>WIPJ01001600.1:101842-179615 GCA_018155075.1 Cassiopea andromeda
ATATGCCTGTTTCATGGTTGCCTATATTGATTTATACGAACAGCAAGATTGCTCAAAGCAGCTCCTGTACCATGACATTTTTTTGGATTCAAATGCAGGAAATCGTATGTTTTTAGGGTATTGCAGTTTTTCTTTTCTGCAGCTGTGCAGCTGAAATTATCACATTTGAATACAGTGATGCGTTTTGTAGAAGGAACGTTTTAAAAGTGCATCCTATCGTGTTTTGCTAATACCATCTGCTAGGCAGGTGGATTGGTTTATGTGAATTAAGAATTAATTTTAATCAAGTTTTTCATATATCAATTTTTGAATAGGCGTCCTTTTTTGAGAGCAGTCGTATTAATCATTGTACACGTTCATGCATTTTTCAATATGATATTAAGAACATCTGCCACTGGTGCACTTAGAACACAGTTATTAGGCTATCTAAGATTCGTCTTTTAAAGATTGTAAGCTCCTATTTCAATTCAAAGATATGAAGTTTCTTGTCCAATCTTGAAAGATAGGAGGTTATTTTTCTTTATCTAATGCCGTTTTTTGCTGTTTTAAGTGATTAAAATTATAAAGGTTTTTTATTATGAAAAGGATGTAACAGATTTGAAAATACCAGATAGTACAGGGATGTCTGTCTTATGCTAGATTCACACTATAGATTTTTGTCTATAGATTCAAAAAGTCATCGACAAAAAGGAAGAAGTCGGGTAGACACTTGTCTACAGAAACAAGTGTTTGAAAACTATTTGCGCGCTGTACCTGATGAAGTAAACATGGAAAAAGAGATGCTTGAAACATTTATCTATGCTTAGATATTGAAAAATAAAGAAACAGACCAACGAAAATGAAATTCTATCGATCTATCGACAAAAATCTATGAGAAGTAGAACATGCTCTACTTCATCGACAAGTGAGTCATCGACTTTCTTCGAACGCAGCGTCTTTGTTTGCACTTGCCGACATTCTTCGTTTTTTCAATGACATTCCGAATCTATCGACGAAAATCTACAGTGTGAACCCAGCGTTAGGTGCGCACCCACTTATAGAAAATATTTTCTCTGACTGAACTTATGCCACATTTAATACATGATTTCTGCCTATTTCTTCACCAGATACTCAAAGTGGAGTATTGCGGATATGGAGTGTTTCAAAGGAAACACCAGTACTAAATCTTAAAATTAAAGAGACTGGATTCCATTCAATTTGCGTTATACCCAGTAACCTCTTGGTAAGCAGCACAAGGCCGAAAAATACACTGTCTGCTACTTCTTCCACATCATTGTCATCTGGCAAGTCATCACCCTCTAGCAGTCATGCGTACGAAATACCTCCAGCCAGAATTGTTTGCACATTTCTAGATGGAGGCATTGGACTGTATGACATCCACAAGCGAAATTGGGATTTCGTAAGAGATTATGTAAGTTGCATTTGAGCGTAGTTTTATTCATGTATCCCTATTTGAAGCACTGCAAGTAGTTACAGAATTGTGAATAGAAGTTCCGCTTGGAAGTGGGAGGAACTTCAAAGCCCTAGACAAGGATGTGCCTGGACACTTTCCGTTGGAGGGGGTTGACCATTTGACTAATTACTATGACTAAGACAAAGATACGGTCACGGAAAGCACTATGATCGATGGAATGTTAAATCTCTGCGGAAGGACTAAGTACAAAATCTCTTACGATTTTGTACTTAGTGAACAGGAGAGATTGCAGTTGACTTTCATGAATCATTAATTGCTATAAACCATGGTTTTGTAAACCACCGTGGTATTTCATTTTGTATTATTTTAGTTACTAACAAACTGTTTATAGTTGAGTAGATTATTTGAGAAAGTACTTTATGAAGCGTATAGATGCTCAATTTGCCGAAAAGTTTAGAAAAAAGTAGAAAAAATATAAACCTATTAGACTTTGGCATAGTGGTTTTGAAATGTTTTCAATCACAGTTCCTCAAAGAGAAATTTATTCTCCTTCCAAAATTCTCTGGTTTTTGCAAGTTGAGATGGAAGGAGCTACTCACGTGTATTTTGTTATTGCGAAGAAAAGCCTTTGTGCTTAGAATTTCAACTTATGGAGATCTCACCTTGGGATTTCACCTTATCAGCTTAATTACCAAAAAATTCTACGTCAAGATTGATTGATAGAATGGATGCTGCAATTTGTTTAGAAGTTCAAATAACGTGGCTACACATTTTTATGGCTTCAGGGGTATCAAAACCCGGGGGCGGGGGTTTTGGCTCCCCTCACACACTTTTTTTGCATAAAGCAGTATTTGTCATGTTTTCTGCATCCTTTTTCCAGAAGAAGGCGCCATGAAAGACAATTTTCCGTTCATATTCCAAAAGCTTCGAAAGCGATGCTGCAGCCAGCACAGTTAAGCAGAATTCCAAAAGTATCCCAAACATTAGTGACCAGGCCCCTCCACCTTGAAAATCGTTTCGGTTTTGACACCCCAGGGCTTGGATCATTTTACCGTGATCTTGGCAACGGTCTGCTCAGAACTCATTTATTTATTGATTCTAGTGAATGGATTGTGCATTATTAAATTGCATGTTTCGAATACTTTTTATATTTGACCTTCATTTATATTATTTCTCCTTAGTCATAATATCAAATTAGAGTGTTTTGCTATTGCATATGAATATAATCTATCTCCTTCTCTTAATGAGGAGGTGAAAGATGTTTTATACGAAATAGACTCAAATGGTTTATGAGGTAGAAATATTAATAGTTATGCAATATGCTATATAGCTATTTTATAGTAATTGCTCCTCGCTTTGATGTAAAGAGTTATATGGGTATTTATGCATTTGTAACTTCATTTTATTCAGGGGCACATTGAAACCATATTTGATTGTAAATTTCATCCGGATGATCCAGATCTATTGGCAATATGCAATATGCTATATAGTTATTTTAAAATAATTGTTCCTCGCTTTAATGTAAAGAGTTATATCAGTATTTATACATTTGTAACTTCATTTTATTCAGGGGCACATTGAAACAATATTTGATTGTAAATTTCATCCGGATGATCCAGATCTATTGGCAGTATGCAATATGCTATATAGTTATTTTATAATAATTGTTCCTCGCTTTGATGTAAAGAGTTATATGGGTATTTATGCATTTGTAACTTCATTTTATTCAGGGGCACATTGAAACCATATTTGATTGTAAATTTCATCCGGATGATCCAGATCTATTGGCAACTTGCTCTTTTGATGGGACAATCAAAGTATGGAACATTCAGACAATGGAAGCGGTGAGTGCTCAGTATACTTCCTTATATATCTGCAGTATATGTTACTGCAGGTGTTACCTTTTGTCTTACATTCAGTGCAGGCGAATTTACGTACGATGGCCTATGTGATTGACTATTTAGTTGTTGCTGGACCTGTGTTGCTCAATTATTTATGTCTGTGATGTTCAATCATTTATGATACTCTGCATGCATTGTTTAATTATTCAAACGTTTGCATGTTCAGATTAAGATATTAAGCTTCATTCTACATACTTTATGTTATAATTTGATAATTGCACGAAATAGTAAATGCATCATACCAGGATATATGTGTTTTTTATAAAAAGTGGTTTACAAGTCCGTAGTATTCGACTGCTAATAAGTTAGGAAAGTCCAGTACTGTTTTGAGACCTAGAAAATTCTATAAGTTCATAAGCATTTAAACTCATAGTATATTTGTATTTAGTTTTATGTATGTTATGTTAGCTGCTCTCAAACAATGAAACTTCAGTTTTTATTAAGATTTGTAACTATTTAATTGTGCATGGAGCTTTTTCACTTTCCATTGATGTGCTTGCGAAAAACATTGGAAGTTAACAAATTTTTGCCCAAGAAAGTCGTTAAGAAAAGTTTGAAGCTGGAATCGTAACAAGTCAAGAAGGTTTCAGTAGTGGAACCGAGAAAATGTTCGCATGAAAACATGTACACTAACACACGGATTAAATTTTGTGTAAGGCTTAGACATACTTTGTCAATAGGTCTTCAAATATTAGAGTTTAGCTTTGTATTACTCCTTACATTCTAATAAAGTATTTGAAAACGTGTTGTAACGATAATGAACGTCCAGAAGATATCCAGCAGCATCGAAATCTCACTTTTAATCCGATATAAAAAACAATTTTGCAGTTACGTTTGAGCCAGTTGCGTTTTACCTTGCAACTCTATTGCCATTGTGGAATAATTTCTATCTTTTAAAGACTATTTGAAGCACTTTTATTGGATTTTGGAAACGATCATGTTTTTTACTGCATACTGAGTTTGTTCAAAGTGCCAACAGAGTAGTTGATTATAAATCCTTCAAATATGTTTTCACAATATTATTTGCTGAAGAGAAATCGAATGCAATTTTTGATATAAGCGATTTGTGTTTTTCCTGCCTTAGCTATAGCACTTTTCCTGTATTTTCACGTGTTTCTTTTCTCCAATTTTGTTGTTATTGCTCATTGACTTTCCGCTTTTTAGGTAAAGTCAACAGTAAGGAGTGAAACCGCTATCTATTCTGTATCATGGGCTCCTGGTAATGTTTGGAAAATAATCTCCTTTACTTGCATTATTCCAAGCAGTGCTGTAATATTTCTTTACTCTGAAATCTTAGAGACATTGAGTAGTTACTTCTGGTCTTCCTAACTGTCGTTCAATAGAAAGCAATAAAATAGACAGTTCTAAATGCTTTGGCATCTGAATTACCTGTTTTTAGTGTCAACCAGGCTATCTTGGAACACAAGTGCAGTTAGACATCAGGGAAACTGTTTATCTTTTCATTATTTTGAGTGTAGTAGGCTGAAGGGTAGAATCGTGTCTAAATAGTTTGTGTCATGTCATATCATACCATATCATAGTACGTCATATCATAACGACATATCATACCATATTGTATCATATCCAAGGATGACGCTACTGGAGAGTGGAGGGTAATATCCATAATACTGTTTTTAGTTTTTTCAGCCAATGCAATAGATTTTGCCCGGTAAACTTCTTTGACACCGGTCACTGTCGGCACTTTGACAGCACTAGCCCCTCCCCAGCATTTTTTCTTTGGCACCACCACAGATCATATCATACCATATATCATTATTGAGCTATCGCCTTTGGCGAAGTATTCATTGGCAATTACTTGGAAAAGTCTTATCATGCTGCTCTATACAAACAGAAATTAGCATATCTCTGCAAGACAATGTCAGCCAACCCTATCGAATTTTGCTTCAGGTGATCTGAACTGTTTGGTTGCTGCAACGTCACGTGCTGGCTGTTTCATTTGGGACTTTGAAAGGGAACGTGTCATAATGCGTTTTAACGAGCACGGCAAAGGAAGTGTTTATACAGTGTCATGGAATCAGAGAGATTCCAAATACATCGCATCAGCTGGATCAGATAACAACTGGTTATCCTTTTTGTTTTTTGTTTTCTACTGAGCATACTTCAATTAAGTAAATTCTTGTGTCCTAGTGGAATTTCAAATAATTGTAATTCTAATTGATTGTGTGTTCCTCTATGTTAGTGTACTCAGCTTATGTATCACTTGCTAGTTAGGACGGATAATTCATGGCATTTTGATTTGGGTGCATCTTACATAAAGTAGCAGTGATAATTGTATTATGCAGTAACTTCATTGCTTTGTCATACCGTGAAGAGTAGTTCCTTCTCACAAGCATTATCATTGTAGAAAATGTATATGCTTTGTGGCAACTAACGATGAGTTCCACTTGTATCCCCTAGTATTGTCAGGATGGTTGATGGGGCACTGGTGAAAAAGTACAGGCATCCTGGACCAGTCTTTGGTTGTGATTGGAGCCCAAATAATAGGTATAATGGGATACCGTAGTTACTCAAAGAAAAGAAACAAAGCAATTTTCAACAACTTAATACTATTAAGTACCTAATTGCCGGGGGGTCGAAATAGGCGAGGGTTGGAAACATTTGAAGAAATTATTAAGCGGGGGGTCAGAATAAGTGGAGGGGGGTAGAAAGATCGCTTTGAAATCTATGATAGTACTACTGTGAAGCGCTCTATGTTTATAAACTGGGTGTCTATGGTCATGAGAACGTAAGAAGCACAAAAAAATGGCTAACAGACAGGAAGATTTGCTCAAAATTTGGAACACGGTTTGAAAAATTTTTGCGTAGAAAGGAAAAATTTTCAAAAATTAGTTAGCGGGGGCGACGGCAGTTAGGTACTTAAGAAAATACATTTACAATGAACCAGTGCAGAATAAAGAGAAGACCCAATACAGTCACTTTGAATTGTAACACAATGTAACTGAGTGCAGGCCCTTTCCGAAGCCTGTGAAGTAATAAAGTAGACATTTAATGACTTATTTGTTAGTTTTGCATGCATTGCATGTCATGTTGAAAGTAACCAATATCATTGAACCAGCGATGGCCTTAGCCTGATTTTTATTGAGGCGTTTATTCGAGGGCGGCTCTTATTTCAAAATCCAACCAAAACATGCGGCGATTGTTCGAGTAATTATAGTAAATCAATTGGTCAAATCCTGTATATGTTTCTTCAAGACCTTGTATTTGTGAGATATTGTGATGCTTCAGCGCTGGTTTTTTCCAACGGTTGGCCTGCCATGCTGTGTGTCTTGGCCCGCACTGAAGTCACAATTGATAAAGTACTATATTGATATTTTGGTGCGCAAAGGTCGCCCTTCTTTGACCTAACTCCCACAACGATCCTCCTTGAAAAAAGTTGAATGACTCTGGTCTAGCTGCAGATCAACTTGACTACGTATCAGTTCACATTGCGTACTGTCACCAATTTACTTCATATTTCAGAGATATACTGGCAACTGGATGTGATGATAAACTTGTGCGTGTGTTCTATCTGCCATCAAAGGGGGAAACTGCAATCCGCACTTTTGCAGGTAAAGGAAACTCTACTTCTTTCATGTTCACTGTTACCGAAAATCAAATAGTAAATAATATCTCTTCATTTTTATTCTGAGAATGCTAGCTAACCCAACAGCTGACATGCCATAGAACTCTCTTGAGCACCTTCTTGAAATGGCAAGCTTACTTATTCCATATTGTAATCTTCTACATCTTTTTCTCCTGCATATCATGATAACTTGAGAATAATGTCTTTTTCTAAATACAGTTTTCTATACTTATCACATACCAAATCAAAATTTATTGAAAATGAAAATGCTTCGTAAAACATAAAGCACTCAACATGATATTGTAGATGTTTTTCATTGAAGCGATGAGTGTGGCTACAACTAGAAGTTTATTAAATTGATTTTCAGTTTATTGATAAATCAAGTATTATTTGTTTCTTATGAAGGTCATACAGCAAAAGTTTTCCATGTCAAGTGGTCTCCGTTAAGGGATGGTATTTTATGCTCTGGCTCCGACGACACGTATGTAGTTCTGTGTGTTACCAAGTTACTTGTAGAAGATAGTATTTGAGACAGATTGAAGTTGTTAAAAAATTCTATGAAGCTTACTGATGAAAGTTGTTATTTGGTAGCATCTGGGGATTTTGATTGTAAATTCAGAAAGGGTCTGTTGTTGTTATATAGTATTTGTGATTATGCTATGATAAGCCTCGAGAAATTTAGAAAAAGCTACAAAAAAGCTAAGTGCAACATTTGCAACTGGAGTTTATACCCTTAGAGACCCAACTGTTATTAGTAAGGATAGAAGCTTTGATATTATCTGTGCCCAGGTACATGTATTTAGATGAATTCATGTTTGATTTAACGATTTATTTCTTATCTTTGTAGATACCGTAAAATCTTGATTATAAGCCCTGGACTTAGAGATATTCGTAAGCATTTGTGGTTGGCTGATATTCGGGGGGACTTATATACGGGGACTTACATTCGGAGGGTCTTTTGGGTTAACAAGTGACTTCTGCATGCCAAAAGACTCACCATTCGGTGTCAAATCAGAGAGACTAATAACAACATAAAACTTAGCAAAATAACAAAAGCAAATGCAAGGCACATGGGATAAAATAGGACAAACATGATGTACGCAAAGCTGTTGTGAATACGCGTCTTTTTGATAAGAAAAAAGTTTATAAGAAAATGAGGCTCAAATGATCAAAGTCTTAAGAAAATCTTTAGAAAATCACGAGGCTCAATTTCCAGAATTTAGTGTTTTTATTGGCAAAAAATTAATAATTCGTCGTTATTGCATTCAAAATGTTAAAGATGGAGTTCAAATGCAAGTATGCAATATTAATAACGAAAGTGTAGACCATTTTAGCTAGTTTATTTCAGTAAAAGTTTAGAAAGATTTAAGAAAATCTCAGGCTCAATTTCGGGAAAAGTTAAGAAAATTGAGGCTCAGGCAAAATGGTGGTTTTCTTATTAAAACAAATGTGTATATAGGACATTCAGCACAAGATGACAGTCGATTTATTTATGCTTTCTCAGGAAGCCGTTTTTTCCATTAATTTCAACTATATGCACTGATTCCCAAATGTAGTCCCTGGGGTTGTATTTGGGGGCTTATATTCGGAAGGATATTTGGGTTAGTATACAGGAGGGCCTATATTCGAAGGGGCTTATATTCGGAGGGACTTATATTTGGGATTTTACGGTGTGTAAATGCAAACACAGAAGTTTTTTTGTCATAACTGACAGTAGCTTTCCTGTTGCTGTTTTGAACTATTTCTTACTTTATCTGTCATTACTCGCTTTTCAGAACAATTCGCATTTGGGATTACAGTCAGGTATTTTCATTGCATTTTCATAGTGATATTTCATCATAATTGTGTTTCTTGAAGAAAACGAACTTAATTGAAGTAGTTATGAAGAGTTTTGAATAGGGTATTTTTGATATTGTTACTGTACTCTCTTTCCTGCTAGGAAAGCTGTGTCACTGTTCTCGAAGGTCATTCCTCATCAGTTAGAGGTTTGCTTTGGCATCCAGAACTACCTGAAATTCTCATTTCTGGTAGCTGGGATTACTCTCTTAGAGTATGGAATGTCAAGTGAGTTATTAAGAGTTTTTCATACGTTTTATCACTTAGAGGGCTTTTGTATACGCTGATAACCCCCCCCCCTCAATCGGAACTACAAGTGGGTCCCACACAGTGCAAAATAGAGGAACTAAACTTGACTGTAATTGATAAATAGCAGCATCCCAATGTTGCTGGAAAAGTATTTGTGCTTTTGATTATTTTGGGGAATTTTCGTACTGGTATGTGTTTGCACTCTAGCATTAGTTTTGCTTGGCTTGAACACATTTAGATTTCATTGTATCTGTTCTGTGCAGTTTTATATTTCAATTAGGTTATATCTATCGTAGCAATTCTTGAATGGTTGATGATCATGAAAGACGTATCTTTTAGGGGCTGGGAGCTTTACCATTTTTGCCGATGAACAGCAGTGACACCCCATATAGAACGATTGCCCCCTCCTATTGTAAGTAGGCTTCTATTCTATGATGATATCCATGCCTGGAGACACTTGCGATCGCACGTGAGCGTATCCAGACACACGTAAAAATCTGTTGTTACAAGTTTAGAAATTGCATCGAATCCTTTACAGAAGTGGTTATTGTTTGGAGAAGAACACGGATCATGCAGCTGATGTTTATGGTAAAACTCTGCTTTTTGCCCCCTCATTTTCTGTTCATGTGTTGATTAACAGAATCGCACTTTTGCTTCATTAGCATACACGCGGAAGTTCTTCTCAGTGAACTTCTCTCTTGTTCCTTAAGAGTTTTAAGTACCTTATGCATGCCGAAGAAAGCTTCTTTTCTCAACAGTGTGTTGCAGTTGACGCAGCAAATAAACAATTTGAAATGAGTATAATTCTATGTTACTTTGATTTAGCTAAATTGCATATATAAGAACAGTTCTAGTTAAACTAGATATTATGTATTTACTTATGTAAATTCAAGGGCACATTGATAGAAATATTGGGAAGATTCACTTGTGTACGGCAAATGGCATACTGCGAGATGATATCCCTGATATGTTTTCTTTTCACTTTTGAAGTTACGTTGTGAATTTGCTATCAAGTAGCTATCCTTTGAATAAGCTCTTCACTCTTTGATCATTCCAACAGGCCTTACGTGTCATCGGCAAAGACCCTTCATCCTAGCATCATCCTCTCGTGACTCAACTGTGCGCATCTGGGCATTGGATTATTTCACGAAACCATTATATTTGCATGTACTTTGTGGATACCCGTTCTCAGATCTCCTTAAGGTGCAATCAGGTTAGTCTAGAATTTGCATTCGTTATCAAGCGCAATTTGGTTATACATAATTTATGCTCGTCCCAGGATCTTCTTGAAAACAAGTTTGTTTTATAAGGAAAAAGATTTTAAGAAAAATGAAAATCAGTTTCCAAACTTCAGTTTTCTTGTTTGCCAAAAATCGATATTACATCATTATTACATGTAGAATGTTAAGGATAGAATTCAAATTCAAGTGTACAGGATTAGCAAAGAACGGGTATCCCATTTTAACCAATTTATTTCAATAAAAATTAAGAAAATTTTAAGAAAATCTCAGGCTCAGTTTCGTGAGAAGTGGAGAGAATTGAGGCTTCAGGTAAAAAGAAGTTTTCTTAAAAAAAGACGTGTATGCTTTCTGAAACAGCGTTGTCTTTTTCACTGTATGCAAAGGTTAGTTTATATAGATTACAACAAAGATGCTTTCTACTTAATTCTTTTTATTACTCAGGTACTATTAACTAGTCAACATTCCCTCGCCTCCTTAATATCCTCAAAAACTCGTTAAAGAAAGAAAATATCCTTAAAAATGCTTAGAAATCCTTAATTATTATCAAATTGATGAAAGTCTCCTTAAATCTCCTTAAGAAATATAGTTTCTAGAAGCAATTGTGATATTTTTGTGAAAGAGAATTGAATATCCAGAGTTTCATGCCACTGTATTGCAGAAAGTTCTTATAGGAAAAATTTACTTTTTTGGTTTACAGTTTTACGTTATGGAATAGATTGAAAAGGTCGATCTTGTCGGTATGGAAGGGGCTATTGACACGAAAACCTCCTTAAATCGTCTTAATCATTATGGGTTTTTGTCGTAATCGAGACAAATTCTTCTTAGAAATTGCTAGAAGATCTCCTTTTTTCTCCTTAAAAGTCCTTAGTTTCTGAGGTAGAAAAAGCATGGGAACCCTGCTAGTCTACCATGCTTTTGAGTGCCATAGAACATCTTAGTAGGACTTTGAAAGTCATAATCATTCATAAAGGTAATGAGGAGTATGCACCTAATTATAGTTTTCTTTTTCCATATGAAGCAGAAGACCCTGGCACAGAGCAAAGCATGCAGGATAATTGTTGGAAGCTATCAGGATCGTTTTCAAGCCATGTTCATTCTCTAATTGAACATGAAGCTGATCAAAAGTGTAAAAAAGTTGCAAAATTGTTCTCACAGTTATTTCTGGTAAGTATTATATTTATGATGAATTTCCAACTCTCAATAATCATATTTCATATAATTGTATGCATATACTAGATTTATGTTATTATAGGGAACTGCCCTTTAGGGTACCTTTATTTAAAGCCCCTTAAAAAGACATTTGTTTATCTTCCTTTTTGGAACATTTTTGGACGCGCACGGGCGCCTTTTTACTCTCTGTATAAGGGATTACAGTCTGGCCTGCTTTGTGTGATTGTGTATAATTCCTCATCATATTAATTAAGCGCTTTCGACTATAAATACTGTTACGATGATGTTATGCGTCCTCGTAGAAGGTAGAAAAAGTGTGTATCCCTCACACATTGACGTCCTTGTTGATTTATAGCTGAGAAAAATTGAATGCAGCAATCTAACTGACACAAAAAGAACGTCTAATTGCGAATGCAATTGTTAGGACACCTTCATTTAAAAGACTGAAACATGTAAGGAACTTGTACTGCTAGAGACAAAATCAAATTTAAGTACTTCGTCACTGCAAACAATCGAGAATTAAGCAGATATAGATGGAGCTGGCAAGGCACTTATTCTTTCATATATATCAAACCTCCTTCTCGCTTTCTTTGTGCTTTTGACCTCGTTTTCATGAACAACCTGTAGCAAAGTTCTGAATATCAACGATTTTCTTGCTTCTGTACTGTATTCAAGGTACAAAATATGCAGTTAAAATCAAGCAACTGCTTAACTTTTCATGCTGCAGTTTGGTCAAAAGAGGCCAAAAGTTAGGGTTAGGTGTCTTTTAGACTTGTAAACAGAGTATCCCTGTGGGGGTTTTATGCAACAAAAAGTCATGAACTATAGATTGAGTTTTTGTTTCATTTCGTATCAGCCGCCGTATGGTTTGAAGAATTTTTGGGTGCTTATTTCAATTCTACTTGACGAAGATAAAGTACAGTTACCTCTGGATTATACGAAAGGAATAATGCACACTCAGCATGCTGTCAAGTACAAAGTTGTAAGTTACGCCCATATTTTAGACTCATGTTCCCGATATAGTATTTGGAACTATTTCTCCGTTTTAGAAAAATCTAAAGTTATAGTTTTTGAAAAATAAGCCTCATGTTTGATGAAGTTTTTGCTATTCCGATTGTAACTTGGAAGAGGGAGGATGGTTTTTATGTAGTACTAATCTGCGGATATCATTATGTATTCTTTTGTGCTTAATTTTAGGGGAGGGTCATATTGTACTTTTGAAATTTTTAACCCCTCATAGCATTTTATAATTAACCCCTTCCATTTTAGCAAAGTGTGGCCATCACCACTATCAGCAACATTTTCACTGTCATTTTCATCTCGTTTTTCATGAGTCAACTCTCCATCAAGCACTGAACAACCCTTATTGTAAACTTTATGCTCTTGTGAATTAGTGCAAGACTTGACAATAACTAAATTTCTCGTTGGATATATAACAGCATTAAATCAACCTAATATTTACAGTAATTAATAAATCTTGTTCTTTTGAAAGTCTTAACTCAAACTCGTAACTCTTACCGGTGAACTGTAAACTATAAACTCTGAACTATAAACTCTGAACTCGTAACTCTAAACTCGTAACCTTAAACTCTTAATCTTAAACTCTTAATCTTAACTGTGAAGCGTAGACTGTTAGCTATAAACTCTGAATTGGGAAGCGAATGCTAATCTTAACATATACGACTAATTGCGGAGGAGCGCTGCACGTGACGAAATATCCAACAACCCTTTTCAGGTAGAACACTGTCTACCACTCCATCCAATTTTCGCTTAGCACCATCTGGTGGGATCATTGACTCTTTAACGCCCTTCAGGGTTGTTGCGATTTTCCCGGTAGGTCATTTTATCACCACCCCTCCACTTTATGAAAAGCTAGAAAATATCCACCCCTACTGCTATTTCCACCCCCCCCTAAAATTAGGCACAAAGAGTATATATTTGCCATTAGGAGGATGGTTAGAAAGTACGACATTTCGAGGAATGTACAAAGGGAAGTTATGCGAAGATAGTGAAGCTGTGGATGTGTGCGGTCAAGTTAAAGACTTCAATTTTACATTGAAATTGTACAGTGGACCCCAGGCATTGACCAATTGTTGTAGTTGTTGTGATTGTTTCGGTAGCTGTTAGTCATAGGCGTCGTATACTAATTGCTTTTTGTATGTCATGGTGTTGAAGCCTTTCCACAGATTTATCAACAAAGTGTAGATGGTTAGTGTTGATGAACAGAAAAGTAGACTGAAATGAGACACGATTGAAAGCATTGTTTTTTTGTATTTGCCCAGTACTTATCACAGCTGTTAGATGCTTTTTATGTGTCAGAAAGTAAACCTCATCTGATTTCTATCTTCCTAGTCACAAGCCCAGGAGCTTGAGATAGCTCGCGCAAGCAATTTTACTTTCTCAATCGGGAAGCCCTCAAAAGATGCGCAATTACTAGAAGCTGCTAATCTCCAGTTAAAGATGGGTCAACTTGAAAGATACTGTGAAATTTTGCTGGAGATAGGAGAAGTATGTGCTAGAAATTTTGCTCTTTCATTGGTTGATGGTCCTCATCATTGTTATCTGGACTTTCTTGTCATCCATTGAATGATAAACGTTGATTTTTCATGCCAATGTAAATAAGAAGGATAGTACGTACCCAGCAGTTTCATTTTCAATACCAATGTGCGTTTTTATGGCAATCTCAGATTTTCATGATCAGAAGCCAAAGAGGATCTTATTAGTATGTAGATGGGTCTGCTGCTGTTGTGATTTATATGGGGGAGGGGGGCTCAGGCTCTAACATGTTTGTATTATCTTGCTTTTCAAATTGCATTGACCATGTTTTGTATTTTATCGATAAAAGAATTTTCTTACTGCTACGTGGCTAGTGAGATCTAATTAGACTGAATCATCATGCCTCCATCTTTGCAAATATGGCATGGTTAAGTCACACCCATTTTATGAAATTGTACCTATAGCCCCCCTTGTTAAAATTTTTAGAAAATTACCCCCTGTTTGCTGAGGCATCTT
The DNA here is from genome assembly GCA_018155075.1 of Cassiopea andromeda. NCBI lineage: Eukaryota > Metazoa > Cnidaria > Scyphozoa > Rhizostomeae > Cassiopeidae > Cassiopea > Cassiopea andromeda. Next base: position 116,249 of record WIPJ01001600.1, read on the forward strand.
TTAAATAGAAGCTACAAAGAATGACGTGAAAATCTGTCCTTACTTGCTTTATCATCCAGATAGACTTTTTGATCGAAGTATGTCGTATAAAGATATGCTATTCCAGGAAAAGATATGCTATGAGAAAGAGCTCAGCTATTTCTCATGACACATTACTCAAATGTGAGACATTTTGATTATAGAATGACAAAGCAATGTGGAATTCGAAGTTTGTAAGAGCTTGAATAAGAGATGTATATTCCATACCATCTAAGAGCGTGAATTTAACTTTTAAGTTTGCTAGAGACCGCGAGGACTTGAATATTAATGCACGTTACTTTTTAGTGGGATAAAGCAATGGCTGTAGCACCTGGTGTGTCGTTGGATTACTGGAGGTCGTTGACAAAAAGGTATAGGAAAGAGAGAGACATGAATACAGTAAAGCCTGCCTGTAACGGTCACCCAAGGGACTGACCAATTGTGGCCGTTATAAAGGGTGACCGCTATGTACAAGTATAATTGTAAACAGACAAATTGTAAGCATAGACGTAGGAGAGGGGTGGTATTGGGGCTTCAGCCCCCCTTAGTTGGACATCAACCTTTTGTATTCGGACAATTTTCCTGAAAGAACAATAGGAAGTGTTCTTACTGCTCTCCAGATCTCTTTACTCATTCGGGCAGAAAGTTTGCAACCCCCTAACCTAAATTTGAAGTCCTCCTACGCCAATGCTTGTACGGCCTGGTTAGTGATGACCTCTGTGGCAGGTAACTCTTCTATAGAGGTGGCTGCTAAGGCAGGTTTCACTGTACCTTCTGCCAACAACTTTAGGCAAATTTATTATTTGTTTGCTTACTTAGAGTTAATATCTCTATAATATTTTGGAATTTGGAGTTGAAATAAATCGTTTCATTTACTTGTACGAGTTGCTACACACCCATAATGGTGTTGCCAATATCGATGCAAAATTATGGATAGAAACGTCAATTATTTTTCATCCAACTTCCCTTATTTTGGATATATTACTTTTGACGCAGAATTGTGACAAGAATACTGTGCATAATTGTTTTATTGTTATCCCAATTATCTTTTGTGTTTTAGGAGAGCAGAGCAACTAATTATGGAGGACAGCACCGATTCAGTGCCTTATTGCGTTGCAACTGGAGATATTGAGCAGGTTCTTTCTTTGCTCTTCTGTAGGATTAATGTGTATCAAGATTTTTCTGCCAAAATTCTTTGGTATTTTGCATTTTCCTTCTTTTGGTCTTCTACTGATTATCGTCTTTTGTTTGATTTTTCCTTCAGTCATTTTTTCCAACTATCGTATGCTTTGTATTTAGTTTCCGTTTACTTCTGTTATGTATTTTTGTCTTAGTTTTTAGTTCATTGCTATTGATCTGTCTCTGAATTTGCTCTATTTGGGCATGACTACCATGACTATTGCTAGCACACATTTACGTTCTATAACACACGATTCTGCAGAAATATCCAGATTCCTAAGTGTAATCTAGCGTATGCCAAGAAAGGATTTTAACACTCAGCTCTATGAACCTGGAATGACATCCCTAGGGAAGTTCCCACGCTTTGCCACATCAAAAAGCAATTGAAATTGTATTTGGTAAGTTGAAAACAAATCAGACACGACCCCCAGGAAGAACAGCCTTAGTTAAATTATAAATTGTCTTTTCTTAATGTAAGCTGTATATGAGGCTTGTATATTGTATTTATTATTTGATATTTATATAGGTTAAGGGCTATTCGTGTATAAAAAAGTTAATGTCAATATAAGTGCCCAAAAGAATTAGGGTACTTTTCGCTAGATACAAATTTCTGATACCCAATTGTGCAAAACATTACAGACTTATGGATTCATTAACTTATTCTTTGATATTTTCATTGACTACAAACCTAGGTCTTCACTCAAATTACAGAGCAATTTTAGAGAATTCGTTTCTCCCTAAGCTGTTACGCTTATGCTTCAAACGAAGTTGCAAATACAAACCGGTTTACTTACTTCAGATCTGCTTTTCAATCCATTCAGCTGGCATTCGCTGCCGTATAGGGTAAGGTAGAAGTAGAAATGTAACTTATTGTGTTATCTGGACGGCAGTTTAGCTGCGAAACAGGCTAGAAATATGGGATAGTGCAAAGTATAGGATAGGATAGTGTAAAGTATAGGATAAGATATTGCAAAGTATAGGATAGGATAGTGTAAAGTATAGGGTAGGATAGTGTAAAGTATAGGATAAGATATTGCAAAGTATAGGATAGGATAGAGTAAAGTATAGGGTAGGATATTGCAAATTATATCATAGGATGGAGTAAAGTATAGGATAGGATAGTGCAAATCCACGAAACATGAGCGGAATCATTATTCATTCTAACTTTTCTATACTGTCTTACCTTTGTAGTATTATCTCAAATTTTAAATAAAATTTTTTTTGGTTTTCAGCTGATTGAGTTTTTTGTCAACCGCTGTCAGCTGCAAGACGCTGTTATGATAGCGCAAGCTGCTTGCGAGGGTTACTTTCCAAATGTACCGGAATCTGGTCAAAGTCGTGATTTGAAAGTTCCATCGCTCCAAAAGGAATCTGTTCCAAACGGAGAAAACTACCTACAACAGTCAGGCCCTAGGTATTTTGTGTTTCTTTGAAAGTCACCTAGTATGGAATATTTACCCTTTACATGACAACCTTTGTAGAAACTGAATTGTTTATATAGCAGGGCTTTATATGCCCCCTAATACAGACGAAGCCTAATTCTAGCAGACTATTGCCAAGCTGCTGTCAAACTTAGGCTAATTTTGTGTGGATAGACCAATCTCTCCCAGCCTGATAATACAACCAGTCATAATAGTGGGTAGTAAATTAACCAAGTAGGACTTCCAACAACACATCTATGCGAGATTGTAAACTCATGATTTATTTTACTTTGTAGCATATATTGAATGAGTTTATTTTCTTTGTTCTATATATCTTAATTATCTATATAAGTAGGAAAAGCTCAAGATTTAATTCTAGTTACAGAACCAGAATCATGTTTCAGAGTAATTGCTATCTGGATCTAACAGGTGTTTGTCGCAATTATTTCTGCTCATTAAAATTCAGAAGCGAAACTACTGCATGCTCTTAGATACGGTTTTACCATTACCATAGATTATTACAAGAAACAAGTGAACGGTTAGCAGATTGGTATTTCAAAGATGCACAGCCTGTTCTTTCTTCATGCTGCCATTTGGCTGTCGGTGATGTTAAGGTTTGCAAGTCTTTTAAAGCCCAGAGTTTTAGTACTTAATCAATGTCAATTCAACGAGCTGAGCAGCGGCAGTTTTTCAAGAAAAATTGGGAGGCAACAGTCAGTAGCGTAGCGCAGTTTGGGACACTTTAGTTGAAATAGCTAAGGGCCCACAACCAACAGGTGCCCGCAACAAATTCTTTTATTATGTGTTTTTTGGCCATATTGTGCTGAAAGCTTCCTTTGGCCATCCCAAAACCCTTACTAACCATTGTTACCAACACAACACTGGATTCATTCATCTATTTTTGTTTATTCGCTACGCAAGGGCCCCACCCTACTTAATTTCTAAGGATCCTGAGTGTCTACGTTACGCCACTAGCAAAAGTGCTGAATTTGCTGAGTATTTTAGAAGTAGCCGAATATTTGCCGAATACGAGTTTTCTTCTTTGAGAAAAGGCGCATAAGAAAAGTGAGGCTCAGGCAAAATAGTGCTTTTTTTGTAGAAAGATGTATTTATCCTACAGTGAACTAATTTTGCCGAGAGTTTACCAACTCGATGGCACTTGGGGGCATTTTGCCCCCCGAATAACCACTCCTGGTATTGAGAATGCTTTTCTTGATGCAGCGGAAAGGGTCTCAAAATAGAAGTAGAACGACCTATATTCTTACTGAAGACACTGTTCCATTCCCTCCTGCGCTTCGAATTTTTGCGTCATTTTAAGCACTCTTGTTTTTGTAGAGTACTACTTTAAGGTGGAAGATGTTGGATATAATGCTTACTGTAACGGCAGCTTAGCCTCTGCGTAGTTGGTTTCTTTTGTTTGTAGCTGTTTGTTTCCGGCACGATGTTGTTTTTTTGTTCAGTTCGAAATCGGTAAACCATCAGCTTTACACGCTTTTAAAGCAACTTCGTAAAAGATATCGCATTATTGATTCTAGCATTAGTAATTACATTGATTGGACATTTATATTCGTATATTCACTGCCATTATTGGGACAAAATTTTATGTGTATCAAATTTGAATGTTTTCATGTGTGCCGTTTCATCAGCTATTGGATGGAATTTCTTGGAAATTTCTTGGAAATATTTGATAGTCAGGAAAATTATCCCTAATGCCTGTGCAGATCGTCTAACACATTACAGTTTTTCGGTTGGCTATAACATTAGGCAGTTGCACTTACCTCTCCCATTTTTCCCCTCCGATTTCTTTTTTGGCATAGAGTTGCGGAGTTCATGTTGATTCATTTTCTCTTTTGCAGAATGCAATTGCAAAATTGATTCGCAGTAATGAGCTGGAATTAGCTGTCAGTGTATGTCGGATTGTACCAAATTCGAAAGACCTTCTGGAAATTTCCACTCTTTTGCTGTCGAAGCGTTGTGAAAAATTTGGTAAATGGTATGTCATTGCCTGGTGTAATTTCATTTGACTGTTGTAGTTCAAAACAATAGCTATTGTATTCAATAATTGTTTCTATTATATTCTCATTTTGTTATCTATACACTGTATAGTAAGGGACTGATCGTTTATTATGTCCCAGGGAGGGGCAGTGCTTTTCATGGGGGGTGCGACTGTAAAATGCCACTTTCAGAGGGGGTATTTGTTTCATACTTGTTTTTGGTGGGGGCTTATGAATCACTTATCATATCACTCACCTAGCAATGCATTCATTACACAGAAAAATAAATCATGGGATACCTTTAAACTGTTTTTTGTGTTAACTGACTTCACTACACACGAGGAATTATCATTATTCCAAGATGATAGAGATGGGAGATACAAGCTCCATGATGGGAGTAACAGTTTTAAACGTAATTCAATTTAGGGGGGTGCGTTTCAGAGCAGGGACAGCCGCTGAAAAAACACCGCCCTTCTCTGAGATATAATATGCGATCAGTCCCTAAGATTAGCTAGAATTCTGTATGTGCAGTTATATCAGTTGTAGCTCACTTTTCTCAATCATTGTTTCAATTTAGGAACGATGCACTTTCGTTGATTAAATCCCTTGAGAATGCAAAAAAACATGTCATCAAATTATGTGCAAGATTTTCCGGCACAAGTCAGGAAATAAATGAATTTCATGCCAAGGTTTGTAAGTTTGGAAATTATGCTGCAATTTTCCTTTTCAGAGATTGATTTTGTTCGAATGCTAAATATTTCTATAGCCCTAGCACACGTTCTTCTCAGCTTCTTCTCAGGTTTAAACTTTGTTGAAATGTCATCACATTTCTCATCCAGATTTTTGCTAGTGTTCAGCAGAGATTGATGCCGTATTTCTCCACCTATAAGCTCCCCCGCGTATAAGCCCGTCGCAGATAAGCCCACCTTTTCCCTAACACATGCTGTACTCTGCGTATAGGCCCCCACAGATAAGATATATTGGAGTACATCTGAGAGCTAAGCGAAGATTAGACACGCGAATAGTATTGTCCATTTCTTATCGTGTCTCTAACATTCTTTTTGTGCAGTTTTGCGCTATAGAGTATATAGGTACAAGGTATCTTAATACCCCCACTTGGACTTTGAGACTGAAAGTAATGGCAGTAAGAGTATTGGCAGTGGGAGTAGTAACTCTAAGTTGTCATTTTCTAGATTTTTGTCATAGCTAATATTACCCTTGTTATTTGAACCAGTGAATTGTCAATTTTGGATCGTCTTTTCTCTAAGCTTTTTTCTACGCACTGTATAAGTTCCCCTCCCCCGCGGATAAACTCCTCCCGCGCAGATAGGTCCACCAAGAAAGCCGTACGAACTCAGATAAGCCCTGGGCTTATAGGCGGATAAATACGGTAATTCATTTGAAAAAGTTGATCAGTGTCTTTTTAATTATTGGATTTCTACCTAGAGTAGCTAGCTATTTCTAATTCGTAGTGATGTTTTGAAGATTTTATACCCAAAATTGCTGAATCCAGAATGTGATGATTTTGTTTTGGTTGATTCACTTATTCAACTCTTATTGAATCTCTATTTCTGTTTCCAACACTCACATTGATTTCCAGATTACTAATAGTCTCATCTCATATTGCAAGTTTGGTTTTGCAGAGTCTTGTCTTTTCATATCCCATATCTTTCCTCTTTGTTTTGCAATTCTTGCTTCGTCTCATTTGGTACTCTAACAGCTTCTTCAATTCCCTCTCTCATTTCATAATCCCTATATAACTAAGAACATAGTATATAATTTACCCGTTTCATCTTTGATTTTATGACTTAAAGAGTGACATGAGCTCCCCTAACTTTAGGCTGAGTTACCATCGATGGAAGATTGCCAGATCGAAGCAAATAAATGTAAGGAAGCCAACAACATGGTCGAAGCCTTGGAGTATATGGTTCTTTCTACACATCCGGAAAATGCTCTCGAAGTCGGTCTATCATATATCAAAGGTGAAAAAGTTTCCTTTCATTTATTTGGTTTTTAGTTTTTTTTGAGTAAACTTGTCTGCTTTCTTTTTCATCTTCTAATTTCTGGTATGATAAGAAATTTTGATCATTATTCATATGTATAACTGTTATCAAGACATTTTCTTCTCCCAGTTCATTTACTTCTTCCTCATAATGAACATTTTGTTTCATTAGGTATTTTCGCCAAAAAATTCTGGTCGCTTGATGATATCCTCCCAGTAATTGATGTTCTGTCCAGCATCCGCAGTGACAAATTACAACAAGGAAAACTAACAAGGTGATATGCTTCCCTCTATTGTTTCTGTTTTGCCATTTTGTCATGCTGCTTTGGTTTTGTCAGAACTATTTAGGTATCTAACGGGAAAATGGTCTGGATGTTATTGCACATAGCACAGGTGCTACACAAAAATTCTCACTTATAGAACACTGGTCCTGCAGTACTTGATTACTTCCATCTTGTTTTTCATTAACTTTCTTTACCACAGCACGAAAAAGCGGCAACATTCTTTTGACATACTTGAAAGCTTTTTCCTCCGACACTCATCAGAGTATGAAAATGTCCGATAGTGACTTAAAGGTTAACCGAAATATATATCCAGATGCAATTAATGTGATAGGATGCGTCTAATTGGCCCCAAGCGTGACCAATTAGGACCTATTAGCATTGTTTACTTGAAGAGTCCCAATGAGAAAACAAACTCTTTTTGTCTACACAAGACTGGGTTTTAAGTCTTGATGTAAACAGATTCCAAAACACTTAAATGAAAAGGCGATCTTGCTTGCCTAATGATCCGAAAATTGTCGTCTGTATATGTTTTGGCGCATTCTGGATTTGCAATTAGGTGTTGTCCTATGGCCAACTCACAATTAATTCGTGCTGTGGTAAAGTTCTGTAATTAATTTTCTTCTACTTTCCTCTGTATCGTGTTTACTAAGCTAAATTTAGTATGTTGATTCAATTTTCAGCTGAATTTACCGCATTTTTTCCCATTGAATTTTCTCATAGTGTATACGTTGAATTTTGTTTCGATTTGTCAAATTTCATTTCAAACTAATCTTCATGGCCTGCCTGCACATATTCACATTTCATAGGCTGACCCAATTGTTTTTATCATAAAAAAACATTTAATTTTAGGTTACGAAATGAGCTTCTTGTCGTCAGTGCATACATTGGTGCGTTGCATGCAATTCGAAAACAATACTTTCCTGTTGTAGTTCCATTGTTTCAAGCAGCAAGGTAGAGTTGTATATTCCATACTTGTCTAACTCTGCAATCAATTCATCTTTTCCTGACTCTGTGAATGCATTTTCATATAGATAATGTTGCTCTTAGGGTAGAATATAGCACGAAGCTTGACTAAAATCTGACTCCCCAGGAGATTATTGCACTAGTTAACAAAGCTATTAGATTAATTTACCATCTCATTTTATCATGTATCAAAATACAAAAATTATTTTGAAGTAGTGCGTGAAGAGAGCCTTGCCACATTTTCTTCGGGCGTAAAGGTGAGCTGCACTTTTGTAAATTTTCGTGTTGGGTGCAGAGTACTAGGAGGAAGAATAAACATTTTTGTCTAAATGATTTCGTTATTTAGGAATTTTGGGAATTGATCAGCCACCTGGAATTAGTATGAACCTATTTAGCATTCTAAGCAATTACCTACATAATTGAGAAAATATGGGTCTTGATTGCTGTGAATCTTAAAATTTCTTCAGCAAGCGGTTTTTTTATTTTATTTTCTTATGACTTTGCCATTGTGATTACTGTAATTTTTTCATGTTTTTTAGCTATCTGTTAGCCAAAGATAAAATTGAGCCTGGGCTTAAACAGGCACAAATTCAAGCCGAATCAGAAGCTTGGCTGGTTCATTGGCTGCTTACAAGGTGACCTCTCTGACACTTCTACTGAAGCTATGTTTATACTATATCATGTAAAGTATCCACAGAAGTCTAGCTTGACAAACGTATTCATGGTTATAGGTTGTGCTGTTCCTTAGCTTAGAATAGTATCAAACGAGTATCTGATATACAATGGTGCCCTCATGGACGATAGTGTTACATTGCAGTTTACCTTTGCACATGTTTTTTAGCTAAAGATAATATTCAGTTTTTAGACTGATCTTTAGAAGTTTAGAGAAAAGTCAGTTATGATTTTAGAACTCGCATGAAAAATCTCATGCTGTATGCTCATTTTCCCTCTCGTGTTGTATGATTTTTGCATGTATTTTTGCTAAAATTTTTTTTATCATCTTTAGAAATAGCTCTTCGTCGACACAAGCACCACTCCCTTCAGACGACCAAACTCATGTTTGGAATTCAATGAAGTCAAGAATAGGTAACGAACTTTTTCGTTTCATACTGAACATATCGAAATAGATATGATTTTCATACCAAATAACATGCTGGTCTATTTTACGACGATATGACGCTACTTGATGTAAACACTGTAGTTTATTCTAGAATTAGCATCGATACTTCTTTGTAAAATTCTTTCAATCGGATCAATTTGCTGTGTATGACACACCATTCATGCGTTTAGTCCTGTTAATTGAATGTTAAAGGATCTCGGTCTTCGAAGCAAATTGAAGAAAGTTTTTTGGTTGCGCATGCTACTGATTTAGAAGATTAGGATTTTTTGCTGATTTAGAATTGCTTTTTGGGATTTTTACCTGGGATTTAAAGAGTCATTAATTAATGAAATATTTTGACTTATTGCATAAATTAATTCCAGATGCTTAGATGCTTATAGAATTTCTTTTTGATGTTTCATCGATTAGGTAAAGAACCAAATGAATATGATTGTGGTGAATATGTGGTAGCTGGTTCTCATTTTCCAAGTCACTCGTTAATGGCACACATATCAATGTTCAACAAAAGAAAAATTAAGGTATGAGGTTTGAAAGATCTTTGTAAGCAATGAAATTAGCTTATATGATGGCTTTGTTAATTGAATTAGCACAGCAGTTTATTCCAAACCTTGGCTCCTTTATTTTCCTGGTAGAGAATATTTGAGAGCGAAAAGGTATCCATATGAATATGGTGTACAAATCATAATTGACTGTTAACAAGCTACTCATTTTTGGGAATCTTCATCGTTTTTAACCAAGATCCAGGAGCCGCAATTTTACTGCAATACAGTTGAAAAAAACCCATTATAGAATCTTTCAGACTTTTCAGATATCTTTTTCGATAAATGTTGTTTATGTATAAGAGCCTAATTTTGTAACTACGAAGTTTTTATAAGTAACATATCTATAAGAAACATGAGGTTGAAATTAGCCAAAAATTAAGAAACATTTAAGAAACATAGGCATACTGAGTTTCAAGTAATAACGTGCAAAAACTGGTTTTACTAGTAAATTTTTGTTCAAACTAACAAGAAAATTGAATGAACATCCATTGCATGCCTCACAAAACCTGAGCATCCTTTTTCTTGCATCACAATTGCCTAATCTGGGCTGTTATTGTCATTGGAAGTCTTTAGATTTGAGAAATATTTAAAGCTGGATTTGACGAATTGTTAAGAAACATCCAGGCTGCAGCCAGAGAGTTTGTTTCTTGTGTATTCCTGTATAACTTCATTGCTCCTCAAATTTGATATTTGTTGAATTATTCTTGATTAATCCTTTTTCGCATTATGCTTCGCCCTGTTCTTCCTTACTCTTTCGCTGTTTGAATTTCTGATCTTAATCATTGCTAGCATTATTTAATCAGAATCGTCTTCTGTTGTAGGTTAGATATCTAATTTATTCATTTTTCATTCTCAACAGGGTCATGTATTTTACCTAGAGGATGGATTTTCTGCCTTGCCATTTAACGAAGCATTAATGTGGGCCAGAGTGAACTCCTTTTCACCTCTTGGGTCAGGATTGAGGATCAATCCATTCTAGACGGTGTTTGTCATGAAGTTCGCCCAATTTTATGGTATATTTTAGAGAAAGAGAGAGATAGAGGCAAGAGGGAGTGAGAGTTATAAAAGAGAGAAGAAAGTTGGAAAAGAAAATTCAGTATATTTTAATGAATGTAAAATTTGGCCATTGCTTGCTTAAGAAAATATTGTATCTTTAGAGATGTTGATGCTATTTGCAATGAGAACTGAATGTAGCCTGTTAAAAATTTGATAACTTTATGGAATGCAGGAGAGCTTTATGGAATGCATAACAATACAGGAGAACTGGTTAGAATCTTGACAACTATCCTTTCAGCATTCCGAATTTAGTACAATTGCAGATTAACGTCTTATACTTTCGCTCAAGAGTAAGACAAAATCAATGCTTCAAGGCCTACTTCTCTGAAAAAGGATTCCGATTCACAAGTGTTTAGAAAATTGATGTAGCTTTTAATAAACCAATTATAGATTTGTTGAAATCTACTTTGATATCAAGGCCGTAATTTAGAAAAGCTCCTTTGTCTTTCCATTTAAGTGACGCCGTTTTCCTTCCTTGTATTGTTTCTTCGCATTTCCATGGACGCGATTCATCGTCCGCTAACCTGATGCTCTGCTACTATGTAGACATTTTTGTTTGAATTTGCTGTTAGTATATCTAATGTATAAGTTTATTATTAACGCACTTAAGGTTGGCTACTTTTTTATAACCTACTATGCAACGTTATAGAATTTACATAATAGACAACGTCACCCAGACTTAATTGCAACGGAATAGAATTGGAAATGTTTCGCTGTGTCACGTCATACTTGTAGTTAAAGTGCAACAACGTTTGAGATGTTCCACCCAGTAGACCCTCATATCACATAGCTTTGTGCTACCTATGTAGTTGCTTCCTCTTTCCGTGATGTGAAATTTGTACATCTGAATTTCAACAACCATCTGCGTTTCATGACCGTCTCTGTACAACTCCCTCCTGTCCCAACTACACGCTTTTTGTTTTAAAAGGAACCTAGTTCAAAGCCTAGTTCCAAAAGCTTGTTTCTGGACCTCTTTTTATCAAATTCTAGTACTAAAAGTTCCTTTATGGTTCCCTAATTTGCATTTCACAGAGTGCCATAAAGTGGGACAGCATCAAAATTCCGAATTTCACCTTTAATGTTGGCTAGAACTCAAGCGTAAAAGCACAGATAAAATAGAAAGAAATTTTATAAGTGAATCTATTCGAGTTTTGACTGAAAATGAATAGAACGGGCTGCCTATTTCTTGATTATTTGCGGTAGTAAAAAATTTTCAATTTGAAAAGGTCCTTAGATTTTTTTCAGTTAATAGTTACTCTTTCGGCCGTCCACAAGTAGGTTCCTTGTAAAAAAGCGTGTAGCTTGGTGAAATGCCAAAATTCCCAGCATTGTTAGCAACTACGAAAACATTATTTTTCATTATTATTAATTCACACGTTCATTTTTCGCCATTAACTAATATTGCAGTTGTTATAATTTAGGTGTAAAATTTATAAACAGGGTAGCCTGTAAATCAATGTTATTTTAACTATTCCCTGTATAAAAAATCGAACATGTTAGTATTATATTGATCTTCTATTGCTTTTCCTCTCATAATTGTGCCGTACTAAACATAATATTTCAGCCTGTCTGAGGTCAAAGGTAGTAGAGTTTTGTTTGAAATTAAAAAGCATGGAAGATCTTCATTCTATAACAAGTTACTTCCTCTGATTAGTATGATCAGTTTTTGGAGAAAGCGTACCCCTTCTTTTTCACAGATCAAAAAATTTGTACCCCTTTTGTTTATTCCGCATCCTCCCACTACCTAGCATTAAATTTTTATACCTGTATAGTACTATATGCAGTCCTTGAGTGAATTCCCTCTTAACAACATCCATATTCTGAATGTAATGTTTGATAGGGGTGACACAGCCATTTATTCAGTATCCTGTTTTCTTCAGTATATTAAAGACAAGTTTCTCTTCTTGTTAAAATCGGCTGATATTGCAAGCATGTCTCACCACTTGTGTACATTATAGTAAAACCTAGGAATCAAGTCCCATTTGCCACAGACAGTGAGCAACGAGTACATGTCCATAATCTTGAGCTTTGCAAGGATGAAGCAATCAGTTATTTATACGGGTACCTGCCAAATCAAGGAAGTCATTTTCCATGATGTCTACCCCAACGTTTTTTAAGAAAAATTTAGAACTGCACATAATTCAGCAATAATGTGTTGAAGAATTAAAATCTGGCTGCAGATGAGATTGAACTGCTTGCTCTTAGCGAAGAGGGGGGTAGATAAATGCTACTACCTCCAATAATTCTATTTCTGGTTGTGTTTCACCCATCATTTCATCTACCATTTTTACTGCTTTTTACTTTCTTTCCTAAATTTACTATTTCTACTGCTATTTACTTTCTTATGTCATTGTATAATAAACTTTTAAATCGCACAGTTTTTCGTTAGAACTACACAAACATTTTTAGAACTCAAATCTCCGATCTGCTTCTTCGACCTTTACTGCCATTCAGATCTCCGATCTGCTTCTTTGAAGAAATTTCTAGAACTGCACATGTGTGGAACTGCCCGCTAAAAACCCTGGTCTACCCTATCTTCTGTGATTCAATGTAAATCCTGAGCAAATACCGCACACTAAGCTTGCCTTATCCTATTTCAACATAAAAACGTGCTTTAATTTCATCATGGAAAAGTGAACTAACAATAATACTGCAAAATATAGGTACACAATGCTGAAAAGGTTTGATCACGTAAAAATTTTCAATTCTAGGAAATTGATTTATTGAAGAAACAAATACAAAGAACTTTTCTGATCGTCTCTAGAACTGGCCGAATTCCCTGATATTTTTTAAGCAAAACATACTTCCCTGATTTTTCCTTACTTCCTAGATTTGGCAGAAACTTTGTGTATGGACTGACTCTTGACAGCTTCTCAAGCATTATTAGTTCTCGTCTGCAAAACCACGTAAAATGAACTACAATACTTGGCAAGAGTCCCTGGGACACCTTCGAAAAATTATGAAAAACTATAGCCTTCTCAGCATTTCAATCACTACGCCTTCTACGCACCCCCTTCCCCCTAAAACAATGTTGGTCTGTTCTTGAGACATTTGGCGTTATTGTGAACGAAAAATTTTTCCGTCACCGCATGTACTTCTCTCAAAAACCAACATTGTTTAGGGGGAGGAGGGGAACGAATGTGCCGTCCAGATTAAAAAGTTGCAAAGTGTCCCAGGACTTTCGGCGAGTATTGCACCTTGAAAGGATTACTTTTCGCGAGGATTAATTTTCGCAAATTTTGGCCAAACTCGCAAAAATATGTCATCGCGAAAATTTCAAAGGTCAATTCGCGACAATTACTACTGGCGAAAAATTTTGTAAAAGATTGCTCTTTTCATTTTTGTCACAATAGAATACCAGGTGTACGAATCAAATTAATCTCCATAGCGTTGTCTTCTTGAAAAAAGATAGAACCCATTTGCACTTGGGGCTAGCTGTGTATTATTTTTTGAATTCTACAAATTTATGATTCGCAAAAATAAGTCCTTATGGAAAATTTGAAAATGGTCACAATTTAGTGACCAACTCGCGAGAATTAGTCCTCGCGCAAACAAATCCACATAAGGTAGAAAAATAGAATTTAATGAAAAGAAGGACAAAAGCAACAATAAATTCAAAAGTATCCATTGTTGTTTCTTAGGCATAAATCATCAATGGAGTAATAAACACCTCTATACAAATTAAATACAAAGCAACGAAAAATGGCAACCAGAAAATGCAAAGGAGGAATTCTTCAAGAAGCTCGTTCACCTATTTCTGTTTGGCACCAAACAGTAAGGGGGATTTAATGAGGAGGGGGATAGTATTTTTGCAAAAACGGCATAATTTTGGGGGTTGTTAATAGTTGGGGGGTCAAGAATCAATGCACATTATGGGGACCCAAATATTTCAAATTATTGCAGTTAGTTGTTAACATTGTACACGTATAAGATATATAGTTTGTTTTGATCTCCTTGGTTGTTAATATTGATTTGCGTTCACAAATTCAATGTATTCTACACACTTATCCTTTTTAAAATCTTGAAATTCTTATGTTAGTAAACTGGGGGTTGGATTTTTTCAAAATTGCTTAGTTGGGGGGTGCTTAATAAATGGGAATGGGTGATGAAATTTTCAAAAATCTACAATCGGGGGGCCTCTGCTATTCGGTGCTAACGAGCAGATGAATAATTCTACGTGAAGTAACACATTTACTGTTCAATAAACTTGAAGGCTTCAGTTAAAATTCCACTCCTTTACTATAGATCTATCAATCTAATCTAATTCTGTAGTCTCCAGGACAATTTTATATCTTTGATAACTAATTGATAATCTATACATCAGAAGTCACTAAAATGATATTTCTACACTTTAATAATACAATATGCAAAGCGGGCCACGCTCACTGCGTAATGGGATGCCCAATTCTGATGCCAAACCTCGTTACATCTATGTAGGACATCATCTGCAGCTAGTTTAAGCATGAGAATGATAATCTTTTATGCTCTTGATAATGGCATCTTGTAGGCATGGCTTGTAATGCTCTCTAGTCTGTAGAAGGGGCATTTACTCACTCACCCACTCACTCACTCACTCCCTCTCTCCCTTTGAAAGCACTATTCTTAAAGGAACTACTCTGTTGAATTATATCACAACGAAACTCTACTATTTGTTGCCAATTAGTTATAATTGCCAATTGACTTCTAGTAGCACTGGTTATCCTCTAATACGTTTATGAACTACGACTTCAATGTATATTCTAAGTTCTGGACAGATGCATGAATAGGAATGTCAAGATATAATAGTGAAATGAAAAAACGATAGGCTGCTCGTGAAAGAAGGGCATGAAGAGTGGTCCATCAGATCAAAAAGGCATTAGAACTTAGCAAGATCTTTGCAGTACTTTCCTTCAGTCTAGAAGGCCTTTCAGCTAGTATTTAAAGGGCACAGATTGCAATTTAAAATGTTGCACAGCTTGACGTGCATAGCTAATGACAAAATACTTCTAAATCCCATGATTTTTGTCAAAATTGCAATCTAGATATAAGAATGCTATAATATGTTTCCTAGGTTGCATGAACAAAAAACAACCAGCGATCTGCTAAAAGTGCAGTATACTCTGCTCGGTAAGAGGCATTTATCTTACTGAAGATAATATAATAGAGAGGCTCCAAAACTACCTAACTGCACTTTCAAAAATCGATGTCTATTTTATTCATTCGCGAGGGGAATGTGCTAAATACACAATCACTTCTGCGTAAGCCAAATAATGTCAGGAAAATGTGGCGAGTTACAAAAAATCTTGATGCAGTTTTTGATGATCACAGATGATATGAAGGAACTGGTTTACGAAACCGATGATACAAAATAAAAGCAATACAAAGAAAGATATACAATATAAATCAATTATTAAAATAATAGACTACAAATATTAACTCATACAATATACAACCAGAAAAATACATCCGATTGCAGATATAACTCAAGTTATATCGAGTTGCTAAAACTTTTTGTTGAGCTAAAATACCACAGAATTACAGGGTAAACTTTATTTTCAGGCTTCTGCTGACTTCATTCCTTTAATTTGGAACAATACAATATTAAACCACTGGACACTCGACCAGTTTCGATTAAAACTTGAAAGTTTCCCCATACTGAATTACAGCAATCCAGGATTAAACTTGATGACGGATTACAGCCATCCAGATTAAGCTTGATGAAGAATTACAGCTATCCAGATCAAACTTGATGATGAGTTGCAGCAATCCGGAATAAGCTTGGTGTTCATCGAGTATGATTATCGAGGCTCATTGTGGCAGACTGAGGTTCTACACTCTGTACTCTTGTTCTGAACTACGATCGGATAAAGTAACCCTGTCACTGCGACGGCTGCCTCTTTTTGGTTTGTGACTCCTCTCTGCCATATCTAATACTGATCCAGCCTTTGAGTCGATCGGTGAGGCAATATTCGACGTTTCCAAAGGTGAAACTGAGGGTGACCTTGTAATGAGCGGTGTTATGGCAGGGGTGAAGTTTGGGGACAAAGGACCGGATGTATAACTTGAATTTGCACTCAAAGGAGAACGAGGCAATGATGCAAACGAGGACAACATACTAGTTCTGTTGGATATAAAATTTGTGCTCACTTCTTCATTAAATTTTGGCTTACCAGAGTCCGACCTTGAAGCGTTACTCTCACTGTGGCCTAATGATCTGCTTTTTGAAAGATTCTGTAAAGGAATCGATTGGAAATTGTCTGATTCAATCTTGCTTTGTTTATTTGGAGGCATTTTTTGTAGAGCTGCATTGGCAGATGAGTTCCCTTCAGCTCGAGGTTGATTCATAATGGCACCCCCTCTAATAGATAGTGGTATTTCTGCATCTCTAGAACCTTTCACCTGAGCTATCTCTGAAAAAACTGAGGCGACTGGTTTGAATTGTGGGCCCCAATCTAGCAAGTAGTCACGGTTATAATTGCCTCTCATTTCTTCATCACTTCCAATTATTGTGCTCAATGACCCGCCATGCGAAGGAGCACCTTCATCCATAAAGGATCGTGTACCATCCATTACAGCCTCGTGCTCATCTGCATCCACTTCGGATAGTTTAGTGTATAAAAGGTTACCAAACTCAATCCTTCCTGCTGCCTCTCCTCCACCCTCATCCATAAAATCATTTAGGCTGTCGTGACTTTCGCTCTGTGTGGAATACTCCAAGCTCGGCTTAAGTTTCCGCGACAACGAAGAATTTACTTCGTTCCTTCGACCAAACGAAGAACCGACAGACGACGCAACTTCAGCCTTCTGCACATAAGGAATGTCAGTGGAAGGCGCCAAATCACTAAGAGTGACGTTAGATAGTCTATCAAAATCGCCAACAATACCAGAATCAAGGACGGGTTTGTTTTCATGATAAACTGAAAAAAAGGAGTGTGTGCTTTCAATGTCTGTTGCTGTGAAGGAGGGCCTTCGAGATTCTCCTAGCAACTGGCTGCCCGAAGAACCATGACCGCTGGACGTTCCAATTGAAGGCTGCTTAAAAATGCCTTGGTGGTAAGCATCGAAATTATCCCTTTGATCAAAATCGATTTCAGGATCTAGATTGTCTTTGCCCTGAGTTTCAATAGGGACTGGAGCCTGTTCCTTTTGAGCCTCCTTCCCAGTCTCTGTATGGTGTTGTCGTTTCTTCCTCCAAATAAATACAATCAAACACAAGAAAAGCAGTGGGATGACTGTTCCAAATATTATCACGAGAATTAACGGAACTTTTAATCCACCATCATCACCAGTAACTCCACCGCCATTAGAACAACCAGGGCAATTATAATCAACTAGAAGTTTCAATGGAATTGTGTGACCTGAAGTATTAAAACCATTGTCAGCTGTTATGAGAAAAGTTCTGTTTGGCTCTTTCTTCAGCCTTAAGTCTGCATTAATAAATACATCTCCAGTTTCTGATCCGACCCTGAGCTCGTCTTTGTCTATTGTGTACCGCACTTTACTCCATGATCCGCCATCTTTATCTGTTGCATTCACCTTTGTAATATCAATGTAAAGCTAGTGTTAAAATATGGACAACTACATGAGGTCTGTGAAGACCAAGAATAAACACAGACACAGCACTCTATACCTTGCACACACGGATGTAGTTCTACGGGGGTCAAGGGGTTCGGCCCCATTGTTAAATTTTCGAGGTTCTGCCTATCCCTTCAATGCAGCGTTGTTCAAAATTTTTCTTAAATTTTCTGCTTTGCTCAAGATATACAAACTCAATTCAATATTTGTTGACAATAAAATGTGGTAATATAGCCGGGGACAAATTTGTGTATCCAGGAATGCAGGAGCGAAACTAGGGTGCTTCCACTGGGAGGGTGTGAGGTATATAGTTGACTGATAAAAGGGCATCGCTTATCAAATTTGAAAGAGCGTGTCATGCGTAGAAGTCATTAAGACAAGAGCCTAAAATAGCAAATTTTGACAGGTGCACTTCGTCTTAAAAGATGAGTGTCGTCTCCAAAATTGGGCTTACATGATGGGCATGAAAGAAACAAAAAGCAAACATAGACGCTACCTTACAATTGTTCTAAGGGAAATTCTTCTGAATGTTGGTAGATGAGGAAAACTATACGTCTATAGCAAAGGTATTCCCATGGAAAAAATGGAGGAGGTCTGGGGGCTGTGGCCCTAGAAAAAGTTGAGACCACGCCCTTTACTTTGACTTAGCATGCTTCTCCCAAAACTAGAACAAGTAGATGTGCCCTATTTTTTAGAGGCTCGGTAAACATATATGCCCTATTCACAACTTATATAGAAGTAGGCTCTTTTATCAAATACAATTGCACAGTTTCAATTTACAACATTGCAATGTGATACAAGTAAACACTAACTTTAGGCTTTGCATATGATCATCGGAGAAAGAGTAAGCGTTGAAGCAAGATCATTTACATGCCAAGCGCTCAAAAATTTCACGACAAATATACCAGCAGCCAAAAAAATTGCTCGACAAATTACTAATTTTTCATCATTGGGGGGGTGTTTCACCCTCCTATACCCCCAAGAGTTTCAGCCCTGAAGGAATGCACTGGATGTACTTTGTATGATTCTAAAGGGCGTGGTATCCAAAATGCTGTATAGAGCTTCCTTCTTAAAAATTTAGCTCCACGCCACTGCTTGCACAATGAACGCCCCCTAATACAGACATTGAAACTGTAGCAGCACCTGGATACTGTTAAAACTGATATCATTGAATAAAACCCACTACACAAACTGACTACCCCCTGATTTGCTCTAAACTCACTCTTACCATTTGAAAGTTGACCTCCTACAATAAAACCTTCAAATAAAGTAACGTGGAAGGAGCTGGTAGCTACTCCTTCACAGTATGCTCTCAAAGTATTGAAAGTGAAATAGGCCAGTAAGTGATCCCTTCACATTATGTAAAATTAAAAACAATGAAAAGATCATTCTTATCAGTAAATACGCCTCATTTTCAAATAACAAGAACGTCCAAAGAGCTCATATTGATACCATCAATATACTGATAAGTTGAAAGTCAAAAGATACAGCTTTCATCAAGCATGCGGGATTACTATAAGGGAGTTGGAATAAATGTTTTGAAATTACCCCCAAGCATGAAACTATTTAACATCAAGCTGCTCTTTACTGCAACACCCGACAGTCCTTGCTCCTGAATAATGCTCTAAGGCACACCTTTCAACTATCTTAGATTATTCCTAAGCTCTAGGTTAGAAGTCTCAAACTTATGGCACGCAGTATAATATTTTGTGGCCTCCACTTTGATAGAAAATATAATGCTAGTGTAGGCAATGGGGGAGTGGACCCCCGGGGTCACTCAAGCCCTCTTATGTGTCGCCTAGCTTCATCTTGGCTATTCCTCCAGCAGCCCTCATACAACTTGAGCTTGAGATCCCTGCTCTAGATTCATGTTACACGGTGGCCAACAGTGAAATGGAATTTTTTCCAGGGTTTTCCAGGGGGACTTTCTGCCAAATTTCAGGGGCTTTCCAGGGTATCTGTGACTATATTTTCGAAAGATATAATTATCACATATAGATCTTCTGCTTGTACCCATCCACCTTTCATTCTGCGTTTTACTTGAAATTTTGTGTCCGTTGTTGAAAAAAAGAGGCTGCTTGCCACACGACACATGGTACGCTGTTTTTCCCCAATAACCTTATAGGTCCTCCTCCAGTGCGTTACGGGAGTGAAAAATATAGCAGCACTGCAAGGCCAAAAATTAATGCGTGGAAAATCTGCTTCAGGACATTATTTTTCAGGGGTGGAATGTAATTTCAGGGATTTCCAGGGTATTTTTCCAGGGGCAAAGAAAACCCAGGGTTTTTCAGGGTCTTCCAGGGTTTCCAGGGTTTGCTGGCCATCCTGTGTTAAATTGAAATATGAGACATATAGCTATGGTTTCCATACGAAGGCCTAAGAATGCCTAATTACGACAACGTCCAGTTCAGTATACACACATTGCTGCTTCGTAAACGCTGAAAAGAGCATTCGAGCTCGCTCCTAGTCTTCTACTTTAGGTCCATGACATGTTGCATATAAATGATACTGCAACTAGCCCGAAATTAATAAGCATTTATCCCCATTCTGTAAAAAGCATTGCTAGAGAATCTTACCGTGCCAATTTTAGTACCATTGGTAGCATTCCCCTTCACACTGAATTCATATTTTTGCTTCACAAATTGTGGCAGAAATTCGTTCACGTCCTGAACGGCAATTCGATACTCCTGGGTGCTCTCCTGAGGAGGAGATCCATGATCAACAGCTTTTATTCTCAACACCAGAAATCTCTGTCTTTCATAATCGAGGTTGTTAACTATCGTTCTAACCCAACCACTGTCTTTATCGATTCTGAAGTAATCTTCTCCACTACCAGCGACAATTGAATACGCAACCTATAAAGGCAAATTCAATGACAAGACGTCAAAAAACGATACACAAAAGAACTATAATGGAATACACTATTTCTACCTCAAAAAATAACAACTTTCTATGGAGAAAAAAGGAGGTTTTCTAGCAATTTCTAAGGAGGATCTAGCTCGATTACAACAGAAATTAAGACGATGTAAGGAGGTATCTCTAATAATAACCTCTTCCATGGCCAAAAGATCGACCACATCGATCTATTTCATAAACTGAAAAAGTAGACTTTTCCTAAAAGAACTTTTTGCAATACACTGGCATGGAATTCTGCATAGTCAATTCTCTTTCACAAAAATATCACAATTACTATTGGGAACTATATTTCTTAAGGAGACTTCAGGAGATTTTGATAAATTTGATATTACTTAAGGATTTCTAAGGACATTTTCTTTCTTTAAGGAGTTTTAAGGATTTTAAGGAGGCGTGGGAAGCCTGTTGAAATATATGTCCAGTTAGAGAGTTCAACTATCTTAGGCTCTAGAGATTGGTCGCATATGGCAGGTTGGCCAGTTCCTATCTACGCCACCTTAATTTACCAGTATTGCCATCAGATTCCAATTGGCTGGTACTAGACAAGCGCTGAAACCAGTAAGCTGTATGCTCAACAAGACTCAACCATAAAATCGGTATAATTCAAGCAATACAGGAGAGATGCTCCCTAGCGAATTACAAATTCCGAGGAAGAAAAATGAGAGTTTCACACAAAACTGTAGAGAATTGAATTCAAGGAGAATTCCACATGAACTGGAGAGTGTTTCTCACAAAATAAATATCGCAGTGGTTGATTTACCAAAATGATACAGCCCTCACTACTAGCCTAAGATCAGCCTAAAATCAACTGAAACTCAATGGAACTCTTCTACAAACAACAAACATAACAAAACTGTACACACCAAACCATTTAAACCTTGATCCCTGTCCTCAGCTGTTGCTTTGAACACAAGAGTGCCATTCTTAGAATTTTCCAAAACTCGTAACTCTTCGATGTTCGGAATAGAAAACTCAGGCCTGTTATCATTTACGTCTTCGAGTATAATCACTACACTTGTATCGCCGCTTAAAGTTGGCTGACCTGTCAATGGTGTTAACAAATGCTATATAAAAAATACTTTTGGATTATATACGACTATAAAAAATTTAAGAAATCGAGCATTTGCTAATATTCCACAGTCCAACTCTTTGATAAATCAAGTTTAACAAATAACAGACACAAAAAGTCTATCAAAGAGATAACTTGAAAATACGTTGTACATACATACATACATACATACATACATACATACATATATATATATATATATATATATATATATATATATATATATATATATGCAGACACAGGCCCAGGTTTTCGAAAACTTGAACCGAGCCTGGGCTAGTTTGTGTAGTGTGGACACGGCTTATATCTATCCTCAATCAAAGCATAAGTCTCACTTTATGAACAAGACGAGGGAAACAATAGGGAAACAAAAATAATAGGGAAATAATAACAACAAGAAAACAAAACTTTGCTGCATAGTAACTAGCAACAGCACGTTAGGAACTGAGACAAAACAAAAAACATACCTTTATCGAAAGCTGTTACAGTTAGTCTGTGAACTGGCGTTGATTCTCTATTGAGCAATCGAATCAAAGTGATGACACCACGTGAATCAATATCAAACCAATTCAAAGAATTTCCACTTGTAATTACGTATCTATCAATGAGGCCATTTCCAATCTTTGGGTCTGGATCGTCTCTATCAGTTGCATTGACACGAACTAGTACAGTATTTAAGGCAATATTCTCCTTCACAGTGAAAGAGTACTCACTTTTCTCAAAAATTGGCCTATTATCGTTGGAGTCTATCAATACTACCGTCACAGCTGTGTCTGCAGACTGAGGAGGCGTACCTCGATCTGTTGCCCTGACAACAAGCCTGTATGTGCTGACGTTTTCCCGGTCTAAAAGTGCTGCAAGTTGTATTTTACCAGACAAAGGATCGATAAAGAACTTGCCATCTTCGTTACCCCCAATTAAGCTGTATTCAATGACCATGCCAGGTAGGGTAGATTGTTGTGTAATTTGAACTGTTTCAATAAGTGCTTTTACGGGAATACTTTCAAAAATTCTTTTCACTTTTGGATAAACACGTGGATCAAACTGAGGTCCTACGTAATTAGGGTCTTTCACTCGCAAATGAATTCTTGTCTGTGTCTGCAAAGGAGGGTTGCCTCCATCTGATGCAAATACCAACAACTTGAGAGGAGGATTTCTCGCATTGAGTGGTATTTGCTTCGTTGATGTGATTAGGCCAGATGATTGGTCAATCAGAAACGCATCAATTGGCGGGTATGGTATACTGTACCGCACAGTTCCAAACTCTCCACTGTCTCTGTCAGTGGCATTCAATTGGATTATCTTAAAATTAACTGGAACAACTTCCGGAAGATAAACATCGTACCCAGGCCTTCTAAAAACAGGAGGATTATCATTGGTGTCTACCACATCGATTGTGAGGGTCATGTTTGATTTGTATTTACCATCGCTTGCTTCGACAACAACCTTGAATTGCTTTCTACTTTCATAATCCAACTTACGTAGCAGTTTAATGGAACCTCTGAGTCGATCCAAATAAAAGAACTGGTCACTTAAACTATCATTTTTCAAGCTATAACTTAGACTATTCCTTGAAACCTCATCCAAATCTGTTGCCTCTACGATACCAATTAGTGATCCAGGCCTTGCATCTTCCGAAATTCTTTTAGGCCCTTCGCTCTTGAAAACAGGAGGGTTATCATTTTTGTCAGTGACGTAAACAGTAAAACGAGTAGTTTTATATTTTGGAGGTGAACCTTTATCTTTTACTTTAAGCTCCAGCTTGTATATTTTCTTTGTTTCATAATCTAAACTCTTGTCCAAAACCAGTAATCCAAATGGTCCCATCTTAAAAACACCATCTTCGTTACCCCCTGAAATTGTCAACTCCTCTGTACGTCCGTTGTCTCCTGAGTCCGCATCTGTTGCAGAAAAGTGTTTGATAAGTATTCCAACCTGGTTTTCTCCTGGAATGGCCTCTGGCAATTTAACATGGGCATTTCTAGGTTCAATTTCCGGAGCATTATCATTGAGGTCTGTTATATTTATACGAAGTGTTGCAAAGCTGCTCAGTGTATCATTTCCATTTATGGATGCTTGAATTAGAACATCAAAATGCTTTTTCAGTTCATAATCCAGTAGTAGTGGATTGTTTACATAAACAGTTCCATCAATGGGGTCGATTTTAAAAGCTGGTGCAACACCATTTGCATTGTCACTGGACTTTATTGAATATCGAACATTCGAAGAAGAACTTGTTGCAACAATTTTACAGACTTCTGTATTTTCTGGTGAATTTTCAGGAGTCCTTGCTGAAGCAGATTTATTCATAAACTTCGGAATGAGCAGTGAATAGTGGCCAACATTTATTACCAAAGTTGTAGTGCTACTTTGAGATGGACTACCTAAATCATATGCTTCAATTTTCAATCTGTACCGGCCAACAGTTGGGTTTTGGAGAGAAACTTCTCCAGTCAGACTGTTCACAGAGAAAAAACTGCTACCAGATTTGATTCTGTAACGTACTTGGCCATTCAGCCCAGAGTCAGCATCAGTTGCTAAGACAAAAATAGAATCAGTCGCATTTCCTTCAAAAATTGGGGATGTGAATATTGGAGCATTGTCATTGGCATCTATCAAGTTGACAACAACGTTTGTTCTGTTAGATTCTTTTCCATATGGTGAGGAATCTGATGCTTCGATATGAAAATTGTATGTTTTTTTCTTTTCGTAATCAAGTGGGCCACTGACGTACAGATTACCCAGATTTGCGTCTATTTCAAATGGGAGTGTTGTATTGTTTCTGACAATCTCATAAATAACCTTTCCATTTGATCCCTCATCTGCATCATGAGCCACTATATTGAGTATAAAAGTCTTTACTGCACTGTTCTCTATCACACTACCAACATACGAATGCTTTGTAAATATTGGGCTATTATCGTTCAAGTCTCTTACTGATATTTTGGCTGTCTGTTGGACGGATTGATACGGTGGGGCAGTGTTCCTTGCTTGCACTTTTAGTTCATACATAGGTGAAGTCTCCCGATCAAGGAGAGCATCTGTGTAAAGAACTCCTGAGTTAGAATCCAAACGAAACTTTGCTGTGTCTCCTTGCACAATGCTGTACCGTATATTCGCATTACTGCCAATATCACAATCACTTGCAACAAATCTATGAACAAGCGTTTTTGAATTCTCAAGAACAGTGAAATTAATTACAGCTCCATCACTAAAAACTGGTGCACAATCATTGACATCATCGACATTGATCGTAACCATTGCTACATCTGAATGGAAAGGCCAAACAATGTTGTCTGCTGAGATACTAAGTGTATAGGAAGCCCATTCCTCGCGATCAATGTTAGCTTTAGAAGTTATCCACCCAGTTCTGCTATCTATATCAAAATGAGAGTTAGCTTCAAGGCGATATACAATCTCAGCATTACTCCCTGCATCTGAATCTATTGCTGTGACTTGAAGAACTTTTGTACCAACACGTACATTTTCAGTAATATTCCCCAAGAAACTCTTCTGCGTAAACCTTGGCCCATTGTTGTTGACATCTATTATCTCAATTAACAATACTTGTGTAGAGAACAATGATGGAGTCCCACTGTCAATAGCATCAATAGTCAAAGAATAATTAGATTGCTCATTGTAAGTTAGCTTTTCCTTTAGAGTTATTTCACCAGTAAATTGTTGGATTTTAAACTTACCACGTTCATTGCCGGCACGTATCGAATAACTGACTTTAGCATTGCTGCCTACATCTGCATCTGATGCAATTACTCTCATAACAGGATACCCTATCCTTTCATCTTCCATCATGTATGTGTAGTTCCTTGATAAAAACTTAGGCTTGTTGTCATTTACATCGAAGATAATGAGCTTCATGGTAGCAGTTGTGGAATGTCTTGCAGTCGCATTTATTGCAGTATCTTGAGCCTTTATGATCAAAGTCCATTCTGAGACAGTTTCCCTGTCCAATTTTACAGTATTTGTGATCCTACCTGTAAAGGGTTCAACATTAAATGAAGTTATACCTGGGCCTTGTGAAATTATTGAGTACAGAAGCCTACCATCATCCCCAAAATCATTGTCTTGAGCCTTTGCAACATATGAAAATCCACCAGGAGCAATATTTTCTCTTTGGCCAACTATCATGGGATTTCTTGTGAACACAGGCCTCTCTCTGTTACTACTTAGAATAAAAATATTTACATATAGCAAGTCTGTTCTTGAATCTACTCTATTGCCATCTTGAACTTGAACTCCAAGTTGAAAACAAGGAGTTACTCGGTATGACACAGCGTTTGAAAGTTTTATGGTGCCAGTAGGTTTATTTATAGCAAAATGGCCAGCAGCATTACCACTAACAATAGTATATTCCCAACGCAACTGAGGGCTCAAGTACTGACTGGCTATTTGAGCAGTATACACAGCACTTCCTGATGCAGTGGTCTCTGGTAAAATTATAACTTTATCATAAATTGGAAACAAAGATGGACTTCCATTTCCTGGTAGGAGAAACACAATAGCTTTTTGAACATTTGCCATTTTAGGAATTCCTTTGTCCTCTGCTATGACTGAAAAACTATATGTTATTCTTGAAGAATCCAATAAAGATTGCTTTGTTTTGATAAAGCCCGAGTCCTTATCAATGCTAAATTTTTCAAGACTGTCCCTTCCACCATTCATCTCTGCTATCCTGTATTCTACAGCTGCTGATGTGCCTTGGTCTTTGTCAGTGGCTTGAACATGTAAAATATTAGTGTTTGGAGAAGTGCTCTTTAGAATGCTCAAAACATATGGTGCCTCTTGGGTAAAAACAGGAGCATTATCATTGACATCACAAATGTTTACTCTTACCTCTAGAATAGATGAATTGGGTGGACTTCCCCCATCTGTAGCATTCACCACCAAGCTATAAGCTTGGGCAGAGCTTTCACGATCAAACTTCCTCTTAGTTTTTATCATTCCCGTAACAGAATCAATATCAAAATATTGGCTAGGAGGCTGTAAATGGTAAGAAATTAAACCATTACTCCCTTCATCTTTATCTGTGGCTTTCACTGCTTTAACAGATGTTCCAGGAGGCTTTTCTTCACAGACAGATAGTGAAACACTTCTTGTGCCAAAAAGTGGCCCATTATCATTGACATCATTTACAATTATAGTAAGTCTTACCTTTGTGGTGTGCTGTGGGTATCCTTTATCTTTAGCCACTACCAAAAATGTGTAATCAGTGTTCCTTTCTCTATCCAGCTGTTTTGCAACTGTTACACTTCCATCACTTGATAAATTGAACATATCAACAAAACTTGATCCTGTTAGTGACAAAACAAACTCTCCATTTAGTCCAGAATCTGCATCAGTAGCATTCAGCTTGATAACTAGCTGCCCAATGTTGGCATCTTCTGGTATATTCATGTAATACACAGACATTGGGAAATTTGGTGGATTGTCATTTATATCAACAACCAAAACTGTTAAAGACATTGTAGAATTCCTCTTAGGTACACCATGATCTTCAGCCACAATGACTACAGCAAATTGCTTTAAAACTTCGTAATCAATTAGGCTTTTTGTAGATATGATGCCAGTGTGTGAATCAATTTTGACATGAGACGATGGAGATTTCAACGAATAACTCACAACTCCATTATTTCCAGTATCAATGTCCACAGCAGTTGCTCTAAAGATGGTAAATCCTAATGGAACACCTTCATTTAAATGAACTGTCTTGTAGCTTGAATTAAATTGTGGTGCATTATCATTCACATCTGTTATAATAATTTGTAGGTTGGTGGTAGCTGTGAGGTTTGTTCCAAATACTCCAACCATTACAGTGGAAGTAAAGTTCTTCTCTACTTCAAAATCAATAACTCTTTTGCTAAAGATTCCCCCAGTATGATTTATTGAAAATGATCTTGACATTTCATCAGAAAGGAAACGATAATCAAGCAACTCTTCAAGATTCACTCCAGCTCTTTTAGAAACAACTCTTCCAACATAAGACCCTGCAGTCATGTTTTCTGGATACCTGAAAATATATTCTCCTTTTTCAAACCTTGGTACATTTCTAATAGCTTGCAATACATTTACAACCACATTTGCCATATTTCTTCCCTGCAATCCCAAAGCATCATGGCAAGAAACTGTAAAACGGTATACACTTTGTTGCAAATGATTCAGTATGACCATAGGTGACAAGCCTCCAGTTTCATTATTGATGCCAAAGAAATTACATGGATTACAGCTGTGAAATTGGTATAAAATCTTTCCATTAATGCCAATGTCATCATCTCTAGCAACAATATGAAGTATTGGTACACCAACAGGGGTGTTTTCGTACACTGACATATTGTAAAATGTTCTTGGAAAATATGGCCTATTGTCATTTATATCATCAATATTAACAATGACAGCTGCAGAACTATGTAGCCCTCCTGCATCTGTAGCAATAACATTAAATGTTTCCACTGCTTTTTCCTCTCTGTCAAAAATATGGGCTGTCCTGATCACCCCACTCACTTGATTGATAAGAAATTTACTTGTACCTTGCAATGAATACCGAATGGGAAGAAAAAGGTAACTGTCACTATCTGTTGCTAAAACTGTTCCAACAACTTGGGTAGCTGTTACATTCTCAGTTGCAGAGAATATATAATTTGACTTTCTAAACATTGGAGGATTATCATTTGCGTCAAGGACATCAAAAAAAACTTTAACATTAGTTTCTCTACTTGGTACACCTTTATCTCTTGCACTAACAGTAATATTAACAGATGCCTCTTTTTCTCTGTCAACAAACTGTGTTGCATAAATATTTCCAGAAGAAGGATCAATGCGAAACCAAGATGAATAAATGCTGTTGTTGACAATAGTGTAAGTAATGTCTGCATTGGAGCCCAGATCTCTGTCTGTTGCAGATACTTGCAGTAATGATACTGTTGTTGGTGTTGATTCATTTACTTTTGCATGATAAGATGAATTACCAAACATAGGTGAATTGTCATTAGCATCACCAATATTTATAGTAGAATCTAAATATGTAGTTCTTGGTGGGAAGCCTCTATCAACAGCAGTTAACCTTATCTGGATCTGAGGGGTATGCTCTCGATCAATGCTGCGACGAACATGAAGAACATAGCTCTTTTCATTGTCTGCATTCTGTCTTAGAAGAAAGGAGTCATTTCCCTGTAAAAGCATGACATCACATTTACCATTTAAACCAGAATCCGCATCACTAACTGTAATTAGAGCAACTTGAGAGTTTAACAGTGCATTCTCTTTAATTTGATAGCTTCCTTGGGTATAGTAAGTTAAAGTTAGCTTGGGAGAATTGTCATTGACATCAAGAACATAGATCTTAACATGTGCTATACTATATTGCTTGCTTGCACCTGAATCAGTGGCTTTCACAACAATCTGGTACTCCTTCTTGATTTCATGGTCAAATGAAACACGGTTACGCAAAATGCTCTCTTTTGATCTGAAATAGAACAAGCTGCTGGAGCCAGAGCTTTGTTCCACACTGTATGTAACAACAGCATTTGTTCCAATGTCACTATCAGTGGCATTCACTTCTAATATACTAATTCCTGTACCTGAATTTTCAGTTATATTTCCACTGTAGCTTGTTGGATTAAAAATAGGAGCATTGTCATTTGCATCTTCCACAGTTATTTCTATTATGCAAAATCCACAAAGTCTTGGTGTTCCATTGTCACATGCAGAAATATTTAGGGTATAATGAGAAACTGTTTCACGATCTAACACCTTGTCAACAATGAGGTCAAGGGATTTTGTATCAGCAACATAGCGAATCGTGAATCTTTCTTCAATATTTCCTGATGCAATTATATAGGATAAAGTGCCATTATCTCCAAAATCTGCGTCAGTTGCAGGATTCAAGGAGATTTTGTGACCTTTTTGTGATGATTCCGATACTGTACGAAATAATTTTGCATGCGGGAAAGTTGGAATATTGTCATTAATGTCAGTTATATACGCATTAACGGTATAGTATGACAGTCCACCACCACTAGTACCAGAAATTACCAAAATGATGGGATTTGTCACTTCACTACTTTCTCTATCGATCTTCTTTGCAGTTCGTATAATTCCATCGCTTGAAATATTGAAATAAGTTCTATATGTAAGTATTGAGAAGCCACTACCTTGTACCTGTAGTTTTCCAACGATTACTCCAGACTGTTCTTCCGGAAAGCTAAAATTAAAGGACTGCTGACCATTCACACCGCAATGTAAATATATTACCAAAAGTAATCCCAAATAGCTGATGCGTGCAGAAACCTGTTTTCCTTTCCACATTTTGGTATATCACTGCAGTCAGAAATACCCACCACAGTCATGTTTTTATCATTCCAACAACAAAGGGACATCCATCACGAAGAGGTTAGGCCAGCGATTTGTAAATAAAACATATCCTGTCCATTTACGGTACTTCGAACATCAAAAGTAGCTCAAATTCTTGACTGGATGAAACAACATGGAAGACTTGTTCTGTAAATACGAATAACAGCTACACTCCCGGTGACAAATCACTTTCAAGTTCTTGTCGAAGTTCCATGCAGCACTAGCGAAGGGCAATTATCATTCCTTATGCATCAATGACTCTGAAGATTTAAATTCTCCTTCGCAACGACTGAACAATAAACGTCTTGACATGTCACTACATGATCAAAGAAAAGGAAGTGCGTACAATACAAGTACCCATTCCACAGAGGGAGCTGGGGGGAGGGGACTAGGAGATCAGTAACATTTTCAGTATGAATAGGTGTCTGTGCTTTCCTTCTATGCTGAAAAGTCACTTCCAATAGCAAGTTTCAGTATAAAAGAGCCTCCTTAAGTTGAGCAGAAATCCGTTTCATTGGAGCAACTTTACTGAAAGAACAATAGGAATTTTGGGAAATTTTTCTGACTGCTTTTCAGATCTCCAGGATAGAAAGTTTGCATCCCCTAAATTTGAAGTCTTCCTACGCCCGTGCAAAAAGTACAAAAATATGAAAGGGGCCTTTTTGTCTGCTCAAAAAATGTTTTTTGCTTTTCTAGTACTTTATGAATCCTTACTAGCTATTTACACGTTTATTTTCCTATAGGAAAATAGTAATAAGCAACCTAGTACTGGACACCCTGAAATTTAAGAAACTTCGAGTACTAGAGGGTAGGAGTTAAGGAACTGTAGACGAGTTGAACATTGGAAATAGCAGTGATGTGAGCATGATGTTTCAATATATTCTAACTAGCATTGATACTTTTTATTCGAGATCCTGTTTATGTTTTCACTGCAATATTGTTCGCTAAATTCAAAAAGCTCTTAAGAAATTTTTAGACTTATTTATGGGGCAAAAATTTAGAAACTTGTAATGCTAGGCTATGGACAAGGTTTCTTGTAAAAATCGTGTAAGCTGGTATGAGCAAAGTCCGTGTGTTTCATAATTGCTTTAGACTTACGTAGTTCTCATTGCATGCAAGCAACCGTAATCAATGGTTTTAATTGCTTCAATTTGAAAAGGGAATACCTTTTGCGGCTCATTTGAAATGATTGAATAACAGGAAACAACCGAAGGGGCGGTAGAATATCCAGTTTCCGATAAAGTATAGTTATTTCATTTAAATACCTATTAAAGAGACGCGGCATCATGCACGTGTGTATTGCTTGTTGCATTAAGCTATACGAGCAAAACCATAGAAGTGAGCAAAACCAACGCGGTTTTAACCTCGACGAAGGAGCTTCTCAAAGGCTTCAAGATGATGTTGCAACCTCGAAGAGGCTTGGCGATTTCACAAAAGGGGGTGGCTATCGAAGCCACGTCACCCAGATACTTTCTTCGCCTCTTCGTTTCTCCCCCATCTTCTAGGAAGATGTAAAATTAACTTTCCAATCAACATTTTAATGTAAATTATCAAGAAATTGCAGATGCACTCGGAATTGTCATGATAATTCTAGGTTGCTGTTATGTTTTTACTTATTCTTTGTGTCCCATACATGAACTACA
Organism: Cassiopea andromeda; assembly: GCA_018155075.1. Taxonomy (NCBI): domain Eukaryota; kingdom Metazoa; phylum Cnidaria; class Scyphozoa; order Rhizostomeae; family Cassiopeidae; genus Cassiopea; species Cassiopea andromeda. The sequence continues at coordinate 148,371 of WIPJ01001600.1, forward strand.
TAATTTTCAAGTGTACACGTTCGTATCATAAATTGTTAAGGGCAGGTGTAGAGAGTAGTAATCAGCTGCTCAAAAAGGTAAAAAAGTTCAGTACTGGATATTTGAGGCATAAGAAAGTTTTCTAGTTTTTATGTATTTGAAATTCGATTTATATATGTTCGAAATGTCATGTAATTGATGTTGGCTACCCTTTAACAGTTTAGCTTCTATTAATCACTGAGTTTTATCATAATTTCAAACGTGCATGGAGCTTTTCCTATTTTTAATGCCCAAAACATTGGAAATCAAGAATTTTTCTAACAAGGTCTGAACGTTTTGATACTGGAATCGTGAAAATGTTAAGAAATGCTTAGCACTAGGCCAAAACAAACGTTTTTATAAAAAAGTGTACAATTTTTCAGCAAGGGAGACGCCAAGAATGTTCCAACGGACGCTGAATCTTCCCACGAAAGGGCTAAAATACGGTTAGGAGGGTACTAGAAATGATAAAGAATTTCCGAAAAAGTAGTTGTCATCTTCCGATGGGGCCTTCCACGCTCTGACGGGGGCTATAGCTTCTAGCTCTCTCCTAGCGTCACCCCTGTTTTTCAGATTCATAAATGATAGAAATACTGCGGGAGGTTTACTGATCTTATTGTCTGGAGAAGAAGGGGGTCTGTTGGCGAAGTCCACGGAAAATGTGTTGGACCATGCCCTTCACATCCTTGGAAATGCATTTTTTGCTATAGAGAGGACACTACGAAATCGAGCACTTTTGTTCTTGAGCTCAAACGCGTAGGGATACTGACCCTAGGACCCCCGTTGTCGTGCCTCTGGAAAATGTGATTCTTTCGTCACGCACAGATCATGTGGTAGTGTTTACAGTCTCCAGCATAATCACGTGTTGATTTTGGAGGTTGTATGTTGAATTTGTGTATCAAAATGGAGGAGATGGGAAAACTTCTCGTTCTTTCGCTCCTCGCTACTATTTGCACTCCTACTTCTGGCATACGATTCATTTCACTCGAAAGAGACCAAAGCCTGAACTTCTGGGAAGCAAATGGCTGGAAAATTACTGGTCGTGTCGAACCAACTAAGATTTTGGAGCTCACTTTTGCAATCAAGCAAAGAAATGTAGACCAACTTGAAAAGCTGTTGTTGGACGTTTCAGATCCAGAATCCAGAAACTACGGTAAATATGCAGATGTAAAGTATCTAACAGATTTGCTTTCACCTCCAAGAAAGCGTTTGCTTACTATCAGAAGCTGGCTTAAGAAACATGACATTAAATCCTGCAAGGAAACGCTTAATAAGGACTTCCTGGTTTGTGAAATGTCGAGGGAAAAAGCAGAAAATCTTCTGACAGGTGCTACGTTTTATTATTTTGAGCATGCTGCTTACCACAAAAGAGTAATTCGTTCACCATCACGATATTATGTGCCATACACAATTTCAAAGCATCTAGATTTTGTTGGGGGCCTACATCGATTTCCCACTTTAAACTTACCAAAAACAGATCTATTTGACAATCTTAGCAAACTGAAAATTAGAATTGATACCATAGAGAAAGCAAGGGAACCTAAAAATGCCAAGATACACATTGGAGTATACCCTGCAGTTTTGCGGGAAAGATATAATATCTCGAAAACGGTTGGGTCAAACTCTAACAACAGCCAGGTAGTTGCCCAGTTTTTAGAGCAATATTACAACGCAGGAGACCTTAAAGAGTTCATGAAGCTTTTTGGCAGTGGATTTACGCATCTGGACGAAATAGCAAAAGTTATTGGACCAGACACTGGACGCTCTGGAATTGAAGCTAGTTTGGATACACAATACATAATGAGCACAGGTGCGAACATTACCACCTGGTTTTGGAGCACTCCAGGACGCCATGAGACACAAGAGCCTTTTTTGACATGGATGGTTGCCATTGGAAATATGACTAAAGTGCCTTTTGTGCACAGTGTCAGCTACGGAGATGTTGAAAGCAGCCTTTCAAAGTCTTACATGTCAAGGATCAATATAGAATTTATGAAAGCAGGTGTCCGTGGACTAACAATTTTATTTGCAAGTGGAGATAGTGGAGCTAGTTGCAAAGACCAAAAATTTAGCCCAAACTTTCCTGTTTCAAGCCCATATGTTACAGCTGTTGGTGGCACTGCATTAAAAAATCCATTTACTATTTCTGGTGAGTATGGATATGAGATTAGTGGTGGTGGATTTAGCAATATCTTCTTGCAACCAACATACCAAGCTGAAAAAGTTGAATACTACCTCACCAAGATGCAAAACCTTCCAGCCCAGAAGTATTTCAATAGAAGTGGAAGAGCATATCCAGATATTTCTGCAATATCAAATCATTTCTGGATCGTTAACAATCTAATACCTGTACCTGGTGTTGCTGGCACGTCTGCATCAACACCAACAGTTGCTGGCATTATTAGTTTGCTCAATGATGCCAGACTGAACAAGAAGATGCCAGTCATGGGTTTTCTTAACCCATTCCTGTACAAACATGCAGCAACACTTTATGATGTAACATCAGGCTGTAATGAAGGCTGCTTATCTGGAGACAAAGGTTTTTGTGCATTCCAGAAATGGGATCCTGTCACAGGTAATGGAACACCAAACTTTCCAGCAATGCTGAAAGCTGCAATGCAAGTTGTCCAGGATTGGAAATAGTAAGATCACAAAAACTTCAATGAACACAGTTATGTGATTTATGAAACTTTTGAGATTGTATGAAGGCAAATTTTACATTGCTAATGTCTGTTGAGTTGATTGTAAATTTGATACCTTATTTCTGATTGTTTGATACAAGAATTCTTTGCAAGACATGAGCTAATTTTTTTGCTGCTAAGACTATGCTCTTTGTTCTAAATGTTGCTCTAAGCCTCTACCTGTTATTTGGTTAGTTAATATTTTTGAACAAACTAAATAACTGTTGCATTTTGTCTAGTATTACATGTGGTGTATAAAATTTGTATCATATACAAAGATATCTTTTAGCAATTGTTTTCCTGACCCCTCTGCTCAGGGGTGTTAAAACAGGGGGCTACAGGATCAGCTTGCCCCTGCATTAGATGAAGGGGGAAAGAATGCCCTTTTTGTCAAATTGTTGTTTTTGAGAAAATCAGATCAGAGAATATTTAGAGTGTACATTAGGCCTATTGTGAGAGAATCATGATCCTTTTGAATTTGGCAAATTTCACCTTACAGTATTTATTTAACTTCAGATGCTTCAAAATGCAACAGTTTTTGTTAATTTTCTTACAATATGATCATTTTTTGTTACTATATTTTTTCTATGTTTTTACAAACACTTTATAACTCAGATGTAAGATTTGCTGAGAACCCTCCATTTTGATGCCCCACAGGAGGAAGCTACCTCCTACCCTCATTTATTATAAAACAAATAAGCCAAAACCAACATGTGGGCAAGTCTGATTTATGATTCTCAAAATGTGGTTGACAAAATGAAATTTAACTGCAGGGGACACAGAGGCCCCCAAATGAAAAATTTTGCATTGCTTTGCCCCCAAAAGAATTATTTATCTGGAGATTTAGATAATCAAATGACGCTTTTGACCACCCAGAGTGATGGCATAGGCTGGTTTTACCCCTCCAGGACAATTTCTCCAGTTACGTGCTTGCTCTTTACCTAAAATCAGAGAGAAGGTTGCAATGATAGTCAGAGGCATCAAAACTGGGGGGGTTGGGAGGCACTGGCCCCCTTCACTTTATACTTTGCTGTAGAAGAAGGTATGATAAGAGACCATTTTGTATTTGTTCATATTCCAAAAGCTTTAGATAATGCTGCAGTCAACACAGATAAGCAGGATATTGAGATTATATAAGACCCTGGTGTCCAGGGCCCTCCGCTGTCAATGAGGTTCAACGCTCCTGACAACAAAAACTGAAAGTGCAGCAGGTGTCTCCAATCTCTTTCAATGCTTGGAACAGGCACGCTGGAGCTCCCCCCCCCCACTTTTTTGCTAGTGTATGATACCATACAATAGCCTATCCTTTCTAAGATAAGATGATGGTACGTGAGTATGGGGATTTCTTGCAATCAAAAGGGGTACTCGCAAACATTTTACGGGGTTCCACCCCTGACCCCCTTCGACTCATCCCCAGCCCCCTCATTAAAAAATACGCCCCGGCGTCACAGTGATACAGGGCGTAAAACTTTTTGTGATGCAATGACAGAATGCATGCTTCGTCACTTTTCTAGAGTGTGGCTCAAATGAGGAAGCAATCTACAAGCAAAAAAGAATAAAACTGTCGGTTTTAACATAGAAATAGTATTTCTATGGGTTTTAAGAGCTCGTGTTAAGGTCCTAGCAGTTATGAGCTTTATATTGGAAGAGAAATCCACGGATTAGCACGTGGACAGAAGCCCAGGAGCATAGCCATAGGGGGGTGTACACCATTAGTGCTAGTGGACGTTGAAATGCGAGAAAAGCCTTCTTTATCAGCAAATTCCGTGGGAGGGAAGTCATCGTTGTCTGCAAATTGGGATTGGAGCCCCGCAAAATTTTCCTTATCTACGCCCCTGAAGAAGACCCAGGAATTAACATCACAGATCTGCGAATGATGAACAGGATCACCTTTGCAGTTATAGAACATCGAAACGATGGAAAATATCGCTTATTTGTTTATATACAGACAAAAGATAAACAAAGAAACATTAAAAGCAGATATGGCACTGAAAAGATACTAATGTGTCTCTATGTTGACTTCTTCTATCAGCATGTAAGCGATTTTGAAAGGGAGCCCGAGCTGATTATTAAACCGACAACAATTGATTTGACTCTACATAAAAGAAATAAAAGCCAGCTGATGACGAAATATTTCACATCAAGATCTATTTTCGTAAGTTCCAGTCAATGCTATATCATTGGTTCCAGCCTTTTCGTAATCAAAGAGAAGCTATGATTAGCAACATGACGAAAAGCTAAAATATACGCGTCTGGCTAAAGCTGCAAGGTACTCTTGCTACAGTGGATGGAGAATACATAAAAAGACGGAGACAACCCAGTCATACACAATTGGTATTTGGGAATACAAGATACAAATAAATGTAACTAAAGAAATACTCTCGCTACATTTAGGAAACGTAAGAGGGTAAAATATACTTGGGTAAATACTTTGTAATTGTCTACTTTGCTGAAGGGTTTTGGGGAGACAGAAGCTGTAAACAAGTCTGCTTTCTTTTAACATTGAAAATTAGTTCTTGAGCATGTAGTTCTATGTATGCTTGCTAATTTGTAGTCACATGCCTGGAAAACTGGGCGAGACAGATTAACACCGTCGATGACTAGTATAATATTCTACAACAGAAATTATCTCCCGCAGTCTAATACAAAGTAACACTATATACAGGCGCTCCAAAACATACATGTTTTCCACTAATATACACTTACATACACCAAAAATTAAAGAACTTGTACTAAGAACGACCAAACCCCCTATCCACTAGGACTTTTAAATTCGGAATACTTGTATCAATTAAGATATAATAAGTGGACGTATACTTTTAGGCAGACATCATGCTTTTACATATAAAACAACTTTATTGATTTCTTCCTCCTTTTTGACCGTGCATTTTGGCAACAGTTAGAAATAAAAACTCTCAATATCAATGTTTTTCTTACTCCTTGCTTCGTTTATCTTACTTCAGTACCCAAAGAGATCTAAAAATATGAAGCACTAAGAGCTAGAATTCTCCTAAAATGAAAATTGTAGTTTGAAACAAGAAGAAAAATTCAGTCTTCACATAATGCTACAATCCTTCCTGTTTACGAAGCTTGAGTATTTCTCCCTCCTTCCCGTACAATGTTGAGTTACTGCGTGGTTCCTGACCAATCACTTGTACGTTGACTAACATACACGTTCTTTTTTATAAGAAAAAAGTTTATATGAAAATGAGGCTCAAATCGTCAAAATCTTAAGAAAATCACGAGGCTCAATTTTCAAAATTTAATGCTATTATTGGCCAAAAATCAATATTTCGTCGTTATTGCATTCAAAATGTTAAAGATGGAATTCAAATTCAAGTATACAATACGTGTAAACCATTTTAGCCAGTTTATTTCAGTAAATATTGAGAAAAATGTTAAGAAAATCTCAGGTTCAATTTCGGAAAAAGTTTAGAAAATTGAGGCTCAGGCAAAATGATGGTTTTCTTATAAAAAAAGAACGTGTATACCAAAGCAATGTCTTGTCTTCAAGAAGCAACATTGCTTTTTGAGGAGGGGGCTATTTATTGTGCCCAAGAGTAGCTTACTTAAGGGGACTTATGAAGGATAAACATTGCTGCATTCATAGCAAATGTACGTGGCATTCCAACTGTTTAATGATAATTATTGATGATTGATAACAGTGATTGTTGATTATGATACCTGAAGAAAATTAGCTGCAACTTCAACGTTGTGTAATCACTTCTCTAAAATTCACGCTCTGGAAATTTATTATCTAGACGTACCAAAATATGTAACTAAATATCAATAATATAATTAAATCCATCCGATTGCCCAACTATATGTGCCAGTTGATCAAATCCAAGAATCTATTCTCTTAAAAATTAAATTACTAGCGGGAGTCATTACTGGAAATCAATACAATTAGAGTCTTCATTGTTGTGAGAAGTTACGATTCTCAGGTTCCATTTGCATAAATCGGTTGTCCTTCGCTGCAGATTTGCCCGAGCTCAAATCATTCGGTGGTATCGTACTTACTGCTGGGTGCTTCGGCTTTGTAGACACAACTCTATTTGAGATGTTAGCAGCAGCTTGTCCATCATCCATACTGGAGTTTCTAACCGGAGAGTTTGACGTAGTAATAGCAGGAATCCTTGATATTTGGGGCTTCTTTGATTTCGTCGAGGAGCTTTGGGATGCTTCTACAGTGTAATGGAGATCCTTGATGAAATCTTTGCTGAACTCTGCTTCTACATGACCTCTGTCTTCTTTTGCTCCTCTAGCATAACTTTGAAAAATATACGAAGGATCCTCGCTATCAGTTAGCATTTCAGGTGGAGGCGTGGGTAATGGGGGTGACGGAGATGAATGTTGACTTCCACCCTTCTCTCCAAGCATGTTTAGGGGTGGTAGTGGAATATCAGAGAACGAATCGCGGCTAAATCTTTCCCCAGTATTGTGCTTTAGTACCCCATCTCTTTGCCTAAGGTGCGCAAGAGGGGATGGAAAACCTCCTACAGTTTGATTCCTATATGATACGGAGGCAGTGGATAGGTCGTTCTTGATGCTATGAAGTAATTCACTGCCACTAGCGGTGCGATCATTATTTAGATTTTCTCTTCGCTTCGTTTGCTCTTCTGCATGCTTCTGTGCTATTGAGGTAACTGCATCTGATAGCTGATCTCTAAAGTCCTCTGGCACATCCGCAATTGTGTACATATTAGTCCTTAGCTTTTCCTTTGGGCTATAACTCGACTGCACTTTTATCTCGGGAATTGGATCTCTAAATGTTACTTCTTCCCTAAATGTTCTTCGACCCTGGCTGTCATCAGAAATCTCTCTGGAATTTAACTCACTTTTACTACTGTTCTTGGAGCTACAAACTTCCGCCATTTCCAATTCATATTCTTTGTTTTCTTGGACGCTAGTTTGCCTCATTAATGGCTTCAGACGAGCGTGTTGTGCCTCGACTTCGGTGCTCGCAAATCCAGAATCAGCAGACCGTTGCAGGTGATTCAAGTATCTTATATGGGAATTGAAGCCATCACCTTTCCTCCCGTCCATTATATCATCTATCGCAACAGCCCCTTTAAAACCTTTGCCTGACTTCTCTGAATCAAGACTATCCTGCTTCATCTGTCTGCTTGGCGTATTGGAATTGCGCGACAGTACCTGCCTAACTGTGTGAGAACCATAAGGCACCTTGGGTTGCCCTTTGAGAATGCCATCTGTAATTGCATCTTCAAATTCAATATGAATGCCGCCAGAGGCATGCTCTGAACTACTGGATATACCTCTAAAGCCTGTTTAAGGAAAATGCAAACTTAATGTAAAATTGGAATTGATGCAAAGAAGTAGAGCAGTACATCTAAATTGTACAGGGTTCGTACACTGGTGACTAGAAAAAATTCAAGGACTTCTTAAAGAATTTTTAAGGACCACAAGATAATTTTTAAGAAGTAGCTTTTGTGTGTTTCCTTGATAAAAACTAAATCATTTCCAAAATAAATCTGCTGCTGAAAATCCTCTCCCCAAGCATTGATTGAAAATATGGGGCTTTAAGGAGCTTTCTTCTAAAGTGCACGAATTCAAGGGGCCTCAAGCGCCGTTAAAAACATAACATAAATCTAAGGAAGTTTTAAGGAGCTTAGGGAGTAGCAAGAATGCTGCTTGTACTCAGTGATGTGCCGAGACGCCTTCTGTTGGGGGGGAGGTGATTTGACCAATTGACCAACTATTGTTACTTAAAGAAAAGGTCACAGAAAATACTGTTGGCAACTCTCTTGCAGCATGGCTGCCATTTGACAAAATTTCTTGCAAATTTGAACACTTTGGGGGGCGTGATGCCCCCCACGCCCCCAATCGGCACATCCTTGCTTGTAATGCCTTCCTTCAAAAAGAAGATTCTGGCAGGATGACAGGCCAGAGTGGAAAACTGGTAATACATTGAAAATTGAGCTAAATACATGAATAAATTACTGCCCATTATGAAGAGCTAGTATACAACTTCAAACCGTCGAATTAGATGGATCACAAAGTCGCACGTGGGCAACTATTCGAATTCATCGATTGGTATCAGCAAGATGTGTTTCCATGTTTTTTATTTCAAACTGCATATATTCTTCAAATTTGTAAGACTGGACCAAAAATAAAAAATACTTTATTTGTATAAAATTTGGATATCAACATTTTCTTATCTAGAAAAGGGGATTGAGAAAATAATATAATTGGACTGATACCTCTACTGGTCCCAGGAGAATTCGGTATTTCTGAGGTAGAATCGGTTCTGCTCTCTCCAACGGTTGAATCTGCTCTGGAAAATGATTAAAGGAATAAAGATTTTAAATTGAATTAAGGAATTATCCAAAGCTTTCTAGTTTGAAAGCTTAGTGCTTCATGATTGAATTTTGTAGCTTAATAGCAGAAATGATTGGAATAGAGTCCTACAAGACAAAACTAAAAAACACAAAAAAGAAAGAACAAGAAAACAGAAAGAAAGTACAACATCTTGTGAGGAAAATATTAAGCTATTTTCTATTACACTGGACAGGAGCAAAAAGCAGATGATAAAAGAACTCCAAACTGTCCGTCCGAAACTTGAATTTTACAGAAGTGGTTTCAAATGAAGGTATAATCCAAAACAGAAGGCCAAAGGTCGTTGAGAGAAAACTTAGCATATGCTCATTGTCAATACCAAAGATCATAGTGAGGTGAATTTCACGAAAAGGAATAAAGGAGACTAGTCGCAGCATATTTTATCGGAGTGATGGCCCAGTAGTAGAGCGCCTGCCTCAACCGGTAGGTCGTGGGTTCGAGCCCCGGCCGAGTCATACCAAAGACTTTAAAAATGGTACTCACTGCCTTCTCGTCTGGCGCTCGACATATGAGAATGGAGTGGGAAAGTTAAACTCGTGGAGCTACTAGTGGACCAGCTCCCCGCTGTAGCTTTCACTGCATTTGCAGACGCGTAGCCTAGGGCTATAGAAACGGAGATAGGCGCCGCCCTATGCGCCATTGGGCGCGGGAAAGGAATTTGACTTTACTTTTTGAGTCGCAGCATTTCACATCAAAATCATCAGACAACTTCCGCTGAAAAATCCTGACCTCCCAGCAGAAAATAGCAGATTCTTTTATGAAACTATGCCATTTTCATCTCGTATTTCATGCTACTATATTCAATGGTCTCATTATATCATTCTTGTATTATATATAACAACAATATCGTCCTTCCAATCCAGGGAAACTAGCGCATACCTAGGGCAGGGGGGCAAGGCTTCCTCTGAAGGCACATCTATCTATATGTATATTCCTCCACAGGGGTAAATTTTGGCCTCCAAAATTTTTCCCAGAAGAACAATGCTTAGCATGTTGATCTCCTAGTAATCGAATGCTAATTTGGGGGTCTGGGGGCTTGTCCCCAGACAATTTCTATGAAAAAAACTGTCTAAAATGCTGGAAAATGCCCATCAGAAGATAGGAGAGATGGAAAGAGTTCAGTATGAAGGGCAAGTCTTGCCCCTCCTGCCTACTCATGGATGAGGGCCGAGGGGGCAGCTGCCCTTCCTGCCTCCCTAGCGTAGGCGTCCCTGTTCATGTCTGCAGCTGCCAAAATGTGAACTGAGATCTGAATGTGAATATAAGAATACTTGGTATCATACTAGTATGGTTTTGCGCTGCTCTCCCATATTCCCATCAAGTAAATAATAAATAAAATATTTTTTTGATCCAGAAATTTATGAAATTTTATACTAATCTATACTCAGTCGCTATATTTTATACAAATATGAGAAAACATGTGTGTTGTTTGAAAATTTACGTTGTCCTAGCATTGCATGCCGTGTGGGAGGTATGAATATGATACAACATAAAGTCCAGAGATGAAAAGGCGTGTAGCATTGATTGGAAGCATAGTTTGGTAGATTACTGAGGAAAATAGTAAGGAGAATGGATTGAAGATAAGATAACTATGAAGATACCTTGTTGATGAAGCCTGCTCACGTGTTCTAGCAGACAATATCCAGGCTTTAAAAAGTTGCCAGTCACCAAATGCCATCTGCAATGCGTCTCTAAGCTCATTTAGGTCACAAGCAGCCAAAACTTTACCATTTATATTGTGGTCTTTCAACTGCATTTGATAGAGGGCAATACTCTCACAGTTGATGCCATCGATTTCACTTATCTTCAAAACAAGTAGAAATTCTATGCTTAAAAAATGATGCAACATGTACTGCTTGGATATCACCACTATACGCAATAAAGTGGTAGCCGAATCTTTAACGAAACAACATAGATAAACGGTTGCTACGAATCACCAATGTGGGTAGATATCAATATTGCAGCTTTCATTGCAATAGCACAAACTAGCCGATATTAGCAATTGATTAAATATTCTCAAAATATTAGATAAGCAGTCTCATAGAATATCATATTCAAACAATTCTCAATTGAAAACAGAGTCCCATTCTCTAGAATAGAATAACAATTACGATTAGCTGTGATCAGTAACTCTAAATTATTTGTTGCAAAGCCCCAAGGGGGTACGCCCCACAATACGAAAAATACTGGCTTAGGTAAACCACGGCCAACATTGGTTGATATTTGCATGCTTGGAGATGATAGCATCTTCTTACCAAATAATGTTATAAACACAAAGATATTGCCATGCCCCACATATCAGAAAATCAAATAGCATTGGTATTAATTGAAATAATCTAGCGAAGTTGCTACAAAAAGCTAAATGTACCTGCTTCACTATGTCATTTGATGACAATTGACTGAGAGATACATCGTCAGCAACACTGCGCCACATGAACTAGAATGAAACCAGAGAGAATGATGAGCTAAAGATGTAACTTATTTAATACAATACTATAAAACACAATATAATACAATAAAACACAATATAATACAATAAAACACAATAGAACACAATAATACACAATACAACATATTACAATAGAGTACAATACAACACAATAGAATATAAAAAAACACAATACAATACAATAGAATACAATGCAACACAAAAGAATACAATACACTACAATACAACATAATACAACACAACATAATACAACATACTACAACACAACACGATGCAATACTACTTGATCAAATCAAAATAAGAGTTGTGACAGACCAAAAACCTTTCTTAATTTGCTGGTGTATAATAAATACACACAAATACAATTTAACACAACAAAAACCTACAAGTGATACAACAGAATGCCAAAATAGATATAGATCAACGTCAAACGAAATGATGATATAAGGCAGAATGAAGCAAGGGAAATGAAATCAGATGTATTCATCTATACTCATTACAAAGGAATCAAATGAAGGAGAATAATAAAGAAAAAGAGATCTGATACCCAAATTTAAATACTAATAAATGTGATAAGCTATGAACATTGAAAGAACATAAGAGATTGAAACATGCGAATGTGTAAAGCAACTAATAAATATATAACTATAAGAACGTATCAACATAGTAGAAAAAAATGAAGAAGAAAGATACAACTACGAAAGTGAATGTATCGAAGAACTAAAGAAGGAATAGCTATACCCTGCTGCTACATGGCGAAACAGCGGTTGGTGCTATTCCATCTGCGATAGATCCAGGAGACTTGGCGACTGCTCCACTTTTAATAGCCTGTAAATAGTCAATCATTGATTTTCTGATTGCAGGATCAATATGAAAAGTGCATTGCAAAAAGAGAGAGATGTCTCCAACAGTTAGTATTGGATGTCGATTTTTCAAATGGTTCTCAAAGTAAACCACATCTGCATCGAATGACATATCTTGGTCGCCTAGAACTGGCATGAACGGACCTGTGACGTTATATAGTTTTCGCAATGACAGCTCTGGTGGTAAATTGAGAGACGCATCCTCTGCTAACATTATTAACCAACTGACTTTGTATGGCCAAGTGTCTGCTAAACTGACCCAAGATGCCAGTGTTCTCCAACGAAAAGGAAGATTCCGGGCATGAAGTAAGCGACCGGTTAGGGTAACTATATTCATGATTCTCTTAATGTCAGCTAGTGAGCCGCTTTCATTTTCATTAAAAAATTTCGTCAGATCAGTCGATGTGTTGTCTCTTTCATCATAATTCAGGTTTCCGTTGCGTTCAAAATTTCTTTGCCTGCTACCATCAGAGTAGTTCGAGCTTGAATTCGAGATTCGACGCATCAAAAATTGCTTTCTCTCGATAAGCGGAATTTTTCCATTGCAGCCGGCTCTCAGGCTGTCGTCATCATCAACATCTTCATCTTCAATTGCACCAGCATCCCATTCTAAATCTTGGTTGGCCTCAAATTGCTCAGTATTTTCTAATGAATTCACACCTGACAAGGCAGTTAAAATTTCCCTTGGCACTAGTCCATTTATTGGTTGCTTCGGCTGGTCCGAGAAATAGCATGGTAGGTCGACTGTGTTTTTGAAATAATCATAGGGGGAAATATGGGAATCTTGGAGCAACTGAAGATTCTGGTCGATTGCCTTTAATAGGAGCCTTGGATCAGCGCTTATCAACGACAGATAGGGATGGCCTGTTTCCGAGAGTAGAACATTGATAGAGTTAACAAAGTGAAGAACTTTCTGCTGTTCTAACGATTCTAGCATGTCAATGAACAGCACTACACGCGTTTGTCGCTTTGTAAATCCATCAAGACATTCCAACATATCAGATTGGAGGTCTATTTCCTGCTTTAAAACATGCAAGAATGTTTCGTCTCTTATTCCAGGTTGTGATGAAACGATCATTATCCTTTTCTTCATTGACAAAACTATACAATAAAAGATGACGAATATACGCGGGAGATTACAAAGGAATGCCAAGACGACTACGCAGGCGCAGCCAATCTCAATAGCTACAACAGTTCGACTGGTGCCGCTACCAAATATTGCTAAGCAAAATAGGCCTACCCATATTGCAAGAAGTACGAAAACAAAGAAAAAGGCCGAAGGTATACAACAACATGAAGTTTTCCAACGTGCTCGAAGGTTTTGATGAGAAATCTGACGTGCTCTGTAAGGTCCTGATCGAAACACTCTATACAGTCTGGTAATAAACATTCCATAGTCTCGTTCTACGGCATCATTAAGTTCCTGCGCTAGATTTACGAGAGCTGTCAATGGATTGTCACCGAATATGGACGCTTTCGTAAGATCTATGAAGATAAAATGAACCGGTAACATTGCTCGCACCGATTCAACAGACGGTGGGACACAAAACACCATTTTGAAGAAAAGTAATATCCTTTCAAATACGCGAAGAAGTCGTGAACCACAACGGTTTACATTTCCCGCATTGCTTTTATTTGAGCTGCAGCCAAGGATAATCAAGGCCATAAGCACTACAAAACTTGCAAGGGCTGTGAGAAGTCCTTCGACCCACGTCGAAACTGCCCAAACAATCAATCCGATAGTGACGGCTGCGCAGGCTGTGGTTAAGACAACACCCGTAGTAATACGAAACAGCACAAAAGATTCCTGTAGGGCGTATACTTTCAGTTGTTCTAAAAGAAACACACATAATTAATGCACAGTCGATGTAATCAAAGGACTGAATTAATTATTCCAGGAGCTTAATACAACAATTTCAATTTCAAAGTTAGCTAGCTCTACCATCTAAAAGACGATCTTGTGAAGGTCAATGTGTGTTAAGTTGTAAAAAGATCGTAAAACATACAGGATGAGACGTGAAGACCACTATGGCGTCTCATCATATAACGATCAGCTTTTTTGATATAATTCAATCTTCAAATACAACACACACGACAGGGTGTACAACATAGGAAAGGTAAAAGAAAACGAGTTGAGCAGATGGTCTGCATGACATCTAGACTTTTACTTAGAGAATAGGAACAGATAGATCAGTAAAAAGACGCGTCCAGTTTGTAGCCTTGAAAAACTATTCATAAGTCATCCCAAAAGGGGTACGAAACATCTCAGCATTGTCAAACAGCTTGGACTTGTCAAATAATAAGTTACTTAGATTTCTCAATTGCTAAGGTTGTTTTCGGACAAATCGCTCTTTCCAGAATAGCTTTCGTTCTCGACATACTGGTTCTAAGGTTCAATATAAAGCTGCACTTTCCTGTATATATTTTAAAGCGATCTTCTGATATTATCAATAGAAACATTTATCAACATCCTAGTAGGGAAACTGTCATTGGTATACCATGCCAAACACTGATAAGAATGCGGCAACACTAAAATCTCATACTTGGATTATAATGGATGAAATCTGCTCCATCGAAAGACCGTATTAGCTTCGTAGGAAAAATGAAGAAAGTCAGTCAAATTTACAGCATTCTAAGATACTCGTCTTGAATACTCTTAGCTTGCAGTAGCAAGTTCTTAGTTCCTAACTGCCTCTTAGTTCCAGTGCTGGAATGTATTTAACCTAAGTAGAGAAACTTGAGTATATAACTTATACAATAATTCTTTATGTCTTTTCCTCATCAAAAGTTTGATAAGTTATATGACAGATAACTGCGTATTCTTATTTAGAACATGATTAGAACGTGCTTCCAAATTGACGAACAAGTTACAATGTCTACGTATATATTTTACTTCTTAAAAGTTAAACAGCCAGCAAGAATTTGCTGGTACAGGATAGCCTATACAATAAAACATGGGTTTCAAAAGAATGCGTTTCAATTCCGATCAAATCTTGTTCGAATACATTACCCAAATAACAAGAAAATGAACGAATGCTATTCTCAAGCAAAATTCTGTGAAAAGATTAATAAGCTTGAATACGCAAAATTTGCAAGGAAATTGAAAACTTCCATCAATGCTGCGAAAAGGCTTATAATCATAAATCCTAAATTCAATTAAAATACTTTGAACGATATAATGTGATTCAGTAATTAAAAAGGTGTGTCTAAGTTATGCAAAAACTCACCATAAATCCTTTGAAGAATAATAGATTTTCCAGAACCCCATCTTGAATACAATCCAACGGTTAAAGGAGTAGAAAGTGACGGATCGCTGATATAATCTGCCAATGCCATTACGAATTTATCATGCCCAGAGGGCAGTTCCATTCTATTGATGTCACCACTAAAATCTCCTGTAGACAACAAATTCACAGAGTTGGTGTCCAGCGAATGCTCCATTAATTATTCAAGACTTTTACTAGAGTCTAATGCAAACTTTAGCAAGAAATGAAATGCAGAAGTAATGATAATTCAGTTGCTCTGCATATGACGGCTGTGCTCAGAATACTAGTAATATGGATTTGTCAATGGAAATAACATTTTTGTTTTGCCTTAGATGAGTATCCAAGGATTTTCTTGCAAAATTAGCCATCCTACTACAACATCCAATCTCCACAAAGTAGTCCACTTGTTTCTAATATACATGTTTATATTTATCTAAGAATGCCCGTAGTTGGTATGTTTCTAAAGGTATCAATAAGATAAGAAAAACACCCGCAATTAATCCTCACGTTCAAACAACAACAGTAAATCTGATTGGGATAATTAGACAAAAACTCAGGAGGAAAACTATGAGCACCTAGGAAGATTTTCAAACGCTGTTTAATATCAAAAGGCATGCTAGGTCTTAAGATAATCTCTGCAAACATTGCTTTACACATTGCGTGAAAATCAAGAAAAATCAGCAATAGCGAAACGTGAAGGCGAGCCATCCATCTACAGCAGATGATAATGCAAAAAGTAGATTTGGGATTGAACAAAAACACAATGAATTTGTTGACGAATAAAGCACTGATCAAATGCTCGTTTCCAATTACAAAAAATTTATTGGAAATCTCTAATTACAACAATTAATTAAGCTGCAGGTGTACGACAAAATAGTTTCATTACTAAAATTTCAAATTCCTCAGCTTTGAACAATTAGGCTTTCCGTACAATACAAGAACTAATTTTCATTCATCTATAGCTTCATTCCAATATTATTCCATTTCTATGAAAGCAATTATATTTTTATCCGGCTTGAGTCAGCGAGGCAGCATGTATTCTAATGCCGCATGTTTTAATATCACGTGATTTTGAAACGTTGAGCCACGCATGAGAATGGAGTGTATACAGATTGTGGTAGCTGAGACCTTAAGGTATCTTCGGGACAGCTACCAGGGCCGCTGAGATAGGGGCAGGAGGGCAAATTGCCCCAGGGCCTCAAGATCCAAGGGGGCTCATAGCACCAAATGCTTCAAGGTCTGTTGGGCCTCATAAAGTAAACCAGCAACAATTTTCCAAAGCTAATTTTTGGACCGTGAAAATTTCGTGCTCGCTTTGCTCGCAGGGGGCCTTGTTTCTCTCTTTTGTCCCGGGGCCTCTGAATCCTCTCAGCGGCTCTGCAGCTACCAAATTGATCTTTTCCTGTACATTTTGCCGCACTTATCAAAGTCGAATCTCTCTATATATCAACAAAATACTAATAAATAAGATAGATATAAAAAATATCACTAGCTAAATGTACAGAAAAAAGTACATAATAACGAGGCATGCTGCAAAACAAGAGAAAGACGCGGAGCTTACGATACAATGCAGTGAACTTATCAAAGGTAGTTTACAACGGTCAAATGTAGTGTACAATGCTCAACGTTCATTCACAAGTAGAATTAAAAATTCATACGTACGGTTTCCAAAGATTGGAGACAGAACGCTCTGTTTATTTGCACGGTCGATGCTGTACGGTGTCTCACCTGCTTTGTTCTGTTTATGCAACAGCCTAGAATTCCTCGGGTCTCTTAAAATTACTTCACAAAGTCCAGCATACCTTGAACGTACTGCAATGTGAAGTGCTGAGTCCCCTTTCTGGAAGCAAGATATGCATTCATTGATAATAACGTATAATAAACCATACAGTATTACCCCGCCACTAAGAAACTGACTTATAAGAAACTTCAGCCTGCCAGATGGCTTCATATTTACTCTGATATAAGAAACTAATAAGCCTGAAATTTTAAATCAGGCTTCTTGAAAATAAGTTTTACTGGAAAAATTGTATTTTTCAAGCAGTTTAATACAAACTTGGAATTCGAACATTCAATGTCCTAACATTTGGTTTAATGTAATCCAAATAAAGTTAAACTCATGGTATCTTTTAAAACATAAATGCACATTTGGTGAGTTTCTTGTTGTAATTATAAGAAATTATTCAGCCTCCTTTATTTTTTTGCTCATTTATAACAGGCAAAGAAGCCTGGTTTTACACAATGAGTTTCTCCGTGGCGGGGTAATACTGTATTTCTGAAACCTGGCCTAGAACAAACCAAGGTGGCAACTCGGAGCCAGATGCGTGTCTTTCATCTATATGCTGCGGCTCCGCTTGGCTTGGAGCCATGGCGTAGAAGCCAAGAAGCCTAGTTTTGCATAATGAGTTTCTTAGTGGCGGGGTAAAACTGTAACAGTTTCAGAAATCAAGAGAATGACTTGCAAGCGAAATATTCGACGTTGAAGAGCATATGTTACCAATGTGGTTTAGACTAATTTTAATAGGGTATAATATATTGCAGTTCTTTTGTCAATAAATTACCTTAGAAAATCTAATTTTTTAACCAACAATTAAAATTTGACAAGCAATATGTAAATGAAATGTAATGCTATATCATCAACAATATAAACTATTGCATGTGAAATTAAGGATGAAGGATTGAAAATCATATACAATAGTATGAAAAATGAGAAAGGCAGGAGAATGAACCAAACCAACAAATGAAGGGTATGAGAAATGAAAATGAAGCAAAAAACGCAGATGAGCAAGACTAGCATGCCGAAGCAGGAAGTGAAAAGCGTCAATTTGATTGGACAAATTCATTTTCCAATACAAACAAAGGCCTTGATCAAATGATCTAACATTTTACACCTTTAAGCAATACACCACCGCGCTAAACCGGTCTATGATTTCACCTAGCATTGCTGAAATATACTGTGATGTTAGATGAATGCTAGATCAGTTTGACGAGGGCCTAGGAGCAGCACTGAACAAAGATGGGAGTAGTTGCAGCAAAAATAGGCAAAAGAAAGAGTAAAAACACAGCAAAAGAAAAGGTATGAAACATGATACTTAAATGACAAGACCTTATCTACTGCAGCTGGATCTGCCCCATTCTCTAGAAGCAGTTTTACACATAACGTGTGCTTCTTTTTTGCTCCTCGAATTAACGACGTTTCACCTTCCTACAAAAAAATTGCCATCATCATTAGTAACAAAACCAGTTGCCTAAAAAGAATTTACTTGCATTTTAGCATATAATTTGTTGAATGCTATAGGCAGTTAGTAATATGCATCCATTTTATTTCTAATTAGTAGAGGCAATTGTCACATAAGACAACCACTGAAATGTGTTGACACAACTTTGTACTTCCTATGAAAACAAATAATACTTCCCTAAATTACTTTGGAAAGTTTTGATGTTTAGATGTTTATTACTTTAGCTCTGTATGGCTAAGGTGTAAAGTTTTGGATAATTTTGTAGTTCACATTTGCATCAATATTCAATAGAAAACTTTACATAAACCATACATTTAATAGAAAGACTATAGATCTGAAAACATTCAACAAACTGTAATTTTTACTAAAGTAGATAAATAGTTGAAGACTTAAAATTACAACTTAGACAAGATTTTATCTTTATCTAACAACATATACAATTACGAAATGAACGGTAAGTGGGAAATTCGGAATCATGGTTCATTATTAGCCAATACTCATTATCAACTACCATTCATTATCAACCGATATTCATTATCAACCATTATTCATTATTAACCATTATTCCTTATCAACCATTATTCATTATCAACCATTATTCATTATCAACTATCATTCATTATCAACCGATATTCAGTATCAACTATCATTCATTATCAACCGATATTCATTATCAACCATTATTCATTATCGACCATTATTCATTATCAACCATAGAGGAAAGAAGTAAACATGCATTCAAAAAGTAGATATGAATTACTACGATGCCCAGTCTATGTTTACAGTCAAAAATCTTCAAAATCAACATCAAATTCACAATGCTTTTCCTTCTTCTAAAATTTCTAAAGTTCATATTGACATTCCAATTTCAATCTAAAAATATGCATAGACGTCTGCATAAATTTTTATTTTGTTCCAAACCAAGTGTTAATGCTACGGCACACTACAGGAATTCATTGGAACATCTAAAAACATATTTTTTAAGGATACGAATCCTTCAAGCTTATGCACTAGTGGTCACTCCCCAAAGGTCATTCCCCAAAGGGAATCTAAGAGCATGCGGAGAAGGCAAATTTTCAGCTTGCTTGATTGTGGGCAGTGCAATGGGATAATGTATGGCTCGCGCATGGCAATAAATTCCCTGGTCAAGGATTGGCTTTGAACTTCAATGGCTTAACAATAGGTTTTAACAATAGGGGTCATCCTCGATATCCTCAACAAAATATATGGAAAATGGAGTAATGCAAGCTAGTGGCAGAAAAGCTGCTTGTACAAAATAAAAATATTCAATTGTGAGCCAGATCAAAATAGACTCGCCAATATCTAACAGGTCGACGCTTATTCCTATAAATCAGATAACTTGAAGGAATTTCTAGAAAGTCAATCCAAAAAGAAACCTTTGCACTTGGTCCGATTTATCCAATAACAAGACTGGATCCATCTCTTGTCGGTTTGTTTGGAGTGTAATGTGCTATTCGCAAGAAATTGTCTGGAGCCATTGATTTACAATGAAATAATGATACGCGATGTAGGCATTTAGAGCAAATCCATAAACGGATAATTACGAACAGCTAAAATAGGAGTCTCAGTGCACTACATTCCATAGTATTGATGCCAAAATGCTATCAACGAAGAGATGTTAAACCAGCTAAGACTGCTTGTGGTACGTGAATGGTGCAATAATCTGCTTCAGGTGCGTGAGCACTCATGTATCGCTGATTGTACAAACATGTGTTCATCACGCCCACGCATTTTACGTCTTTAACAATATCAAGCTGATTAATAGTAGCTCATATACATATCTTGAGATTCTGCAAGATGAAGACTGCAATCAACTTTTGGGGAAGATAGTTCTGGCACTTATCTTCCAAGACTTCAAGCAATTTTTAGAGAAGGCATTTCCAGTGTTTATCTTCTTCATGATTTAGTCCTTGTACTCTTCACTGATAGCTCCCATGCATATTTAAATAGAACCATGCATACATACATGCACACACAAATATACAAGTATAGAAAAATTGCATATAGCTGTTGCAATGTGGACTACTTATTTGTTACAGAGGGTTGGTACGGAAGAGAAATGATTTCTTGTCCAAAATCAGTCATCTTACCCAACCTTGAGGGTATATTGCCATGTATTTGCACAGAAAATTTCTTTCACCAAACCAATTTCTGTACCAACCCCTTTATAAAAATGAATGTTTCCTTAGATAAACAAAAATTCACAACCTTTCATTCAGAAAACACTTATGTGGCTTAATGTAGTCATTTGATGCCAAATATATAAGATGAATTCCAAGCGTTGCCAACAACAGGAGCTACACCCTTGACAGGACTGATTGAAGATAATGATGAAGAAAGTTTTTGTGAAAACTTTGCAAAAATCCTGGATAACAGTGTCAAAAACGAGCCGCACTTGTCGCTTTCAACAGTATGATCAAATA
The DNA here is from genome assembly GCA_018155075.1 of Cassiopea andromeda. Classification (NCBI taxonomy): domain Eukaryota; kingdom Metazoa; phylum Cnidaria; class Scyphozoa; order Rhizostomeae; family Cassiopeidae; genus Cassiopea; species Cassiopea andromeda. The sequence continues at coordinate 169,688 of WIPJ01001600.1, forward strand.
TTGGTCAGAAAACTACAGCACCTGCAGGATTTCCCTGCTCAAATTTATAAATAGTAGGTATTTCTTTTATTGTAAATAGTTGGTTTAAATAAGTATCTTCTTTTATTACTACTGTAAATAAAAATGTTTAAAATATCGACCAAATCAAATCATGTGAGAGTATACCGCGCGTTCCTACGATCCGTGCATGCGTTGTTCTGACTATACATGTGTAAGGGTGAATTTATGTTTTTGCTGTTTTCTATAAGGTACTACAAAGCAAGTTCAGGCACTTTTCAGTAGATTAATGCTTTACAATAAAGTTCAAAAGCCAAGTCACATTAAAAAGGCACCTGCAAACTTTTCCGCAGCATTGTCCACAACTGATAAATCTGTTTGCAAAGAACTCAGCAGATTTGTCCGTTGCACAATGTCATTACCGAAATCACATTACTAAACAGATGTTCAATAACTTAACAAGTGACATGGCTGTATCGAAATGTTCGCTCACATCGTCTGAACTAACCAACAGGGGGTATCTTCGGTGAAAAGTTGCTGGCTCGCAAGTTAATCATCTCAACATCATATAAAGGCTGCGTTTACGCATGTACCGGAATACACTGATCCAATGTTGCGGTGGAACCTTGCGTTGTAATAGACACAGTAACCAGATAGGTAATTGTACCTGCCATTCGACATAAACTGAGTTCAAAACATCGTCGCAACAAAATCTCAGACAATTGTTTTGACGAGAATTTCTTCGGCTGAAAGTCAAATACGACGAAAATTTGTCCAGTTAAAACTTTTCGCTTGAAGAATTGCAGAAAAAAGAACCTACCAGGCCTCTCGTAAATTCACCTAGCACACTGATAGAGAGTAGAGACTCTTCAAACGTCGTCCTCACAATGATATTTTGCATTAAGCAGCTGTCGGAGGGATGGAACGACCCCTAAAACCACCCAAAAGTAAAAGAAACTAGATCTCTATTATGGAAGAGAGGAATCATTATTTCTGCAGCATATAATATTCCACAAAGGCTTAGAAATCAAACCATTGATTTCCTATGATATGTGCAAAGCTTAGTGTTGTAAATGACAGCTCCAGATCTTGTAACGCAAAGGAATCCAGTTTGCATTCTATGATTTCTGCGCGGGGAAATGTCACCAAATCATGGTACGTGCGCCGATAGAAGCAGTGAAAATAACGCCGAAAACAGAGATTTCGCGGGTCCCAGTAGCGACACTGGCACTATGATCAATATCATCATCAATATAAAAAATTTATTTATAGCAGGCAAAAGAAATTAAGATGGCAAAATTACTGCTAATTAAGGCCTACTGGCTTAAAAAATCAAAATATATTACAGGTGTAAATAAAAATTGATGCATATCATGTTAGGTACCCAACCTGTGGTATATATATATATATATATATATATATATATATATATATATATATATATTTTTTGCAAAGTCTACAGTTGCAGTTCTCGCCCTTCCAGCATTTAATATGGCTTTTGAAAATAGGAAGTGTGCTTGCTTGTTTGATGATATTTGGTAAAGTCGACCAGAGTCTATTTCCAAGGAAGGATATAGTCTCAATTCCATATGTTGTTGTATGCACTTTTTGAAGCTGCGAGTCGTTACCGTGCCTTAGATCGTAATCAGTATTCCGATCAGTGAAGGTATCCTTCATGAAAGGAGGAGGTAAGCCAGACCTCGTTTTATAAATGTCATAGCAACTGAAGATTCTTTATGTGGATAGATACCAAATTTCTTTGCTCCAGAAAAGACCCAAGATCTGTTTGATAATCTTTGTACTAGGAATAGGGTTTTCATCAAAGTGTGGTCACAGAATACTCCTTACTCTGTGGTTTGGCGAGTATGCGTGTGTAACCAGTCAAAGTGCGCGCACTACAAAGAATGCAGTCCGGAGTGGAACACTCTCTGTGAATGGCCTTTCACTTCTGTAGGTTCAACCAGGCCCATCTTCTAATCTTGAAGTCTCTTGCTTCAATGCGTGGACTGAGTGGGATGTTTCACAAACTCTTGATACTGATATAAACTACAAAACTTTATTGTTACATTTGCCATCCTGATGCAATCCATCAAACAAAAAATACTACCAAAAAATATAATTTTGACCATGGCTATTTCAAAACTCGACTATTCTGTAAACAATAGCTTCCAACTGGCATCTAAAGAGTGCTGTTCCAGATTTCGCTGGCAAATTCTGATCATAATAAAATCTGAGTTCCACAAATTTGACAGAAACAATTCAGAACATTTTCTATAAAACTAAATTCAACCAAACCGAGGGCCATATTAACAGCCTTAGCACCATATTCAATAAAAATGCTCAAATTCGTACTTAACAAGGGCGATGATATGCTGAGGCCCAATTTTAAATATTCAACATAGGAATGAACAGGATTAGCTTTCAACCACAATTTGTCATCGACCAACTTTTACCAAGAAAAGAGAGACTGAACATTTTTGGGGGTTCCACACTCCCACATTCCCCCAAATGTGCCTCCCCGAGAACATTTGTGCTCACGCTCTACTTGGGCCCTCTTTACATAAATGAAATTCACATTATGTAGATCTCACCTCCACGGCTAATGCTAACTATTTAAGGCTTCATTAAAACTATCATGAGTAAACTGATAAACTTATAAAACAATCGTAGACTATAGTCCTAGGTAAATTCACACAATACGGAAAAACTCATAACAATAGCAAATACTTCCTTGTTGCAACAATGAAAGCATGAAATCAGTATTTCACAACCTACCCCCCCCCCCATCTAGCCTAGTTTTCTACTACCCTGTACATGAAAAGCGTCAGTTTAATTTAATGAGCGATGGTAGAATCATTCAGCTTTTTCGTTTAAAGACATTTCCCTTGCGTGCCCCTCTCCCTGCCCCCACAGCTACGTGCCTGGGCTGTAATTTAATAAAGGAGGATCTTTTTCATTGTATTGTGTCCAACAGGGAACAGCAAGAAAAAGATTGGGAAACTAGGCACTAAATCAATGGCATGAAAAAGAAAATTACAGCTTAGGCACGTAGCTTTGCGGGCGGGGAGATAGGCACGGAAGGGCAATGTCTTCAAACGAGAAAGCTGAATGATTGTACTCCCGCCACAGTATGATTAACCTGGAGATAAAAAACTCAGTTTCTGAAAAAGATTACTTCAAAATCCATACTGGTAGAAAGCTACTTCCAATATAAAACTTATACCCCCTAAGGTGAGGGGAAAACATGCGATGTCCTTCCAAAGCAAGATCACTGTGGTTTCTAAAGTCGTAACGTGTAGCTGAGACAAAGTTAGATGCTAGCTACTGAAGGGAGAGAATAGAATCAGATGATTTTATTGCCTCATAGAGTACAAAATGAAATGAAAAATGAGCGCAACCTTGCATATATACAACATCTTAACATGCGACAGTGTGACTGTTGGATTTCATTTACGAAATTTTCTGATTTGTACCCGCTTTTCTCGATGAACTTGAATAATTCTCCGATACTGCAGGCAGAAATTCTATTTCAGACTAGATAACAAATATTTTAAGAGTGCGATTTGCAAAATTCCCTTACTTTCCCAAGCTTTAAATAAATTCTGTGACTTTCCGTTGACGTCCATCACAGATGCAAAATTCCCAAACAATTCCCCGATTTTCCTGTTTCCCCTACTGATTGGCAATCAAGCAAAAAACTCTTTTGAAATAACGTTAAAATTTTTGACACACAAAATTTTTCAAAAATGTGAGAATTCATTGCGGAGCATGACAAATCCAATGAGTGGAAATAACTTCGCAAATTTCAATTAAGGCCATCATTCCGCAAAATTATTTCCAACGAAGCATGCTAGAATTTCACTAAAAACAATCGCTGAAAACCAGTACTTCCCACCGCGCAACTACACGTTCGCCTTCTAACTTTACTATAAAAAAGTATATTTTTCAACATGAAAAATGCAATTAATATAAACTCCGCTAGAGTTGCATAGATTGTGATGGATTCAATGCAAACACTCGCTCGACTCCTCCTTTTAATCAAACGTTGCTTTCAATCAAAACCGATAAGAAGCAACAGTTACTGAAACAGCTCATGCTTTGCAAGTTATAAGCAAGACAATTGCATTAAGTTGCTGACAAATTCTTAACTACCAAAAACTACTGCTTATATATTGCCGGCATAAAATTTAATGCCAATTTATTGCCATCGTACCTTGTTTGATGCTTCAGTATTCGCACCAGCTGCTAACAAATCCCGCACACAGTCGACATGTCCTTTATCAACAGCGTGATAGAGAGCAGTCTTTCCATCCTGTGCGATATGTGGAAAATCAAAATTAAGACTAGAAACACCTGTTCTTGAACAAATTACTGTGCAACTGAAGATACAAATGCAGGAAGCTGAGTAGAAACGCGACTATGCTATGACAAACCAATAGTCACAAATCGTTTCCAAATAAAGAATATCAAAATGGTGGTATATTGTCATATCGACGGAGAATAGCTAATTATTGACTCTTACCAAGTTTCAAATAAGAAGCTTAGAAACAATGAGACAAGGAAATGTATCTAAAAAATAACACTATTCATACACAAACACTTTCGTAAAGATACCTAAACAAGTTTCGCTTCTCTAGCTGATGGCTAACATTCGCTTGGCTGCGAATGAAAGCAGTTTTTCCGTAGTACTTAGGCATTCGCAGCAAAATGTATCATGAATAAGCTCTGTTGTTAAAAAAACTTAGCAGAATATTCAATTTTAGAATTTGGCTACAGGATTTCGCTGTTGAATTATTGATGAAGCAAAGAAACATGGATGGCGGATTTTATTGCACGGGGAAAGCCAAATTAAACTTCGTGTACACAGCAAGCATCGATAAAGAAATACTGATATCCTTATGATCTGCTATGGGTAAATAGAATCAATACGAATGTACGTTATCCTCGTTACACCAAACACCAAATATTGCATTCTAGATAGGCAGTAGGTGAACGGGGCGTAATACATTCATGTACATAATTAATTGGTATGCACCTGCGTTTCGTTGCACTAATCTTCAACTATTGTTGCGTTTAATGGCATTACTCAGATCAGTGCGTGGCCTGCAGTCGGTCTGCGTAGATTAGTCAGGTGAATTCCTATTTTTGAAAGGTGATCAATTGTGTTTGTCGTAAAGCTTGCCAGCCTCTGCAGTGGATTTGCTTTGTTCGTCAAAGATACTAGACAACTAAATGATCTGTAAAATTTGTCAATGTATGGCTGACAAATTAATGTTCTGTCATGAACGTCAGCAATGAATTCTAAGGTAATTCACATTTGATGCTCGTCATAGGTGCTGAGCATACAATACAGTTTGCTTCTAAATCACTACTTTGTTGATGAGCTTAATATGGCCTAGCAGCATGTAATGAGAAAATTCATTGTAGCTTCATCGCATAGAAAGTATTGCAGCTACAGAAAATTTAATAAGAACGGGCATGGCTATTATCAAGACCCAATAAAAATGCTCAGTACTGCACAGGGATCCTACCAGTGGGGGCTGGGGAGCTACTGCCCCACCGTCAGGAAACTCTGGCCCCCATCGGAGAAAAATCAATCATGCATGGGGGTATAATGGCATATATACATATAACTATACTAATTTGCTTCTGAAAAATGTACCCCCCATTTTGGGGAAACTTTGCCCTCCGTTGGGTAAATCGTGGCGACATCCATGGCCACGTGAGAGCCAAATTTGGTCATATTTCGGGGGCGCATGTCCTAGGCAATCCCAAGCGCTCTCATCCTCCATCTATAACTAAGTCCCTCAGAATATAGAAATCACTCCTTTTAATTCCTTATTTCTTATTCACACTAACGATAAATTTTTCTTTGTGCTTCTTTGCTTCCTTCAACTTTTCTCATCAGCATCAATTCTTAATTCCTCCATATCTCATTAAATGCTCTAAACCCGGATCGCCTGTCTCCTTTTTCAGTATTCTCTTTTGCTCCTCTTACAACTTTTTATCTCCAAATTTCTCAGCCCACTATGCATATTATTTAAAAGCCTCGCACATTAACCAAATTTGTTTTAACTCCATTATCGCCTTTATATCTTCACTTTTTCTTTAAGCAAAATTGAGTACAGACAGATACAATAGCAGCCAAAAGTCCCTGGGACACTTTCAAAATACTATGAAAGCCTTCTCAATATTTTCACCATTACACCTTGCACGCACCCCCTTCCCCTTAAAAAAATGTTGGCTTGTCCCTGAGACACTTGACGTTATTGTACACAAGAAATCCTTCCATTACCGCAAGCACTACTCCCAAAAATCAACATTTGTTAGGGGAAGGAGGGGGTGAATGCTACGTGCAGAATTTACTCAATTTTACCTCCGTTTCCCCCAATTTCCAAGAGCCCTTCCTGACGTCGCCAATGGCCTGCGGTGGACATAGAACCCAGGACCACGCTGGTCTGAGCCGAGTGCATTACCGCTAGGCCACAGCTGCTCCAGTATTTTGGCAACTGTTGTAGTATTACAAAACTTCACCTCGTAAACTAGAGCAATTGGTAGATTGATTTACTACATTTCGCCACAGGAGCTCTTTAATGAGTTCCTACAAGTTAATTCCTACGCCTTGGCCTCTTTCACATGCGGATCAAGCTAACAAGAGCTGGACCTGTGGCAGAAAGCAAATGAATAGAGGCTGCGGAAAGACATAAGCGCCCAAGTCTTAAAAGGACACGGCACACAAGAAGATAAGGGACTGGTCATATGATCTCTGACATGGAATAGCATCTCCTAATTAAGAATAATAATCACAAATAAACTCTGGAATAATTAAAAACAAAGTTAGATTTGGAATTAACGTAAAGACCCGATTAAGCCCCGGGGGGGGGGTTATTTGTCAAAAATGATTTTAGGGTGGGGCTTCTTCGAGGGGGGTTAATCGAGGGGAGGGCTTATCCAAATCTACACATCCGGAGGTCTACCACATGGTGACGAAATGTGAAAGTATATACAATATTCTATAAAAGAAGCTGCTAGAAAAGACAAAAACCTTAATGTATTTTGCTTCGAATGTAAATAGAAATGGAATGACGGGAAAGTTGCTAAGACAGTTGCTTGCATCAACTGCTAGCACAAATGAGCAAAACAATAGCGGAATTATACCGAATCCAATAGCCCCATGGGGGCTCATTCGAGGGTGAGGAGTTATTTGTCTGAAAGCAGCTCAAGTAAGGGGGTTTATTCGAGGGAGCTCAATCTAGTGGCCAAGCGGGGTGAGTGGCCAAGCGGCCCAGCCAGCTCCATTAGCTTAGCTGAAGTTAAGCATGGCTGTGTACAGTCAGAAACTGGATGGGCGACCTTCCAGATGAACACCAAAACAGCTCACTCTGCCGTCCTTCGGAAGGGACGTTAAACTAGGGTCCCCTGCCTGGATGCGGCATGCATAGTAGGCCTAAATTAGCTGAATAAGCTAGGTATTACAGCCTACTCAAAATAAAGTAAACAACAACAAAAACTAGTCTTTATGGTAGTTGATGATCAAATGCTGGGTGACTTACCGAATCTGTTAGTTCCAAATCTGCGTATTTTGATAAAAGTGCTTTTATGACACCAACATGACCTTCTTTGGCGGCTATTATCAGAGATGTGTCCCCATGCTAAGCAAAAAACAAAGAACATGAAAACGACAAATTGAAAAAGACAGTTGTAAATAACAAAAAAAACACATTATGAAGGCATATAACCTATGTTCAGTTGCTTTCACTCTTTTTTAAATATACACGCATTTTTTTCATAAGCAACTGCTTTAAGGCAGTACTCGGCAAGGCAAAAAGTTAAGCAATTTTAGTACTGGATTGAAGACTGCTAAGCAATTTCAAAAATTGTATTTTCAGTACTTACACCATCTTATTAATAGGAATAACCTGTGCAAGCGTTATCTGCCCTCAATACTTGTTGACTTTCAATAATTACCAATTATCAAACCGTTTTCAGTTTATATGGCCCTATGTCTACCTTTATCTAATCTATTTTCAAAAATCACGAACAAAAAGTTAAGCAATTGCTAAGCAATTTTGAATACTCAAATTTGCCTTCCAGCAAAGCAAATTTTTAGTACTGAGCCTGAGTTGAAATTGCTTATAAAAAAGATGCGTGTACACCCAATTATTACACACTACATGAAAAAAAACGATTTACAAAGATGATACTGCAGGTAGTATGCCTGTCATAACAACCCTGCAGCCTGCACATATAAGGGATCATTCACCCTCAAATAATCAACGCCTCAAAGGGGGAGGGAGAGCAATTGATGTGCCTTAACTCCACACCGTAAATTGCGAAATTGGTATGCTTTTAATGCATGGCATCGTTTTGAATGCACAACATTTGAATGCACACCATGGCAGACCATTTGCTAATATGTATAATTACAGCAAATTAGGGGAAAGTAGCTTCCTTCAGTGCAATTTTATAGTTATTGTACCCCAATACTGTACCCCAATGCATATCCAATACTCCCAATGCGATCACATGATATTCACTCTTGGTGATTAACTCTAATGTACTTCTTATAACATGACATGAGACATTTTGTTTCACACAAAATCGATGGATACACGATTTTTATTAGAAATATGCTTATAAGAAACATAAGGCTAAAACTAGGGTAAAAATCATGAAGCAAAGAGATATAGGTATGCTCAGTTTCAAATATTAAATTAACGAAACTGCTTATGCAAGAGAATTTTCGATCAAACTAGAAACAAAAAAGGAAAAGCATCCACTACAAGTCTCATAAAACCTGAACTTCTTATTTCTAACAGTACAGTACAGTTATTTCTATATTTTACTGTTGTTGGAAGTCCAAAGGATTTAAGAAACAGTTAAGAAACATATAAGGCTGGATATAACGAAATATTAAGTAACATCCAGGTTGCAGGCTGAAAGATTATTTCTTCTAAAAAAACGTGTAGTGATCCCATTAATACGAATACTTTTGTGGCAACTGCAGGCATGCATCTAAGTGCAAAAATAGCAAACTAATGCAAATTGATGTAAATTAATTCAAATTAATGCAAATTAATGCAGTTTAGGGGACAGTGTATCAATTAACATAACCGATTTAAAGATGGCTGCTATTGAAGTTGATGAGAAACATATACATTCGTCTAAGCTCATCAGATTTTTCGAACGAAGAAAACGCTTAACTGGCATAGGTAAAGAGGAAATGCAAATAAGTAACACTCCTGGAAAGTAGCATGTCAGTACAAGTGGAAGAAGTCCCATTAAACCTCTCTTGAATACAGGACTGGCCTAGAAATGACATTAGTCTAAGTAAAGCTTCTTCCACGCTAGTTCATCAGTGTAAAGGACGCAACCAAACTAAAAATTTCAATCGTTGGCAGATGGTGGTAGCTACTTCAATCATATTACGGTGGTCAATAAAGGCATATGAAAACATCTTGATGAATCGCATAATATTGCAATTTCATGACGATAAACAACCAGAAGGAAGCAAATACCTTATCAGGCATGTTGAGGTACACTCCATAATTTAAAAGCTCCCGAACTGAACTTTCGTGCCCACATTTTGATGCCCAGGTTAGTGCTGATTTTCCGTCCTGAAGCAAAAGCGAAAAATTGCGAAAAACATAACAATAGACTAAACTATATATAAAATAGGATTAGCAAATGGTGTGTTTTATATTCTGTTGTGGTCAACAACAGCATATGGGAAACACAATAATTTATTCATAACTTCACAGGTAGATCTTCAACAGGAATATTAATAATTGCATGAAGAGTACCAATCCCAGAAGAACCCTAATACTTAAATAGGAAGTGGACAATTAAATGTAAATTCAAACTACTAGAGTCAACCAAATACTGATGTCTGTGAAGTTTACATACGGATGTATGTATATGTATACATATA
>WIPJ01001600.1:181764-194205 GCA_018155075.1 Cassiopea andromeda
ATATATATACATATATATATATATAACTGAACTGGCTCTCATATCAAAAGATACAGAGGTAATTGCACTCAGTTAGGAAACGAGTTTTTGACAAATCTCAAAACCAACTTGGAAGTATTCGGTAATCGGAGGTACAGAATTCAACTGTTTAATCAACCTAGATTAAAGAACTGCAGAATTCAAGATCTATCAAATCATGAAAGACTTAAGAAAGGCAGATATTTGCTTCGTATTTGATAAACTCAATTCCCACAGGTTTAAATATAATGCAATATCAAATCACAGGCTAAATAAAAGGATTTAAAATAAAATCTTAATGCCATTGAAAAATCTAGAAATTCACTTGTCGCATGAGTAAAAAATACAGATGAATTAATCAGCTATCTAGAGATCTAGAAAAGTATAGAATCACAAGCCGTATGGATCAAACTACTTCCAAGTAGAGAGCTTGTTGCATAATCGAATCCCAATTTCATGCTGGCAGGAATGTTACACAATTTCAGCTTCAGAACATGAGATTCAATTTATTCAATTTGTATACAATTATCAAGCTGATAGAAAATATTAAACCTTCTTAAATACCAAAAAGAAAAAGGCGATTACAAAACTTAGCAACAAATGCTTGTGTTAATAGATTAAGTGAATGACGTTTTGATATCGTCCTAACACTACCCTGAAGCAAGATGAGAACAAGTTAGAGATGAGAACACGTTGGAGATGAGAATACGTTGTTGAAGTATATACCGAGGAGGAAACAATAGGAGGATCAGCATTTAAGTGATACTGAGTATTTTCTCACTTAGGGATGGGCCATTAATCACTTGTGGGGAGGAGATGGAAGATATTTTCATATATTTGATGAAGTTTCTGTCCCCCTCTCATATTTATGTAAAAATTTTGGTCCCTCTCCAGGATTTCAGAAGAAACTCCATACTCCTTTTAAAATGCTCTTTATTTTTAATTCTCCCTCCATCTGAGTGTGTAAAAGTTTGGCCCCCATCCCGGATGTCTTCCACCACCTCCCCTAGAAGGCTTAACAACTGGTTCCTTAACACACAAAATGCAAAGCCATACTCTTACTTTGGGAGCATTTATTATTTACAGAGAAATGGGTAATGAAGAGGAATTGGTTGGGTGAAAGAAATTTTCTGCTATATTAAGGCTGTGCCCATACGATGTAATACAACCACAGCGTTGGGTACGATGATTTTTCAATAAGAAATCAATTTCTCTTTGGTACCACTCTGTAAATAATGAACTGTCCCTCACATCTGTTGAATCATGAATTGAACATTCTGTCTAAACTAGGACAAAATATTCTAAGCTCCAAACAATGCAGGAATTAAAGTATAGCATGTGCTGGTTTCGTTAATTAAAGTGAGCTCACCTGATCAAAAAGGTTGACATTTGCTCTGTTTTCAAGCAACAAATTCACTACGTCGACAAAACCACCTTTTGAAGCCATTATCAATGGAGTCCAACCATGCTGTGTAAAAAACTCCCTTTATCAATACAGGTTTTTTTATAAGAAAAAAGTTTATAAGAAAATGAGGCTCAAATCGTCAAAATCTTAAGAAAATCTTAAGAAAATCAAGAGGCTCAATTTCCAAAACTTAGTCCTTTTGTTGGCCAAAAAACGATTTTTCGTCGTTATTGCATTCAAAATGTTAAAGATGAAATTCAAATTCAAGTATACAGCATTAATAACGAATGTGTAAACCATTTTAGCAAGTTTATGTCAGTAAAAGTTCAGAAAAACTTAAGAAAATATCAGGTTCAATTTCGGGAAAAGTTTAGAAAATTGAGGCTCAGGCAAAATGACGGTTTTCTTATAAAAAAAACGTGTAGTTGTAGCGATTGGAAATAAATGACAACAAAGCCATGTTCAGTCCTATTGTCACTGGCATTTTAAATTATCGAAAAGAGATCAGAAAACGCAGCATTTCATCTCCTGCTGTCGTTGAAACTTCAGGCATCGAAAAGAGATCCGAAAAGCAAGGCATTTTTTAAAAATAAAATGTCAGGTATTCTTAAAAAAAGCGTGTACAAAATATTCAAACGATTAAGAGCATTTACGATAAAGTAAAATATTAAAAAAGATTTTAGTTTGTATTTGAATCAATTAAAAATGAATCCTATATGCTTTTATAATTTCTTTACTTGTACCTCAAGCATTCATGAATATCATACAAAGCATTCTTATCGAGGAGATGTCTTCCTAGCTCACAAAAATAGCTTCCTATATGGTTTGAAGACAATTCGTTATATGGGAGCAAAAATGTGGGATGATCTTCCGGTAGGGTTAAGAAATTCCCCTTCTAAATATCCATTTAAAAAGCATCTTAAAAAACACATTCTAGATGTTTTATAATTCTGGGACAGATATGCTAGGAAAGCAAATGCACTGCTGTTGAGCAAAGCATTACTTATGACTAAAGGGGGCTCTCCTCTCGTTAGTTTTCGAACTACTGGGGGAATCCTCCTTTAAGAAATTCCATTTTTCATGCAGAATAGACAGCTTTACATATTACGTGTTGAAAGTTGTTTATTGTGTATTGTGTATTATTGTGTCTTTTTTATGATATGTATTGAAAGCTATTTAGTATAATGTATTGTGTAATTAATGGAATTTTTGATAAAATGAAATGAATGAAATTAAATGAATATATGCCTTTGCTTTTCAGACGAAGTTCCACTTTTGACATTTAAGAATAATTCAAAAACAATCCTAAGCTCAAAACCAATCAATTATTTTTTAAAAATAAAATACCAGACATTCCTATAAAAAGCGTGTACAACATCTTCAAACGATTAAGAACATAGCCATAGGCTCTAAAGCAAAATTACAAAGTATCTCATCTTGATTTTTATCTAATACAAAATGAAGCATGGTTTAACATAGGCCCTACAGAGAATACAATTTGAAACTGCTAAAGAAAGATGCAACTTTTTTCCTTGAGCTCTTCTTGATTGCAATCAAGACTTATTTCTAGTGAAATAGTATAAACTCAATTACTCTCAGCTTAAGTTTATTTCAAAAGATTTCCCACGATTGCTTAGTAGATCTAAATAAGCAATTGTAAAACAAATACTTTTTTAACAAACTGTATTCACTGGATCCGTTAGGGAAAGAGTAAATGCTACTTAGAGTAGAGTGCAAAACACCAGTGTATTAAAACAACACTTTTTGTAGCTAGCACTCTCATTTCAAGTAATAATAGAATTTTAAATGACTTTGCATATAGCATCTTCAGTCAATATTCGTAATTAAAATTTCATTGTGAGTGCGATTTTCAAACATGAATCTATCAAAGAATCAACAGTATATAGCACTTCAAACCATTTAATAGTTTTAGGAATGAAAGTGGCGCACAATTTTATAAACAGAAACTATTACTTAACAAATGGAATCAGATTACTCAAAGGAGTTCTGGATTTCTGCTCAATCTTGATTTATGTGATATAATAAAAGAAAACTCTCGAAGTAACTTGTGAAATAATCAAGAAATGTGTGAAATATAAAACTGAGGCATTTGCAAACAAGCTGGAGTCAGCCATCACTTGTTATCATTGTCAAACAGAAGTCAACATGAAGAGCTAACTGCATATTTAGAAAGAAGAGAGCTAGAAATATGACAAGGGCTAGCAAGCAATTTTAGTGTTACGAAGATAAAAAGCTGGTGAAATTCTGCAACTACTGTGAAAAAACTGAGAATATGTTGAATGAAATTTCAGAGAAATTAAAACACACTTACCGTTCCAACACTGTTCACATTAGCTCCTTTAGATATCAGCAGTTTCGTGACGTCAAAATGACCCTTCCGGCAAGCCCATATCAAAGCAGTAGTCCCGTACTATGAAAACGAGAAATGAGTAGAAAATGACTTAATCATGCCTCTCCAACAAGTGGAAATGACTAATGCAAAACCAAAACAAACAATAATATTTACAACATAAAGAAAAAATCAAAGGGTAGAAGTTGCAAAAACCTCATGCAAATTGCATTGGAACAAACGTGAGAACAGATCAAGAAAATCGTACTTGCACCAATAGAGTGAATATACAAGACAGGAAGCACATGAAATTGAATGGTAAGGAATCTTGATGCAGGTTCAAATATCTAGTTGCCAGAAATCATAAATTATTTCTAACAACGCAACTGTATAAAGCATCTGCTAATTAAATCCATCCCTTCCAGTGTAAATTTAACAAGTGCTATACTGCAGATTGATGTGAACTGCTGCAATACATAAGCATTTCTCTTAAAACGTTCACATATCTCTCACTTACATCAATGGCCTTATAGGTACAAAAGAAATCGCAAGGTATGGCTTTTGCCATTAATTATAAATGAAATTTGAATAAAATTCTCCGACAGATGGACGTAAATCGGTATTAGCAGCATTGGACAACATCCTATTACTGGCAGTGAGAAATACGTTAGAAGTTTTCGAAAATAACAGCAATTTATAACAGGATCACATAATAATCAATGTAAATCAGTGTACCAAAAAGAAAACCAGAAATTCATAGCAAACAAATATTTTCCTTCAAACACAACGTTGATCTAGTTAAACAAAAATCAGTTGTTTTAAATATGCTGATGTCGATTCCATAAACTTACTATTAAAATATCCTTGATACTCAACAAGGGATATAAATATATTGTGGAAAAGATTAAAAGCGAATGTGTGTGTGTGTGTGTGAATATTGTTAGTGTCAGTGAACATAGTAAGCGGGCATTCAAACTTGCCATCATGTCAGTACACATTATTTGTAAGAAAGACGTTTGTACGAAAGCAGTACTCAACAGCTCAAAAAGTAAAGAAAGTTCGATGCTGGATTGTTGAGACCTAAGAAAGTTGATAACTAAGAAGGCTGATCAGAAAGGTGCGACCTAAGAAAGTTAATAAGTTCATATATATTTAAAGCTCAAATTATCTGTTCATAAACTGCTACATATTCTATGCAGACTACTATCCAACAGTCTAGTTTCTATCGACAGAGAATTGTCATTGATTCAAGTGTACTTGCAGATTTTTATATTTTCCTTTGGTGAGCAAGAGAAGAAAATCGGAACAAAAAATGCTTGCTTAGAACGTCTTACAAGAACTTTGATATTGGAATGGAGAGATTCAGTATTAAGCCGAAAAAAGACTTTCATCTGAAAAAGGTATACAGATATATGTTGTCACCAACATGTTTCTATTAGTAAGAGACCAATCCATAAGCAACCTAGTACAAGACACCCTAAAATTTAAGAAACTTCTAGAAATTAAAGGACAGAGTTAAGAAACTTTAGACAAATGGGACATTGAAACTGTTACTTGGTTCAATGTAAAGCACAACTAAAACAATGCGAACATGACATTACTATGGATTTTGATTGGTATTGATTGGCTAGCAAAGGAATCACCATCGAAGGATTCATATTATTGACAGGACTCCTTCGATGGCCATTCCTTTGCTAGCCAATCAAAATTTGACGCATATACATATCACACTATGCAGTCTGTGTGTTGTAATACTAATAGTTTCATACATTCATGTTTTTCTTTAATGTTTCCCTGCAATCTAGTTCATTTTAAACTAAGAAAATTGTAGAACTAAAATGTGGCCAAAAATTATGAAACTGTTACTACTAGGCTTTGAGCTAGGTTTCTTGTAAAAACCATGTATATGCCTTTCCTCTAGCAAAGCTGTCTGCTTGTAACGACGCAGGCGCGCATTTCAATTAATTCAAACCAAATAACTACTTCAATCACTTATTGGCTAAAACTGGCCAATGGAAATCCACCATTAGCCCATTCCAATAAGCAATATGGATGATAACCAAGTTGTACATATATCCTATTGCCCGGAAATGTCAGAATTAACTTTCAAGGTGTTTCAATATTCTTAATCGGATTGCAAATATTCAAAAAGTAGCGGATTATTGTCCATATATTATTTCGATAGGCCAGTTCTGTTACACATTACACAGATCAATAGAATCCCACGGCACGGGGGTCTTGAAGAATGCTTTCCTGCTGAAAATAATGACATATGTCGTTGAAGATAAGCAACTTAAAAAGATACAACTAATGGAAATCAAACCTTATCGGCAATTTCAGCTCTAGCTCCAGCGTCCAACAGCTCCTTCACAACACTGGTGTGGCCTCTTCCAGCTGCCCATATTAAAGCGGTCATATTGTGCTAGAACAGACCAGTGTTTTTCATTACAAAACAGTGGCGAACACTTGGGGTCTGGCGAAAGCACTCACCCTCTTAACAATAAAGGCAAATAGACTGCTATGTGACTTCATATAAAACAGTTAAGAGGTATTGGCACCATCTAGGCTAATTTTGAAGTGTCCTCGCTCTTACTCATTTAGTCGAATGATAATGCTACATGGAATGAGAATTTAAAAGGGTTGAGAATTTTGAAGCAGAAATCATGACTAAGTAAAGACTGGGATGCATTGAAGCATGGATGCTACAAGATAAGTTCCAAAATAGGATATTCATAACAAAATGTTCACATGAAAATTGAGTAACAAGATGAAACTTTAAACTTGGGTCTTGAAATAAAGCTCTATTTAACAAAAAGAAAGCTGCATGTAACAAATTTGTCAAAAGCAATTTGCTTGTGCATTATGTTTTAAGCAGTTTTTATTTTTATTTTTATTCGACCCAGTTTTTACTTTGAGATCAGTGTCCTTGTTTTGTTCTGTTGTTTAAGAATCATGAATTACTACTAGCACACCTGGCCTCTTTCGTTTGGATCTGCACCCCATCTTAGCAACTCCCTCACCACTGGACTGTGACCCTTGTACGATGCCCACACAAGCGGAGTCCATCCTCCCTGTGAAAAGATATATACAAATGGTTAGAAATAACTACCAGAATGCGCTAGTACTATACTACAACTTAAAAAAGAAGCAAAATTATTGAATTTGCTCAATGTCTTGTTAAAATCTGGGCTGAACAAACCAATTGCAATTCAACAGTATTAACGAAATTATAGTCACTAAGAAAATCTTAATGTACTGAAAGACATAATGTTGGAAGAGAAAGGACTATGCTGAAAGACAGTAAAAAGAAAATTGACGTTTGGACTATGAATCTACTAGGGCCTCTTTTAACATATAAACTATGAGGGGCAATTTCCCATCCAGTGGTTATGTTTGCCCCTTCAGTTACAGTACCTTACAGTGTTTGGCCCCCCAGTAAATGGTCCTTTTTCTTTTTGACATTTAAATACATGCATGAAAGTTATCAGGGTGGCCAACAGTCAAATGAAATTTTTCTCAGAGCTTTCCAGGGGATCCTCTGCCAAATTTCAAGGGTTATCCATGGGATTTTCGACTATGCTTTTGAAAACATGATTGTCACATATAGACCTTCTGCATGTACCCATCCACATTCAATGCTGTGTTTTACTTGAAACTTCGGTTCCGTTGTTGGAAAAAAGAGGCTGCTTGCCACATGACAAATGGTACACCGGTTCTCCCCCTCTAACCTCATAGATCCTCCTCCACTGCGTTACAGGAATACAAAATATTGATGCACGAAAAGTCTGCTTCAGAACAAAATTTTTCAGGAGAGGATTGAATGTCAGGGTTTTCCAGGGTATTTTTCCAAAGGCACAGAAAATCGAGGTTTTTCAGGGTCTTCCAGCTTTCCAGGGTTTTTTGGCCACCCCGGTTATATTTAAGGCTCTCACGTGCACACCATTGAATTTCATCTGCCATTTTTGAAAGAAATGAAACCCCCACATTGTAATTTGCCCCCCTTGCTATGGTTTCTTAACAGAGGCTATAGGTTCTTAAAAGAGGCTATGGTTTCTTAAAAGAGGCTAAGGTTTCTTAAGAGAGGCTATGGTTTCTTAAAAGAGGCTATGGTTTCTTAAAAGAGGCCATGGTTTATTAAAAGAGGCGATGGTTTATCAAAAGAGGATATGGTTTATTAAAAGAGGCTGTGGACTCTAAAGTTCAAAGCTAAGATGGCCATGAAAACAAAGTTATATGGACGAGATGTAAAAGTCGTTTCAGTTGTAAATGAAGCGAAAACCTAAATAAGAATACTAAAAAAAAAGCAAAACTAAAACAAAATACCATGTCAGCAACATTGTGTTTTGCGCCATTATGAAGCAACGTTGCAACTATATCTGGATACCCTGCTTTACAGGCCGCGATGAGAGCAGTCCAGCCATCCTCAAAAAGAAATATATGTATAGGTACTCTGACACTTAACTACAGCACGAAAAATCGGCAATATTCTTTTGACATACTGAAAACTTCGTCCGACACTCGTCAGAGAATGAAACGTCGAATAGTGACGTTCCTCGGACTCTTCAAGTAAACAATGGTTAACGGGTCCTAATTGGCTACTCTTTGGGTCAATTAGACGGATCCCATCACATGTAACCGCATCTGGGTATACATTTCGATTACCTTTCGGTCACAATCCGATGTTTCATACTCTGACGAGTGTCGGACGAAAAAAGCTTTCAGCATGTCAAAAGAATGTTGTCGTTTTTTCGTGCTGTAGTAAAGTTCTGTAGTACCAACAGACAATTTACGTACTTTGAAACCTTAGAAACAAGAAAAGAATCGAAAAAATGCATTGGTGTAGTTAAATAATCTTCCTACGGGGGCCTAGAAAGAAATATGCAAGCTATTGATGCTTTGAAACCTTAAAAAAATAAAAAACTTTAAAAAAATTTCAAAAGTATAGTCAAAAGCACTGGATTAGTCCTGTGAAGCGAAGAGTTCCATGATGGATAAACAAAACGAAACAGTACTGATTTATGGATACCAAAAGTTAGAATGGAAAGTAGAAAAAGAGAGATCTACTACAGCGGGACAAAGATTTTTAATGAATTGCCTGTACATATAAATACGGAAAAAAATTAACTATAGAGTAGTTTGTGGCATTATAGAACAAAGTATTACATTCAGTATAGAGCATTTATAGAGCACTCACAAAAAGAGTATTTTGAGGACTATGCTGTTATATACACCATGGACACACTTTGTTAGATGCTGATACTCTATATGTTCTATTTATTTTCTATCTTTTTTATGCTTAAAGAATTTACACTATTTATTTAGCAGGCTCATCTGGGTCTTGCCATTACAGCATGCTATCACAAAAAATGGTCGGGGAAGTAGCAAAGTCCATTCCGATGTGATTTCTACAAAACCAGGCCCAAATTGCTATATAAACCATGGACACACTTTTAGATGCTGATACTTTAACTGTTTTATTTACTTTATTATATTATCTGTTTAAAGTATATAAACTACTAATATTTATATTTTTCTACAGGGCTTCTCCTCATAGCACCTTCATTTTAGCTGATTGAACTACTCTGCTGAAATAAAGTATCCTTATTCTTTTGTGCGTACTGTGAATTGCAACAGCGTTACTGTTTCTGTTAAGCTGCCAAAGCACTCAAACACAAGTTTTAAATATAAATTGGTGGGTAGAAAATTGCAAATAATATACGAGGAAACAGAAAGTCAATATCTAGAATGGCATTAATACAAATTGAAAATACGCCAAACATACTACAAACTGATTCAAGTCAGCTAAAACTCTATCGCTCGAAGTTTGTGAAGAGACAGCAATCTTGCAGGAGGGAATGCAATCACCAGAAAACTCAGTAAAGTATTGAAATTTCTAGTCAACAGCTAAACTATTCCACCGCCAACTTCCATAAAATGTGTTTAATGCCATTCATCGAGAAAAAAAATAGCTAGAATGAGCCAAAAACTTCAAAGTCTGCGAATCTTCCCACAGCTGCGTTAAAGCTCCATGATTACAAAACGACCAGCAAAATTCTTAAACAGCGCAGCAAAAATATGAAAATATCATAAATAACAAAGGGTTTTTATAACTACCTCGTCTCTTGCATTCACTGAAGCATTACGATGAAGCAACTCTCGCACAATGCCAAAGTGCCCTTTTTCGGAAGCAAGAAGCAATGGAGTTTGGCCATTCTAAAACAAAGCAAAAACGATATCAATACAACCAGACGCTTTTCTTGAATAAGAAACAAATTCTCTCACTTTAGCCTAGATGATTTTCAATATTTTGTCAAATCTAGGTTTAAATGTTTCTCAAATTTAAAGACTTCCAATGACAATAACAACCCAGATTAGGCAATTGTGATACAGGAAAAAGGATGCTCAGGCCTCCTGCTCAGGATGATCAAAAATTTACTAGTGAAAACAGTTTTTGCAAGTTATTATTTGAAACTCAGCCTACCTGCGTTTCTTAATTATTGCTTTATTTCAGCCTCATGTTTATTACAGTCATGTTTCTTATAAAAAATGCGTAGTGCATTTATATAGTAAATGTATTTAACGACAAAGGTGTTGATTGCCTTCAGTTACTTAGAACCAAGCCCCAACTTGTATCACGTGGTTCATGACACGTTGTCGTAAACTCACCCAAGTCAGCTCTCACTTTAATTCTCATTGCGGAGCTCAGAAGCACGTTAAGTTAGCTCAGAAGCACGTTACGTTAAGATAGCAATGTGTAGGAGCCGGGACAGCCGTTAATACTATTCTATTCAAGTTAGCAAACCTCTGGCTTTGACTAACAAAACCAAAGCAAATCATATTTGATTTTGTCATTTTAAATTTAACATTAACAACGAATGACAAAGGGATCTTTATGCAGATGTAACATTACATACAAGATCTCTATAGATCCCTTTTCCAGGCTGTTGTCGATAATGAATTCGAAAGTGACAAGATTAATTATGATTTGCTCTGGCTTTTTACAAAAAATGTATTAGGTGCAATCAAAAATACATGAGTCAAAAAGAGAAAAAGGGGGGAGGGACAGAATCATTCCTAGATCAATTGATTACAAAGCTACAACTTTGAGACAGATTCCCTCACAGTTGCAATAAAGAATATTTTCAAGAGCTTAACCCCAGAAAGGTTCAGATAAAGCTATAGCATCCTTAGGCCGATTGGACATATAGCAACAACATTAATAGAAGACACTATGCACGTTTCTTAGAATCGTGCATCAAAAAGAACTATAGAGGACGAAAAGATAGCAGATAACATTTCATCTGATCAACTCATTGCACTAACAAAAGAGGGCAGTGCTGTTAGGCAAAACATCACTTAGAAACAGATAACCGTCTTTGTATTCGCAACCTTCTTCAAAAACTGCCTAGTTTTCCTATTTTTATCCTCAAAAGTCCTGCAGCCATAACTCGTTCGGTCACATCTTCCTTTTATCTGGCTTGCCTGATCTACAATGCGCTGTTAAGTTGCCGGAAATATGTTCCCACTGAACTAAGCTGAATAAATTCTCTCCATGCAACCATTTCGCTTCCTATCGCTGCAACAGAAATGTTCCACACTCACTGTACTTATTTCATGGGACCACTTCTCTACTTAAATGTCTCAATAAAATAGTGATTGCTATATGATAGAGCACCCGGTGCATGATAGAGAACCCACCTTTAGAGGGGCCTTCATTAATACTAGTTCCAGTCTTTCATCAAGCAACGGTCTTCATACACGCATGTGCGTGACACCAGCACCGTTCTAGGTGAAACGGATATAACTTCCTTAATGATAAGGAGTGCAAACTGGCGTCCAATCGCAAAGTACAAGTCTATATATCCTTTACATAGGTCCAGATTCAAGGTAATGCCAGAAGTAGAGATCCGGACAGGTGCCTTTTCTCCAGCTGCCATAAGCTACAGATAAGAAGGTGCCTTCTCAGCACACTGTGAGCATTGAATATCATGATTTTTGTACTAAATATGCTTTTTAAGATGTATATGACATGTGATGCCATTTTGAGCAGTTCTGTGTTTTGACTAGAAAGTGCTCAATGATCTCTTCTCGGCTACATATACATATACATACATATATGCATGTATATAAATGTGTATATGATTGAGCAATGCTTCTCTCTTGTGTTCCTCTCTTTTAAAATAGATGGCTTCGATACAGTGGAAAAACCCAGTTGCTCTTGAATGAGGGATACCGAAACAAAATCTATCCCTGTCCTGCACAAAATGAGCAGGAAGCAGCTGAGAATTACAGACAGTGAAAATTGCTCGTGTTGGTATACACTTCCCGCAAAAGTAATGCTTCTTAAGATAGACTGAAAAGAAGCATGACTGAATAGGCAGAGACGAATTCTGTCTTTGGGTGCTGTCTACAACACCCTAATTACTCAATGACAGAGAGCTATGAAGGTGCTTTCAGATACACGTGGATATGACGTTGAAAGCAGTAATAGCTCCTTTCCTTCTTCACCAGTCAGCCATGTCATAAACTTATTCTTGTCCGTGTAAGATTCAGCTAACAATTTCTTAAATTCTCAGTAATTGACACATCAAAATGTTAAGCAATTATTATCTGATTAGTATAATGGTTTATCTCATGCTTATAGCTTTCCAAGGTTTCATCTTCTATA
>WIPJ01001600.1:209540-223244 GCA_018155075.1 Cassiopea andromeda
GGGGGATTTATTGTCTTTTCATGTGAGAAGCTTCTTAACACCATTGTTTACTATAAGAAATATTGCCGTTTGGATGATCCCAGTAAAGCATTTCATTTATTAGCATGCTTGGAGTTTCACTATGAGCTTTGTTGCCAAATAATCAATGAACAAACAAACTTTTGCATGCTTGCTGGTCACTGAAGGAATGGAGATATATGGATGACATCAAAGGTGGCACTGCTCTATAGCAAAAGGCTTGGACAGCACAGCTTAAAGAGTTGCAATATTTCCTTAGATATTAAAGTTGGAAAAAGCTGCTTTTGGATGAATTTAAAAAAAAGGACGACGGCGAAAAGAGCTCACATGATTTTGATATGATTTTGGCATTGCAACAATTCGACCGTCAATGCCTTTATGAAACTGCTGAATTATTGGAATGCCAAAATTATACAAAAATCATATGGACTCTTTTCGTAGTCGTCGTCGTCGTCGTCATCGTCGTTATTTTTCATTATTTCTTTAAGTAGTAATCTGCTACAAGCAACAAATGTAATGTTTTCACCAATGCAAAGTAGTAACATTTCCACATTCCCAATTCCTAGTGCCAACCACATGGATTTGAGAGTTACACGCTGAATATCATTGAGTGGAGAGGGGGGGGGACACATTCTATTGTGCTTCAGGTGCATCGAACATGACAAAATTTCATTTAACTGAAACCGATCAAAATCTTTTAAGATACAATCAACAAAGCAATTAACAATTAGCAAATTTGAAAATAGAATTAAGCATTAAATTGATATCAGAATTTAGCTACTTTGTGGCAGAATTTATGTTAATTGTTCGCCTTCGAAACCACAAACTACAGGTGCTTGTATTGGAGAACGTGTTCTTGTAATCAACAACTTGACCTGTGCTTCCTACCTTCTTCATGCTGTTCACCCCTGGGTTATATTACAATGAAAGCAATCCCCCACCCCTCATCAAATTAAACGGACACTATGCCTGTATGCATGTGCAATAGCTGGCATCTGCAAGCTTCAATTTACTATCTAATTTTTTACAAGAAACAAACTTTCTTCCTTCAACTTGGATGCTTCTTAATATTTCTTAAAATCCAGTCCTCAATGCTTCTTAACTGTTTCTTAAATGCTTAAGACTTCCAGTAACAACAACAATCCAGATTAGGTAACTTTGATGCAAGAAAAAGGATGTTCAGGTTTTGTGATACATGTAATGGATCTTTTCCTATTTTGTTTCTAGGTTGGTTAAAAATTTTCTTGTAAAGACAGCTTTTTCAAGTCATTGTTTGAAACTCAGGCTGCTTGTGTTTCTTAAATGTTTCTTAATTTTTACTTAATTTCAGCCCCATGCTTCTAATAGACATGTTTCTTATAAGAGAAAAAGATGCTTAGTGATGTTTGCAAATTATTTTCGTGATCGATGATGGTAGCTTCCAATTTCCCCTTCAAAATGTTAAACTTCCTCCCAAGGGGGGATTCTCCCAGGATGGGAAACACTGAACTGGATGGTTAGATTGATGAGAATAATAACAATTGGAAAGCAAAGTAATAGAAAACCTTAGTAAATAAAAGCAATGCGATAGTAAAAAAGCATAGAGAGAAGCCTAAAGCTAGAGCATATTTACCTAGATTACTTTTACTATTTTTGGAAAGATACAAACAGGCAAAAAGCAAATTAAGAAAGCGCATAAAGAGAAATGAAACATGCTAACTTAAGTCTAAATAATAGCAAATATTTTGCGTACCTATTGAACTGGAAACGTCATGTCATCAACTGTAATCCATCTGTGAACAATTCCTCTTCCCCGATTGCTATTCTTCATTTGCGATCTAAGGCTTGGGGTATTGAATCAACTATTTCATCTAAAGCTCCTGCGCCTATAAAAGAATTGGCTAATATAATGATAAGATTAGATTTTATACGGAAATAAACAAATCATACAGTGGCTTTCAATGACCACCAGCGCCATTATGAATACGAGCGTCATTATGACCGCCAAAAACACTATCAACACTAACAGCATAATAACTACATATAAAAACAACTATGCTAGCGTTCATAACCAGACCTTTTCATGAAAAAATTGTCACGATGGCGGTACATCGCCCGCGCAAAGCAGCCAAGGAGGGCGTTGGGCGATAAATTTTTTGCTTCGTGCACACCTTCCAGAAGCGTCAACGACGTACAAGCTATGGGTCTGGGAACGAATTCTTTACTTTTTTTGTTGTTTTAGTGAATAAACATAGTTCACGACTAACACTCCAGATGAGAAAGAATTATTTGTATTTCTGAATATTCAACGACGTATATTACTCCATCTCTCAAAATAATGAATTTTGCTACTAGGCCATTACGAAGCTTACAAACTTTCAAAATCTATTGTACTTCAACCACCCTTAGTTATTGCATTGAAAGCAAAACAATGAGCGTGAAGGAGTCTGGTAAGTAGAGGAGAGAGATGCAGTAGGTAGTAGTTGTAGGAAGGAGAGGCAAGACAGGCGAGAGGAGGGACGAAATTGAAATTGTTAGAGAGCATTGAAGTTGTAATAGAAGATTGACACAAGAGATAGTGTGTATATATTTGTAAATAGCTGAGTATTGGTCACTTATCCGTCGTTGTTACTCATGTCAATAGTGTACATGGCTTCCTCGCGTATTGCAACTTCAATGCGCTCTAAAAGTAACCCAAAAACGAAACCCTAACCAATAAAATACCAATTTGTGGTCGCTTGATGCAAACTTGCTTCGAAAATCCATGAGTGGCCTCAGTCAGAATAGTTGAATACATTAAACCAAAAGATATCCAAAAAGGATGAGAAAGAGAGAGAAAAAAAGAGAAAGAAAGATAGACAAAGAGAGATAGAAAGGGAGAAAGACAGAGAGACAGACAAGGAGGCAGAATGAGTGACAGAAGGAACGAGAGAAGGTGAGAGACACGTACAGGACCAAAACATCTTTGCGATACAATTTTGAAGAAAAAAATCCCTAGTCATGGTTGCGAAGAATTTTCTTAATTCACTGAAAGTAACTACATCAACATAGCTACAAATAAACTGAGTCTCATTTTATACACAAACTGCGAAACCGCGGAATGAAAAAAAGCTAAATCCTCAAGAAATAACAGCCATGGAAAAATTAGTTGGCATACGTCATCACCCACTCTTTGAAGCTACCACACAACTGAACCAGTGATGTGTTTATTGGAAGGCGTGGGGAGGCATGCCACGCCCCCTGACATGCACAAAATTTTAAGAAAGTTGCTCATGTTGTAGGAGGCATAGCACCCCATAGATCATAGTGTGTTCCGTAACCTTTTTGTCAGTCATACGAGTTGCTCAATTGGTCAAAACGCCCCTCTTCCAAACGAATGTCTAGGCCAGAGTTTCCCAAAGTGGGTTCCGCGGAACCTAGGGGTTCCACAACAGACTTTCTGGGGTTCCGCGAAAAACTTTAACAGTTGGATCAATAATCCATTTCCATAATGACAGAAAAACCAGCCAGCCTTTCTCTATCAGACTATGAAAGCCTTATTGAAGTAACATCAGACTCTTCATTGAAGCAAAGATTCGAGGATGAATCACTAGTCAGTTTTTGGAGCTATCTGGTTCCCGAATTTCCTGCTATTGCAAAACAAGCGCTTCACACATTGCTGCCATTTTCCACTACCTACTTATTTGAAGCTGGATTTTCCTTTTATACTGCCATAAAACTAAATACCGAAGTAGACTTAATGCTGCTGCTGACTTGAGAATCAAACTCTCAACTATTAAGCCAAACTTTAAAAAGTTGTGTAATGATATGAAACAAAAACATCATTCTCATTAAACGCCACAAAATTATTGTAATTATATGATCTTTTTAGTGCATGATTACATAAATAATTACATGATGATTACAAAATAAAGTCTGTGTTAAAATTGCTAGTATTTCTGTTTTATGTGTTATGTGCTTGTGGGAAATATGGAAATTAAAATCTTTTAGTTTTAAACTTTATTCAAAAAACACACATTTCAATAGTATTGCCTTTTAATTGCTTTTAAACGTACATACTATTTATCAAGGCATATAAAGATATTTATATTATGGACGTTCATAATTATTGGAATTTAGGGTTCCCGAGAAAGTTTTCTGAACCGAAAGGGATCCGCGCTGAAAAAAGTTTGGGAAACTCTGGTCTAGGCGCATCCCCGAACTAAACTGGTACTCCTTAACATAAACAAAACAAATTAGCATAAAGCTCAAACAAAAAAGCTAGATTCCAAAACAATCAGTCCGTGACATATACACATGCTCCACAGGGAGTCCATAATATTAGATATTTATAAACAAGTGGTGGCATATGCAGCAGAGATGATGCTAAGAGTTCACGCAACAACGTAGCAAAGGAAGTTATATGCATTTCTATGCAACGAATGACTGATGACTTATGGATCATCCAAAAGATATAAGGCATAAGTCAAAAGTCATGAGGTTTGAGTGCTGAGTCAGTATTTTCCCTAGAAACTCCTGCACCTATAAAAATTGGCATTTATAATGAAAAGATTAGATGCCAACAATTCTTCATGAATACGTGTGCAAGACTGTAATTCTACCATAATTATCTAGTGATGCATGCACAATTGTTAGCACTAAAAACTATAACAAAAATAAAATAAACATAAATAATAACAAATTGATCTGCTGAATTCAAAACTTTTTATATGTGGATTAGCCTGCGATTCTGTCTCCAACTCAATGCAAAATAATGTAATCCGATCGTAGTTCTTATGACTTGATGAAGTTTACCATTGCTGGGATATTGCCTGTAAATATCCATATGCAAAAAAATGACTTTATGAATGCAAACAGCGATTACTCACTAATGTACATGGTAGGATTATAAGAAGGTTGAGAGCTCAAAGTTCACGATGAGCTTCAAAGTAGAAAAGATTGAAAACAACTATGAAACTACAAAGTATAACTGCCATACGAAATCTATAAGTAACCCTTAAACTAGAAAGTGCAAATGCCAAACAAAGTATGTAAGGAAGATACAAAAAGAATTCTAGAACTACTTCAATTGCGCTGGTTTCAATATGACGGATTTTTATGGGAGATATGATAGCTATTTATTGAAACAAATTTAGCCCTACAACTGGTCATAGTTTGTCAGATAAAAGAACAACTGGCCTGACACAAAATTGACAAGTCTCAAAACTAGAACCAAAGAAAAAATAATGTAAAGGAATAGCAGTTTGCACATTTGCAGATGTTGCAAGCCATTAAAAATCCTGCAAACGATGACATCTAGAATGCTGCAAAAATTGCATTCGCCGCATGGAGCATTAGTTCATTCAATCGCATAAATGGTTTTATACATTGTCCATCTCTTAGGAAACTCTTGATAAAAATCAAATATTGACACCGAAATATGTAATTACTATCTAAATAATAAATCAATAACAGAAATAATAAGAAATGAGATGTGTTGTATACATATATAAACAATAGAGCGTTAATTACCATTACTAAGATATAATGGCATACTGTGTCTACGAGGAACTCTAATACCGTGCTCTATAATAAGAGGGTACATACTGCTTCGGATGAATAGGGAAGTCCCTACTGAAAAGCCATACAAAATGCTATGTCCCATCCGACTTCAAGAATGCCTATGTGAGCCTCTTGAATGGAAAAAGGTGTATTCTCTACAGACAAATACGCCTGATCATTGCCACATCAAATGTTGGTGGATTCAAATTTTACTGCTTTGACTTTATACACTTCTTTGAAAAATCCTTGAAAAGCGC
Organism: Cassiopea andromeda; assembly: GCA_018155075.1. Lineage (NCBI taxonomy): Eukaryota > Metazoa > Cnidaria > Scyphozoa > Rhizostomeae > Cassiopeidae > Cassiopea > Cassiopea andromeda. The sequence continues at coordinate 215,336 of WIPJ01001600.1, forward strand.
TTTCTGGAAAAGCTAACGACTTGCAAAGAAACTATGTGGTGTGCTTTCAATCGCTAGACAGATGAGACCTTTCCTCTTTGGCTAGTGTGCAGCCCCTGCTCAACAACCTAGCAAAGTAAATGTTGAAACTTACCCTTATCAGTCGTTAAAACTTCAGGCTAGGCAAATGCAATGAGATTTACTTCGATATACAACAGTACTTGCTTTCAAACTGTAGGAAAAGGACCGTTGACCGTGCATTCACAACACTCGAAAGCATTCAAAAGAATCATGCATTCACACATTATGTATGGGAGCACCTGTCATGCAAGCCTCAACTTAACGACTCGTGCATATTTAATGCCATCAACGGAATTGTCGGATAAATCCTAGCTACAACTTCAAGATTGTTTGAAGGGATTTATTACATTAAGCAGCTGAATCTGATGAGACTAGGTAAAGGAATTAAGTTCCTACAATTTAGTGTCAAGGGAGTCTAACTGCGCTTCTAAACACGTTGATATCAAGCCTTGTTTCCTTGCATTCAGAAGCCTATGCAAACACAATAAAAATTCCGGAAATATTGAAATTACTCAAAAGTAATTCAATCAAGCAGCGGTCTATCACCGTGGATGGCGTATTACATATTCATTCCAATGCACAGAAATTCACATATTTATCACTAATTCATCCTTTCTTTGCAAAAAGAATGGCTGATAGTGATAGGAAATTTCATAACACAATGATACCCAATAATTTATCATTAGCACCATTTATAGCATTTGTTCCTATAAAAATCAATATGTTAATTTTTTCCCAATTTTTTCTAATTTATAACGTTCTAATAGAAATACAATACATAATGACATGTATTTTCTTGACACCTGCTTCTAAAGCATTGCCTTCAAGAAAGAGCTTCAAAGAATTTAGGGTGATAGTAGCTCTTTAGGGTGTCTTTGACAGACAGTAGCTCTTGAGTGAGAGAAAACTTCTTTTTAAATGCTAAAGATCTCACTATGAAAACATTAAAAAAAGAGGTTCTGTTCTTAAAACAAATCATTTCTCAATAACAGATCTTGAAGAAACTTCTTACCATTAAACACTCTTCTGATCTGAACAGTGCATAGGGTTATATTAAGAATAATTATATGGCAGGGTAAGAAAATCATCCATAAAAACCAAGGAAAGGTCCTTGAAGTGGATATATCTTTAGAGTTCATCATCAGTCTTTGTATGAACCAAGAAATAGTAAAATGAGAAATCAAAAGGAAGAGATCAGCTTAAAAGGAAGTTCAGTATAAAAGAGCAATAAATATTATAACTCAATTCACTTGCTATATGTTCTGCTGTAAGAATGAAAATTTGTTGGACTATAAACTTTTTGTAATTTGCCTGACTATATATCAAAGTAAAAAAGAAAAAATCAGGAAAGTAAGATATGGTACAAACAATCGATGCAGCTGGAAGCCTCAAAAAGTCAATAGTATTATGTTTTCCTTTAACAATCAACAAATCCTTCAAAATTAGAAACATCATTGCATTGAATTAACTGTCTGATAAACACTTCCTGAAATACATATCCAGCAATGGTGGACAATTGAAGGGAGATGGAGGAGTCACAGTGAGCTAAGGGTGGACCTTGGCATTTTTGAACATTTTACAAAAAATCTATAAGCACTTTCAAAATCTTGAATTCAAAGACATTAAAGTCCTGTTTGAACTGTGTTTATATCATTTCCAGAGGAAAGATATGCTCTTTTCATTTTTAGACTTTTGTCAGAAATCTGAAGGCAAATTTGAGGTGCCTCTGTTCCAATGAAATTGAGGTATTGTTACAGAAACAATCTATTTTCCTATAAACATCTTCCTTGATCTTCTATGAGGGCTCTGAAAAAATCATATGCTTGCAATGTATCTATATGATGATTGAATTTTCAACAAGTGCTTTGACATAATAACATCACCATTTTTGCAGGTAACACTAAAGAAATTCACAATTTTCTGCAAGAAGTGATGATCAAAGTGAACAAATATTTGTAGAAATCTTAAAAACATTTATGCAGAACATACTGCATTTACATTTTTCTGAAACTAGATCCTTTGAAGTGCAGTTCTAAAGCAGCTTCATTCTATTCTGCATGCACTATTTGAAAACCCAATGGTTTGCTACAAAGTTAGTTTTCACTAAAAGCAAAGTATATCTACACAAAATTCTGTTAGTGTTTCATCCAATGCAGTAAGAAAGTATAGAAAATTAACAATTGTGATGCACACAAGTCACAAGGGGTAAAGCAGCCGAAAATACAATCACAAAATTTCCCTTTCAAGCAGCTTTGAGTTTTGACATCAATTTTGGAATATTCAAAAATTATTAAGCTGAATGCAATGCATTTCAAAAGCCATTCAATTTATTTGTTACTAATCTAATGTGTAAATTTTATGAAACTCTAGTTTTAAATTAATCTCAATGTGAGTGTGAAAAAGTTTTTCAAAATTTCCAATCGTCATATTTTTTGTCCTTAAGTTAATGATTGACTTGCTATCAATGCTTATAGTTTTGACTAATATTTACCAATTTTGGCCAATAACACCAAACATCTCTCAGCTAAAATCTTTGTTAAACCTATTCAAAGAAAGTGATGCATCAATTGAATACTTTTTTCTTGTTTTGAGCTTTTATATAAGTGCCTATTAAGCTTCTTTGTCTAAGCACTGGGAATTTATGGCTGAAAGTCCACAAAACATCCATTTAGCCCACTGTGGAAGGAGGCAAAGGGGTTCTCATCTTTGATAAATCTTGACTTCAGTAACTGTGGCAAAGTTGCATAAACAATTGTTCATAAGCAATAATAATCTATAACTTTTCAGACTAAGTGACAGTGATTGCAGCAAACAAAATCTATTACTGTATTGGTAATGATTACTCTTTGTGTTCTCATTTATAACTAGATTAGCATACTTTAACAACAAATAACTTACTTATATTAGAGTTAAGAAAATTCACCTATTCAGTGATTACATATTACTTTGAAAGCTTTCCAAATTAGAAAAAACATATTGGGCTTTCGAAGTAGTTAGTTGCTGAAAAGGTAAATTTGTTTACTTGTAAATTTATACTCTCAAGTGCCATGTAAACGGGGGAGTTCTAATAAACAGGGGGTTGGAAAAAGTTGCAAAATATAATAAATGGAGGGCTCAAAATAGGCAGGGGGGTCGAAAATTAAGAACCAGCTTTAACTCACTAACTACAAAACATACTGAAGCATGCTATTTTGCCACAAAAATTGTGGAAAATTGAATGTAAATAATGCTAACAAAGAAAGGAAATGAAATTAGGGGTTTGTTAAAAAGTTGATTTCCTTAAAATTAGTAACTGGGGGGTCCTAATAATGTCTGGGGGGTTTGAAAAAAATTGAAAAATAAATAAGCAGGGGGGGCCTTTTTGGCACCTGAGAGTACTACATTCCCATGTTGCAATACTATTCTGGATACAATGCTATTTAAATACTGCACTTCTTCCAATGCACACCAACCTTGGAAAAATCAACCCAGTCAAATAAGCACCTCCCCTAAACTGAGGTAAATTTAATGAAAAGGGTGCTCCCTCCCAATCTTAAATTCTTGATAAATGCAATGTAAGTAGGGTAATTCACTGCTTTGAAAATGGCCAGTGATCAGAATACATACTCTTCAGTCCAGAATAGATGTCCCCCTCCAACTAATCTTTTCCTAAAAAATGTATACAAGGATATTTTTATTGCAACCCACCCCCCAACCCACTCCCCCACACTTATTAACTTTGAGCCAAGATATGATATGCACTTAAAACAAAAGAAATTGCCTTAGAAGCACTGACATCGTAGCTGAAAGTAGTTCCAATGATGATGACATTGAGAGAGGGTAATTAAAATACTTTTGTATGTTGGAAATATGCATTATTAGGACCTTTTTACCATCCCCCCATTTACTGCAGCCCCCTGGCTACTTTGCTTTAGATATTTTTCCAACCCCCTGACTACTAACACCCCCTTCTATTCCAGCCTCAGGAGTAGCTGATAGACTGCAATCAAAGCGATAAATGTTGTTTGAGCTTGACATGGATGTTTAGGACAGTTTCTATGATGGGTGATGATGAGGAAGAAAGAGAAAGTTGTGTAAAAGTTGGCTTAGAAGAAGTGGATTGGATAAAATACATACTGTTAAATCAAATCATGATAAATGCTTATTTCCAGCAATCACATCATTACAAATATCAGAGATGTAATAAGTGTCTCCATCAAAAGAGCAATCTTCTGAATAAGTGCCCTACAGAAACTATCAATAACTTCATGGCCACCCCCAGGTGCTCTTTAGAGAAAAATACAGCAAGTATAAAAACAAGTAAATTAAATAAAAATTTTGATTAAATTTAATTAATTAAAGCTGTTAAAGGTGAAATAAGTCCAGTAATAATACAGAAGACATACAAAGAAGAAAACAACTATCCATAGCTTCAATGAATAGATGAAATAACATCTGGTTCAGAAAAGATCATATCAGCGAACAGCTTCACCTCAAACTATACAGAACACTTGTAAAACCTGTCCTACTGTACAACAGTTCAACTTGGGGAATGACACAAAAAGAGACCAAAGAGCTTAATGCTTTTCACAGACAACAACTAAGAAAACTAATAGGAAAAAATACCCAAATAAAACATCAAATCAAAATTTATATAAAAGATGTGACAAGAGGCCAATATCAATTGATATCTTGAAAGGTAGATGGAGATTGTTCGGTCATGTACTAAGTCGTTCTGATGAAACACCAGCAGTTCAAGCCATGAAATTCTACTTTGAAGAATCAGAGAAAAAGTTTAGAGGTAGACCCAGAGAAAGTATAGTAACAACACTGAATAAAGACATCAACAGGGCAAAATCAATCAACAGAGACTTTCCGATACCAACTTTGAGGAGAAAGGAAGATTTTAAATACATAAGATTGTTGGCACAGGACAGAAACGCTTGGAGAGAGCAATCAGGTGTAATTTGCAGAGCAGCAGAAGCAGAAACTATATGAAACACTCTTGTTGTTAATGCAAAACTGCAATTAAATATATAAGTCCAGTAAAGCTGTCATAGATGAAAGAAATAAAATCTCATCAAAAATTTCATTGCGTATTAATAATAATTCAATTCATCTAAGAAGTTCAATAAGAAGTCTATTTTGTTCCCCAGTAGTAGAGAAGTGGACATATTTTCCAAAGTTAAGTCACTTATATCAATAATGCTTTAAAATAGTAGATAAATCCCCATCCTAGTCCCCATGCTATTGGAAAATCAATCACTTTTACATGCTTCCTACACACCCTTGGAAATGCAGAAAAATGTAAGGACTTTTTGAATAACAGTTGGCACAATATTGCCTAGCAGAGGTATGCTAATAAATGCACAATTTACACTATACACATTTTATACAATAGTTATTCACCTAAGGTTATTGAAAGATGGTTTGAAGAGAAACCTTTTCTATGTGTGGCAGAATTCCTCAGAATAGGCTGCTATCCAAAATGCATTCCTTGATTTTGGCACAGGGAAGCACAAAATGTATATCCTGGTGCACACTGTGGCTGTGGAACTTATAATATTTGTCAAAGGTAACAAATATAGGGCTTAACTAAGATATGGTTTATATAGAGATGAAGGCAGTCAAATTGGAGAGAGGTCATGGGAGATATTCCCCCAAACTCCACAGAGAATGCAGCTTGGGCAACACAATCTTTTCCTACATCATAATTCTGTACATGGCACAAAAGTTTAATTTAAACTGTTTGTATAATGGCATGCTGTACAATGTAATCACTCACACAGAGTAGTGAAACTTTATAGATGTGGAAGACAAAATTGAAATAGAAAAAACTTTACAACTAATGTCTCTAGAGGATACCCCCCCCCAGTACTTTTAGGTGCCAAATAACAATCCCCCTGCTTATTAAATTTTTTATTTTTTCCAACCCCAGACTTTATTAGGACCCCCTGCTTATTAATTTTAAGGAAATTAACACTTTTACAAACTCGTCACTTCATTTCCTTTCTTTGTTGGTACTATTTACGCTCAATTTTCATGGCAAAATAGCGTGCTTTCGTATATATTTTAGCTTTTCTTTCCATCCTTGCATAATCATGTAAAGTCGTTACTCAAATTTCGACCCCCCCCCCGTTTATTTTGACCCCTTGATTATTAAATTTCAGAATTTTTCCCGACCCCCTGTTTATTAGAAACCCACCGTTTATTTGCCACTTGAGAGTACCATCTTCAGTACGAATTATGGTCATCAAGAGTGTGTGAACTACATTCTAAGTTTGTTTTTAACAGCAAAATATATCTCATCAGAACAAAAATGATAACGATAACCATCACCATCTTCATTTCCATCTTAAATACCATCAAAATCAATAAAATTATCATCATCAGCAGTAACACTAAATGCAAGCAAACAATCTGAAGTCTAGTATGTCTCCGGAGGCAAACCAGAGAAGTACCCTAACCGAGCTCATGAGGTTTACATCCGTGTCAATAATTAATCAATATCATACATTTCCAGTTCCTGGCTATAGAATCAACATTTGATATAACAGGACATTGCATTTCATAAATTCAATAAATCCTTTGAACATACTATCAAAACAGTATTGCCCAGATCATACAACTGAATGTAGTTTCCATGGTTTTTGATAAGTGATGACTTGGCAGCGTCAAAATAACATTCTGCGTTCTATTTATTGTTAGTGCAGCCCTTGTTATGCCAAATTTTTCATTACAGTAACATTCTTACCTGTAAGAGAGCTCAGCTGTTCACTAAAGATGTGGTTACACCAATGATTTTCTAGATTTCAATAACAGGTGTTAAGTCGCACAGTTTTCCTCTCAAATTTCAAAAATTCTTATTTGATTTCGTCTGAACTTCAATAAGAGGCAAATGTCAAATCGAGACCAACGAGCATGGAATGCTTTGATCAACTGAATATACCACCCCCTATTTCAAGAGGGTGATTAGAGTGCTGGGCCTTCTCAACTAACTTTCGTGTAGGAGGCCATGCAAAAAAGGGACTCTGAAGTCAGGCATAATTGCCAGGGTGCATTCCATATTGATTCTACACCGGACATTTTGTCAGTTTTCTTTTACTACACCATCTATATATACTAAGATCCCTATATGATAATTTATGCGGAGGGCGCTGTGAACAATGGCAGAACAATGGAGAACAATGGGCCTTTGTTTTTGTAAGATCACAGGGGCCGACGGATTGGATTCTGTTCAAAAGGGTCTGAAGAGGGTGGCCTGGCAGGACTGCAACCGGTCGCCGAGGGTGCCCCCTGTACGTGGCTATTAGGATATCTATTTTTCGTTCCGATTTTCTGCCCTTTCGCCGAGAGATTCGACCTTTTTCTTCGCGATCTTTGACTGGCGGCTCTGGCTGTGAGAAGGTGATAGATTTTCGCGCTGGAGTTGACGGAATGTGTTGTTCGAGCTGACACATTCCATTGTCTTATCCTGTCAAGGCAACCTCGCACAATAGCCTTTGTATAAGGAGCAGTCGCCATTACGTGATATTCTCTGCAGCGGTGGATGCTTCCTTTCTTGCAGGTGAGTGTTCTTTTTATGTTTGAATTGACTAAAGCACTTCTACTGCGTTATTTAGAGTAGCTAGCTTCGCTGCCCTCTGTTATGGTTCTTTTGTGTTCGTAATGAATTCGCGAAAGTCCTGTGTTATTTTTGGCAAAGATCTATGCGAGTTCATACTGTTTACTATTAGGAAGTGTGCTACTAGATAATATATATTTTTGTTTTCGTGGCATTTGGATTCGTGATGAATTGCTGATTCATATAAAGGTAAACTAAACAATTATTGTGGCATGACCCGTTTGATTTACTTAGGGGATTTGCTTG
>WIPJ01001600.1:224957-235974 GCA_018155075.1 Cassiopea andromeda
TTGCGATCATTTTTTCACTATCATTTCTCGCAAATTTTATTAGCAATTTTTCTCTGAAATTCAACCACACCCCTCAGGGGGTCACATGGTCCTTCACAGCAACATGTGTTGTCATCAATTCATGCATGCAAGTGGGGGTACTTCTTGTCTTTCCAAGGCTAATTTGCAGGTATGCACGCGCAGCGGGCATTAAATAACAGCTAGTTATAAAGCTAACTTAGAAACGGTGTGGCCTGATTTTCAACGTTAGCCTTATTTCTCCCTCATAAATTTTCCAATACTTTTTGTTTTGTTGTTGCTCTTTTTATGAAAGACCGTACATAGGCATTTAAATCAATTATTTCTTAATTTAATTCTTTAGTTCTTATTGAATTCTCCCTGAGGAGGATACTGGAGGTCAACAAAAATTTTGAGGATTAACAAATGTAAGTGTTTATGTGTATTAATAAATATGGCTTCACTCAGTGGTGATTTCTGAAAATTTTAACAAGAGGGCTCTAAGTACTGCAACATCCATATTTTGGGTGCAACCTAGCTGCAACCATGCCCATATTTTTAAAGACGTAGATTTGATACTTTAGTTTAATACAAATAAAGTATAATAAGCAATAAGAAATGTCTCAATTACCATAAAGCAGTGAATAATTACTCATAGCAATAAAAACACTCTAGAAGCAAAGTCAATACACTTTGAAATGCAAGGCCAATGCAAGAATTGTTAGGGGGGCTGAGCCCCCAGTCTGAACAGTAATTTTAGCAAAGGGGGCTCCGCCTCCCTGAGCCCCCTAGAAATCACCCCTGGCTTTACTGTAGTTACTTAAGGCATGAAACTACCAAAATGTAATATTTTTTCTATTTTAATCGTTTTTGTTTTAATATTTTTTGCAGGACAGTTTGTAGAACAGCTTTCTTAGCTGAAACATGTACCCTGTATAATTTTAGCATAGAATAAGACGAAAAAGGCTATCCAAACAAATAGATTTGTAGATTGATAACAAAATTGTCAATGTAGCATCATTCAGGGCAGTGTTTTTCTTATGCTGAGGCGCTGAGCACGATGCTGTTTGTGGCCCTTCAAGATATGGCAAGGCAGATTGTGTCATGTGTTCGAAGTGTAGAGGTCAAACCTGGTCCCGTTTGTCAAGAATTACAGTAGTCTTTGCATAGCATATCGTATAAGAGAACTGTGGTCTGGAAGCTTGCCAGAGCTCATTAATCTGCCCGAATGGTTAGCACCGCTCGAAGACACAAAATGCCACACTTCAAATTTCTGCAGGAACTTTCACCCAAACTTGCATGTGATCGTCTATTACATTCAATATTTTCTGCAGGCACATTTGTCTTAGATCTGCATTTGCAGACACAAAATACTTTTAATGAGGCCTGGGGCTTGTCCCCAGAAAAAGTTTTAGAGTACGCCCTGTATAACGTCGCAAAATGTCCCTTCACAAGATAGGAGGTGTGCTAATTTCTCTTCACGCTCTTCTGTTTCTAAGAAAAACTTTATGAGAAGACGAACATGGAATTTGGTTGAAAATTAAGAGCAAGTTAAAAACAATGCTGAGCCTGAAGTGTTGTCGTGTACTTATGTACGTTTGGAAAGTAATGACGAAGCTTTTCACTAACAAATGGACATGAAAGATCCTTTCCTTGTTGACCTGAGGAGAATTGACAGCCTTGAGACTGCTTTCCTTTGATTTTCTCAAATTAGTTGCTCCTAGCGAAGCTAGATGCTGTGCTAAAATTGTCTATTTATAATTTTTTAATGGAATGTTTTCAATAAATAGCATTAATATGCAAGAGATACCATTTTGGTTTAAACATTTGGCTTTCAATCAATCCAAATATTCAATGCTATCTTGTATATAGTCCTTCTAAGTATTTCTAAATGGCCTACACGCTATTCAGCCTCAAAATTTGGGAAAAACAGTCAGCTTGAACCTCAGTTTTACTGGTTCTTACAAAACAGAGTGTGATCATTCAATAAGTACGTAACGGAAAAATTGCCAATTTGACCCCCATCCCCTATGTAACGGCTTGTCACATTCGAGCTGATACACTCCTCTTTGTTACGTAACATTCTGGCAAAATACACCCCTCCCCAACCAACACTAGTCTCTACTTAAATGCAAAAAGCAAATTGATGTATTACAGCAAAGGATATTAGTTCAAAATCGCTGAAATTAAAGAATGATTAGAAAAATTGCAAGATTCAAGCTCGATAAGGTCTAAAACTCGTTGCTTATTTGAGTATTTTTTGGAGAGTAAAAAAGCAGAACCATTGTACTCAAGGGCGTGGCCAGGGCTATGAAGGTGAGGGCATAAATGGCAGTTTTTTGGTCACGCCCTCTACTTCTCTGAAAAATTGCTACTACCCCCCTAAAATTATTTTCTCATCTATTTTAACAAAAAATTCCGAGCGCTATCTCGGCAAAAAGTGGGGTGATGACATTTACCTCCATGCCCTCCGTGGCCAGACTCTGATTGCACTAAATCTTTGGTATTACGTAACCAAAGTATATATACTTAGTTAGCATTGATTGACACATTACTGATAGCAAAGAACGGAAGTGCTCGTAAAGAATGTAAAAGGACAAGAGTAGGACTACCTGCCACAGAAGTAAGTAATCAGACTCAAGTTAATTTATTATGTTATTGCAGTTTATTTACTTTAAACTTAGAGGCATCATATTTGATAAGTAGTATATATCATAATTCATTTTCGATCGAATAAGAACTAGCTATTCGATATACGATTTATGGCGTAGCAACGTGCAAAATGATCAAAATTCAAAGCGCTGATTGTGTTTGTACATTCGACGATCTTGCAAACTGTACTCGTAGACAATTTACATCGTGCACTCAAATACAGCCAGGGTGCATTCCGTGTAATACTCACGCCAGAGGTACGCCAGGAGCTCCTCAGGTGTAACGCCAATGCTCAACGTTTTCGCATACCTGAGATGCAAAAATCAAAAGAACCGTGCGCCGAAATTTGCAATTATTAAACCGCATGGCAACTTACTTTTCCACACCTACTACGAGCCCCCCGCCCTCTTACTGGACACAGGACCATTGGTCAACTACTATTACTAAAGAAACACGGTCACGGAAAAAGTCTTCCCAAGTTAATATTCTATTAACTATGCTCTGACACCCTCAGAAGTTTATTAAAGTTACGCCCCTGCAGACAATCGCCATGCCGACAGGAAGTAACTCCACCCCGGAGATGTTCGGGCCTAAGTGCATGAAATTCTGTGATGAAATGCACTTTGGGAGTACAAGGGTGAAAGTGCTCTATTCCCCAAAGGGGGGAATACACTCCCTGTTTATATGCCTAATTTATTAATAAAAGTTCTAATAAATGAACATAGTTGTATAAAGATATGTATTCCATACAATCCGGAAAATATCAATCTTTGCCACTTGCCACAAACAGAAATGCTATGGTATACAATGCTAAGCACTATTCACTCGAGAATATTACCACCAATAAAGGACCCTATGTTTCTTTCTTATCAATAAGCAAAATCAACAATTTTCATCAATAAAACAAATCAATAGTTCTCATCAATAAGCCAAATAAAACATTCTAATAACACTGTCACATCCAAACCTCGTGCCCCTCACTCCTCCGCAGTCCCAGTGTTCACTACAATGCCAGTGTCTGGAGAGGTTGGAACTCAATATGCACTAGAGTCAAAAGCGCTTCATAGGCAGAGATTCCAACTCTTCTATTTTGGCCGGAAGCCTCCCGCTTTCAAATGCCCAGTTTTATGAGAGCCATGCAACTGGGCATTGGTGTAGGATGGGACCACAAAATCTTCCAATTCGACACAAAATTGGCCAATCCGGCTATGTAACAACTGAAGACAACAGTAGTCGTACCTTTGCCAGGCCTTTTTGAGGTATTCGCTGTTTTGCAATCCTTTGAAGAAAGTTTGCTAAGATTTGCATGCCTGCCAGAAAGTCAGATGCGTCTTGAAAGAGCCACATGTGGCTCGCGAGCCATAGGTTCCCGACCGCTGCTCTAGAGGAAAGTCCTAGAGCAAACTTTCCAGGTACATTAAAGTAAAATAGCAATGAAGGAAGCAGCAATGAAATGCTAACAGTTAAGTTACAGTAGATAGGACTTTCGGCTCGAATTTCGGATGAAATTTTATCGATTTACTTCTACGCCACTGGCTTGGCCCCTGAAAATTAGTGATCAGGTAGCAACAGAAACAACCTACAAACTTGCTACAATGGTGTTTTGCGAAGATTCATTTTCTAAAGTTCAGTTCAGTTCATATATTGTTAAATTCTCTGCATACAATTTATAACCTTATAACGAGACTGGACATACAAAAAATTAACGAAACTAATTACAGAAATAATAGTGTTACAGAAAAGTTAATGCAGAATTCACACACAAAAGAAATAAATTGTATATGGGGAAGGACTTAAAGGTGAAACTCTCTGAATAGGTAAACTAATGGAAGAGAGAGCCCCCCCTCATCTTATGTTGTTACCAGGTAAGTGCCTTTTTTGAATCGTGTTCCCTCCCGTTTAAAATTGTTTCCGGCGCCCTTGTTTACTTCAGTTCAGTTCTCGCGCATTTAGTTCTCCCTCCCCCTCTTCTTTTCGTTTCGCACACTCCCCTCTTCCTCACCCCTGCTTCTAGCAGGGTTTTTTTAAGAAAAGTTTAGAACTACACATGAAATCCAGCGATGCTGCGTTGAACAGGGATTGCGCCAGCGGGGAGGTTGGGGGGGCTACAACCCCCAAATTTTGCTAGCCCCCCGTCGGTACCTACATGTCCATGCATCATCGGCACTTCATAAAATCCGTGACCTTTTCTTTTTGGTCTTTTTAGGCAATACTATAGGAATTGTCTGCAAAGATTCTTGGACACCGAGCTTACAGTCGGCACTTTGACAGCTCTAGCCCCCCCCAGCAATTTTTTTCTGGCGCCATCACTGGTGTTGAAGAATTACATCCTAGTTGCAGGTGGGATTGAGCTGCCTGCTTTTGGCGAAAAGAGGCAGATAAACGCTACTGTCTCTTAAAAAGTCTATTCCTGGTTATGTTTCTTCTATCATTTTATACCGAAATCTAACATTTTAATTCCTGTTTACTTCCTTACATCCTTGGGTCATTACATAGTAAACTTTTGAATTGCACATTCTTTTTGTTAGAACTCCACAAATTTTTTTAGAACTGCACATTTTGAGTGGAACTGTGCGTTAAAGGAACTTGGCTTCTAGTCTAAACGCAGTTACTGATTTTCATTGTTCTAGCACAAAGCCTGCTCTTGCTGCTTCAGTGACCTTCAAAATACGCAGGTGGTGCAGTCCAGTGCTGAATTTTGGAACGTCTTGGCCAAGTTCTTCCTGCCTCATCTGTAAAATTTCAAGTGGAACGCACCCACAGAAAGGCTTTTAATTCAGCTGACTTTGATTGCTAAAAGTAAGTTTTGTCGAGCTTCATTTTTCATGCGTGATCAAGAGTAGGCTGAATGTTCAACTTTACTTTTATTATATCATTTGTATGCCAAAGTTGCAGTCGCATGTAAAAAGCTCCACCTGCACAAACAGCAGATTCTCATTCTGAAACGGCAGGAAACTTTAGCCAATAGAGTTGAATGATTAATCCTTGGGCGTAGGAATAGAAATCGGCAATGTACACAATCCATACAACAGCAGACTGAAGATGCCAAGGCGCACTCTACACACTTAGGCCCGGAGATCTTCGGCGTACACTCCAAGGTGCAGTACGTGTAACCTTTGCACCAAAGTTGTGCCACCGTGTATGTGTGTAGCCTATGTACAGATTCGATTGCTTTACGTCAGTGGCGGATATTTTGGCAATGTTTTAGGGGGAGGTGAAAGCTTTCTGAATGCCAAAGCCTTATGTCACGCAAAATTTACGCTATCAATCCATCTAACCAACATGATTCCTCTAAGGAAACACAGTAGTTGGAAGGCTATCACCGGGAAAGGATGCAAAAGGAATGGGAGTAAATTGGAGTTCTGGGAGCTAACGACTTATTGAGGTCACGCCCTTTAGAACGTTGGATGCGCTCTTCTGGAAGGTAGTATATAACTTTTTGTAATCATTGTTCTCTACGCTGCGAAGGAAACTCTGACTCCCTAACCTCAAAGTCCAGAAGAGTGACGGTTCCACTGCTGTGAGCCAGAAGAAAGTTTTTACGTCTAGGCCTACGTCAATTTTGAGGAAGGCTCAGTAATACAGGCATGGCTGGTATCCAGACGTGAGGTGTGCAGATTCTTGAGTAGTTGACTTGCAAAACTGGAAGGAATGGTATTTCTTTTGCTATTGGCTTGGGTTTTTGCTGCACAGACGTAGTTTTTGGCACTCCACACACTTTCTTTGGCGCACCTTGGGCGTTCAGTTTACATAGAATACATCATGGGGGTGAAGGGGTGCAGTTGGGGTTTTTCACTAAAAATTACGGGGCAGAGGCGCTAAATTTGCCGAGTATTTGAGAGGTGATCGAGTACTTTAGAAGTAGTCGGGTAATTGTCGAGTATAGTTCGAGTATTTGTGTTTTTCATAAGAAAAAAGCTTCCAAGGAAATTGTGATTAAGGCAAAAACTGGTTTTCTTATTGAAAAAGCGTTTATTTAGTCTTTATTTTAATACTTTTGCGAAGAATTTGCCGGCCGGGAAAAGCTCTTCTGTAAAATAGGATATAAATTGTTTTGATCATTAACCTTTATCCTGAGAAGGTAAAATGTATCATCCCCTAACGGTTTTTTAAGAAAAGCACTCTCGCGCCAGCACGCTGGCTGGCTCGTTAGGAAGGTTGTCATTAGTATCAGGTGCGCAACTAGGAATTTTCGAGGGCAGGGGTCCAATCGACGAAAAAGGGCACACTTAAAGTTTTCGAAGAAGATACGGCCTTTGAATACTGTTTTTGCAGATTCTCAAACAAAGGAAATAGTGTGGGAAGTTTACTGGTATGGTAGTTTCTGAAGTCCAAGGATTCTCATTTCAATCTCTTCACGGTGGTGAAAGAAAAATGGGGGTTAGGGATGAAGCCCCACGCAATTGCTGGAACCACGCCTTTTAAATCTAGGGAAAACTCCCTTTTTTATATAAAGAAGGCACTACAAAATGGGCACGTTCGTTCTTCGCTGATAAGGACAGGGGTCCAGACCCCCAGGACCCCCCGAATTATACGCCTGATTATTGTTACTATTATTGTTGTTGCTTTTATCATTGTCAGTGCCCACGTTTTTTATAAGAAACGTGTATGTAAGGAACATGAGGCTGAAACTAGGCAAAGCTAAAGAAACAATTAAGAAACATATGCAGGCTGAGTTTCAAACAATAGCTTGCAAAAACTGTTTTTACTAGTGAATTTTCAAAATTTACTAGCAAGAACATAAAATGAACATCCATTACATACCTCACAAAACCTGAGCATCTTTTCCTTACATCACAATTGCCTAGTAGGCAATTGTGATGTAAGAAAAAGATGCTCAGGTTTTGTCTAGATGATCTAGATTGTTATTATCATTGGAAGTTGTGTTGAAAGTTTTTAAATTTAAGAAGCATTTAAGGCTGGATTTTGAGGACTATTAAGAAACATCGAGGCTGAAGCCAGAGAGCTTCTTTCTTATTAAAAAAAACTTGTCTGTAAATGAGGCGGTCATTTGCATACTACAATTCTATATGAATTCATTTATATCGTGTTACTCTTTATTCTATGTTTTAGGAATGTCTCATATTCAAGTGCAAGATCTAAGTGAAGCCGAACAAGAGTTGCTGGTGCAGTACTATAGTGCCAGTAAGCAAGGAAGCAAGTATATCAGAACAAATCCAAGTAACTGCACCCTCCCTATTGCATATTCCCACCTTAAGGAGAGAGTGTACAGCCTAGAAGTTAACAGTGGAGACGTTTTCGTGTTTGGATGGATAAAAACTGGTACGACATGGATGCGAGAACTGGTATGGTGCATAATGAACGAATGCGATATCGACAAAGCAAAAAAGATAAAACTTAACGAACGGATCCCTTTCATCGACATGGCAATACTCGCTGATTTTGGTGGCAATATCGAGAAGGAGCTTGGAATGTCAGCAGAGCAATGGTTGGATAAAATAGAAAGTCTTCCTTCACCAAAGATTTTGAAGTCGCACCTACCTTTCGATTTGCTGCCCCCAAATCTGCTGGATAAGGGTAAAGTGATAATGTGCTTGAGAAATCCGAAAGACACTGCTGTGTCTGCTTTCCATCATGAGAAGCTCTTGACTATGTATGGATTCAATGGAGACTTTCAAACGTATCTTGACCTATTTCTGAAGGACCTGCCTTGCTACAGCAGCTATTTTGAATACACAGCAGAAGCGTGGAAAAGAAAAGACCACCCAAATATGTGCGTAGTATTTTACGAAGACATGAAGGAGGATCTTCCTGCTGTCATTCGAGAAGTAGCAAAGTTTCTAGACAAAGATTTGACAGCAGAACAAGTCAAGATGCTTAGTGAGCATCTGAGTTTCAAGCAGATGAAAAACAATAATAGTGTAAACAATGAAACTATTAGAGATGCGGCATTCGTCCCTGGCTCAAAAGGTTCTTTCATAAGAAAAGGAGAAGTTGGAGACTGGAAGAATTACTTCACAGAAGACATGAATCAAAAAATGGATCCTGTCATCAACTCACATTTTAAGAAGATTGGACTTGAATTTAAGTATGAACTCAGCTAAGATAGAAAAAAATTGAACAACGGATTCTTTATATCTGTTGTGCATGAATGATGTTATAACCGCAGCATTTTTCTTGCTTTCATATATGCTCTTTTATAGAAGCCTGTGTATGGCGTTAGTCTGGTTCAGTGGTTCTCAACTTTCTTCTACCCATGGACCCCTTTTCCAGCACTTTTTTAGGTGGATCTCTTCAAAGGGGGACCACGCCACAGAGGGGTGGGGGAATGGCCCCCACTTTATTCAGAATAAATATTTTTTGTATGCAAGATATATACCGTAAGCCCAAAAACTGATGTAACTTCAGACGTGCCCACCCCACTTTCAAAGTCGATGCGCAGCCCCAATCAAGGCTTTTCAACAGAATACGAGCTTGTAATTTTCACTGAAAGAGGTTGTGAGACTATACAGCTATTGAGGAAGTGACAAGAAATTGTTATAATTTGAGTGAATACTCTTGAGTCTCAAACATATGAGGTTGGAATAGTAGGGGTGTGACAGGATAGCCGAGAGAAAACTCAAGTTTATCACTAAGTTTTTCACTATATATAATCAACTCTAAACGATCAGCAACTCACTAATGTGATTGCTGAACACCACTGCCCAAGTTGCTATGCAATGCTTCTTTATATACCATATGGGATACCCAAATTAGTCCCCTTACCGCATAATTCTAAATACGCAATAGAACAGAAACTTTCATACTTTAATTTGCATTGTTCCGACAAAAGACAACCTAGATATGGATAACTAAATTAAATGTGAGTAATGCACATACATAACTGCACCCTAGCAACCCTAAACCAGCATAACAAAAGGAGTGATTACTACGAAAATCTAAATATGAATGTTACCTAATTATGACCTAATGTCCTAATAATACGCTGATATGTAAAAGCAGCGAAAATGGGGTAAATAGAATCTACCGCCTATCACAAGGGGGCTGGAAATGCCTTGAAAACTCAATAGACTGGAGGAGGTTTGGAATAAGTGGGGTGGGTGGAAACTCTAAACATCCATCATTGGGGGACATTTCTCGGGACTCGAGAGCACTAATCTCATACACATGTTATAGGCCTATGTTCTATTGCACAAAAAAAGTAAATGTCATCTTAGCCTCGATTTTCTTTGACTATCCTGTAAATGAGGATATTTCTAAACTCCCACTGGCATTAACTGAGTAAAATGGGTTAGCATGACTCATTATAAAACAATCTTTGATTTTTATTGCCACAAAAAGCTTAGAAATAACGAAGCAATATCGATTTTTGGCATACAAAAACCAGAATGTTCAAACTTGAGCATTGTGACTTTCTTACGATATTCTTAGCAAATTGGCTTTTTGAGCTTCGTTTTCTCATAAACTTGTCTTATAAAAAAGCGTGTATTCTACAGTTTAATTCTATGGAGCACTTGCTACCTTTGGTAAGCAATTACTTCATACTACACAATTTGGAAATAGGAGTTGGATTTGGAAAGAAAATGCTGATTCATTCGATAAAATCAACTTGTAAGTAGACAGATCAAGAGGAGCATGAAGAAAATAAGAGAGAATCAGTTATATATATTATCCATGTTTCTTGATACAGTGTAAATTACAAAGGAAATTTGTCTTTAGTAGCAGAACCTATTTTAAAGGGAAGATGCTTCATGGACCACCAAAATATCAATGTGGACCCCCAAATTACTAGATTTTTACTAGAACCACTGGTCTAGTTTATAAAGAACTGAGAAGCTTACTTTGTTCAAGTTTTGAAATTTCTTAAAAGTTTTTTGGCTCTTTTATGAACATATTGTTAATGATCCACTTACATGTTTCTGTTTCATACTATTCAGGGTAGCCTTGTTCTATGTTAATCAGATTAGGTTTGTCTACCGCTGAATAACCGTCGCTATTATAGCCTGCGAAATCCCAATCATTTGCAGCTGTCGAAAGTAAGAACAAACATATATGGCACGGAAAATGTTCAGTGTAGACGCTGCTCATTGTGGTCCTCACTGCCCAATAATTTGAAGGACAGTGACACTGTGCAAGATTTTAAAAGGAGAATAAAACAGTAGGATGAAAGTTGTTGCAAGTGGAGATTATGCAAAGTTTTTTTTAAGGATTTAGGTTTTTTAGATTAGTTTTATATTAAATGATTATTTGTAATTATATCTTTTTATTTTAGCTTTGGTGGACCTTAATTAGTATTTTCTTTGGCTATATAGAAAATAGCCAACTGTATATAAATTGATGATGATGATGATGATGATGATGATGATGATGATGATGATGATGATGATGATGATGATGATGATGATGA
>WIPJ01001601.1:0-18130 GCA_018155075.1 Cassiopea andromeda
TATATATATATATATATATATATATATATATATGTATTTATATAATAGGAATACAAGGATTAATTTAAGTTATAATTTAACAAGTATTCTAAAATGTTTTCAGAATTGAATTTTGAAGAGATCAAATACCGTTGCCCAACGCGTAATTGCTTTTGTCATTATCACATGACAATTGTATATTTCAAAAGTGTTCCAATTTGGACTTGTGATACCATATTACTAGCCTTTCATTCTAGCCATTATAGCTTTAGGATGCCCGGACTCTTGGAAAGGCATGATGGGATATTTTCTATCTACATAATCATAAGCATGTTAAGGAACCCGCGATTTTTGCCAGGGAATGCGGTTAATGGATGCTGACCTCGATTGAAAGCTGCACATTTAAAAAGACGGTAAAAGACCCCGTTTACACTGTACCGGTGCAACTTCTGTACCGCAACAGAAGGTGTTACGGATCAGCCTGCTGTTTACACTGCTCCGTGACACTTCTTGCTCCTCCGATCGGAACAGATTCTGCATCTGCTAAAAAGCGTAACAACTCTTGTGCCGTAACGGTACACTTCTTGTGTCGGTACAGTGCAAAAGGTAAGGCTATCTGGTACAATTTCTGAACCTGAGCAGTATAAATGCAGTTCGCCCATAGCACCTGCTGCTAAGGAGCAGAATGTGAGAAAGTGCAAACGGGGTCATAGTTGCCGAGACCTCTAATCGAACAATTGCGGTATACATTTCTAACAATTGTGCAAATCTACCACATGTTTGCAAATGCTGAGTTCTACCATATAGCATTTCCAAAGTTCTACCATACGTACGTTTTGGGGCAAAATTTATTCTCTATCTTCAGTTTCTGGAAAGCCCACATAAGGCCAGTCGGGGTTGCAGTGCTATAGCGATATTTAATAAATAAGGCAGTACACAAGACGAGAAAATTTTGTACAGTAGCTTGTAATTACCTATAAAATGCCGTGCAAACACTGGTAAATGACGTGCACTTGGTTTACTTGGGTGAGGAATCTCCCCATAGTTAATAAAAAAAGAACGATAAATCAACCTGATTCCAAAAATGAGCAGGCCCATAGACAGCTGAACTGGATTGGGAGTGGGACATAGATGTAGAAGTGAAGTTAAAAGGGGGAAGGTGTTTGCATACTAAACATCTGTGCCACCAGGACACAAGTATTTGCCACAATAGTCTATTCCATAGGTAGTCTTTTGGAATATGGGGATCAGGGGACTTGCCCCCAGGAAAATTCTTTTGATGTAACGCCCTCAAGAAGGTTGGAAAACACCCTTTTGCAGAAAGGAATGTAATAGTTTTCTTCATCTTCATGCTAAGATGGAGAAACTGGCTCCTTTGCCTGGTTTCATCGAAGTTTGAAGATTTAAAACGAAAAAGGAAAAGACCGAACCGATTTGCTCTCTTTATAACTAAGTGCATGTACACCGACGATAGAAGCAAAAAAATTTCCTACCAGTACATCGAAGAATAGGCATTTCTTACCCCATATTTCTGCCATGGGCAACATTGAATGCACTCAGAAAGAACAATGTTCTATTCTCTTAAGGGTCGCCATCTACAGAAAGAGAATTTCTTACAGCTCTTGTGCCAAGACTGAAAAATGGTTTGAAGTTTATCACAAGCAAAATTGGGAAACCTGCATTCCACATATGTGCGTTGTGATGCTCCTAGATTCTAGAATGGGTAGAAGTCAACTGAAAAATGATTAAGAAGTACAGTGTAGAGTACTTCTATATACACTCTCGGAGAATTATTGATGGGCAATGCCTCCCCTACTCCCCAGTGTCTACGGGCTTGAAAATGAGAAATGAGCAGTCCTCTGTGCAGAGAGCTCGTTTTCGGGGGTGTGAAATTCCCCCCCCCTCCTGTGCAATACTCACAATTTTTCATTAAATGCTGCTTTACGTTAAATATCTAATGTCTACGGCGTTTCATACTTAAGCTCAAAGTGCATACTAAATATACAAATTATAATTTCATTACATTTTTTAGTGAAATTACACCTTCACTTGATATTTCGAATAAAATCGGTGTATGGAATTAGTTTCTTATAAAAAGCAATTGAAAACAATAGCGAAATAGATAAACCAACATCCATTGTTAATATTAAAAGCTTTGGTCCATAGTATGTATATATACTTGTAAACATAGTTGGTCCAATAATCCTCGACAAATTTCCAGATAAGTTCAGCAAAGACAACATAATGCCCTGCAAAATCAAATTAGAATAGTGATTTCTTTGGCTTTGAAGAATACAGAAGTAAGTCTCTGCATAATTTCCATTAATTCATTTAGTAGTAGTGGCCACCGAGATATTACAGAGGCCCTTGGGGTAAAGGAGAATATGCATGTCCATCAGGGGTGGGGAAAGGAATTTTCCGACGGAGGGGCTGACTCTTCCAACTAGTGGGCTACATTACCGCAAGTAGGGTAACTACTAAAAAGCTCCGAAACAAAAGCTTCTCATCTTCCAACGAGGGCTGGCATGTTCCGAAGGGAGGCTGTAGCCATCCCCTAGTGCCATCTCTGATCCCCCCTGCGAATGAAGCAAGCAGAAAGAGAGTCTGGGTATCAACCTCGGAAATTGCTGCTGTTGCTACTTAATGAAGCCCCCCAGTCATCGAGGCCTTTGGACTTGAATGAATCTCTTAAATGAACTAGAAAGAGAATGCCGAGAAAGCTATGGCAATTTCTTGTACGTAAAATGAACATGCACAAGTTTTTAATCAAGCAGCAAGTTCCTGAAATACGGTAGCATTCTTGACTTATAGCTGGTGACCTGCAAAGAGAAAGTACGCAAATCAGTAGCATGATAGATGTGCGTGAACACTACCAGAGTTTAGCTCTGGTAGAACATCATCTGATAGCAATTGCGCTCACCTGTCGTCCTGGCTTTATGATTTTTGAAAAGAGAGACGGCAAAATCGTATATGATATTGGAAAGGAGATGACGAGAAAAGCAACACTGAACACCATTTGTGGAATGGTTATAACAGGAGTCGTCTTGCACCAGGAGTGAAATGGTGAACATCCTAAGGTTACCTTCTTAACATATTTTATTCCATGTGTTGTGTTTATAGCCGCAGTATCTAGGAATAAGCATTAATGCATTGTCACCATAGCAATTTTACTGTAAATAGAAACAGGGCTGGGGCAGGGGGAAATCTGAAAAAATGTATTCAAAATATATACACTGGTGCAGGACACAATTTAAAAGTTGGGGGTTACATGCTTTGAATGGTACCATAATAAATAACAGAGGTTTATTCTGTGTGCTGTAAAGGGCCATTTTGTCTGACTTTTGAACAGTGGAGTAGCGTCAGCGTATTTGCCAATAAGTAGTGAAGTACATTCCGCAGTGATAATACCATAGCGAGCACAATGAATTATGTAGTGACAAAAAGAAAAAAACTTGAACGATGAATGTAATATACACATACAGAAATGACCAAGCTTTGGATATGTATTTGACCCAGGCCATAAAACAACAAATCCCAACAAACCAAATACGGCTGAGGCCAGCATTAGAGGACGATCTCCAGCCCTGAAATTGCAGATAATAAACTTACTGGACTGATAAATGGAATGAAAAATAAAGATAAACCGGGTTGTAATGAGAGCAAGATTAGCAACTTGTCGGAATATTATCATTCAATTAACACTAGCTTTAGACTACTGTAAATACTACTTGCAATCAAGTGGCAAGGACTATGCCAAAAGGACTACAAAATGGCAGTAGCGCTTGATTTATGTAGGGGACTCCTCAAATTTCAAGCTAGGGTACAGTTTTTGTTCCTCTAAAGGTGTCTCTAAAGGTGTAAAGGGAGAAGAGCTAAAATCTCCCAGCTGCCCGGCTCTACCGCTCATGTCATCTATAGAAGAGTAGCTGATCTTTTTGCCTTCTTACTAAGCCTGTTATGAGCGAGGTAGCATAGTGGTTAGAGCGCATGCCTCCCATGCGGAAGGTCTACGGTTCGAGCCCGACTCGATGCCCTGACTGAACGCTCGCTCACTGTTCACCCAGCAGCAAATGGGTGCCCAGTGGGAATACTGGGGAGATAAAGGCGGCGAGGAAAGGAACTGGCCACCCTACCTCACATGCCGATGGCCAAGCGTAAGTGTCCTCTCTAACAGGCACTCCCCTACGTACGAAAGTATACGGGACTACCTTTACTTCCTTACTAAGCCTGTTAACTTCGATGTTCTAAAGATAAACAAATAAATAAAATTTGACATGAAAATTTTTCTACATTTCTGTTTATAGAAGCTGCCATAGCTCAACCTATTTGCTCCCGAACGTATAGAGCGGTTATTCCTCATATCTTTCTTTGTGCTGCTTTGCATCTATGTCATATGACTAACATATTAAATACTATGCAATGCTTGAAATTGGTCAGCTTTTTCCAAAGTGCTTAGAGTCAATGAAATGACTTCAGATCAAATGACATCTTACCATGAAGCTAGCTTCTCAGTGGCAACGAAGATAAAAATCGAGCAAAAGCCAATAATTGTCAGCATCACTCCAACGTAGGTCAAAGTATCTTGGTCTGATAATGCATAAAGATCCATTGCCATTGGAGAAAACATCCTGCAATATGAGGTCTGAATTTTTACTTCAAAGACAAGTTTAGCAGTTGAGCTTCCTTCGAGAGAGTTTGGAGAGCTAATACATCATAGGCAAAGTAATGACATTGATTAATTGCCATATGCTTGGAGAAGACTGTAAAAATAACACTTTAAATGGAGAAATAGATGAAGATTCAGCATTCCCTGTTAATACAAGCGCCACTAACAGTGTTCTTATCACTTTCCACAACAGTTGCATGATGCTCGAAAATGGCCGCCGAGGCTAATTTTAATGCATGGATGATGAACTTCAAAAGCACATGAAGTTTTATAAAAATATAGTGCATAAATAAATTGAGGCTCCAATTCACTCAAACTTAAGAATTATAGTCAAACTCGTGTAAGCCGGAGTCGCATAGGTAGGATTTTTTACAAGTCGAACAAATTTGCGCGGCCCCGGTCCATTTGCAACAAATCTTATACCTTTTCTATACGTAAGTCAGATTTTGTAAGTCGGACATTTGCGTAAGTCAGAGCATTTCTATCTTTTATGGCATCATGTAAGTCGGATTTTGATTCTGATGTCCATGTTGCTGACAAAAATATGTAGAATGATACATATTATGTTTCTGAACTCATATATTGAGTCATTGAGTCTGGTTGCAAATAGGAATAACACATTTCCGGAGCGGAAAGTGTAATTAATAAATGATTACTTCAATCAAAAATTATTGCCTATTGTTTAACTTAGCTTAACTGTTGTTTTTGAAGTGGAAGCTGTCGTTAAAATCTTTAGCTTTTCTTCTTTATGTCCTCTGCTGCATCAGAAAATACCCGACTACGTGTAAGTCGGAAAATATCCGACTTATGAGCATAGGTCGGACTATTTTGTCTGGTCGGAAGCGACCTAACTTACTCGAATTTGATTTTATTCATGAATAATGCAAGGTTCATCAAGACGTTATGTTCTATCTATTTACTTTCATGTTAGATTTAGCACATGGTTATCCTTTAAACGTAGTGATTGATTTATTGATGACATCGCATGTTACTGAGCAGGAACATATGACCCCCGACACGCGTTTAGCGGGCACCCTTTTAAAATTGAGTTCTATAATGTGGATACCGAATAGGATATAAGAACATTCTTGGGCTCAAAGTAAAAAATTTAAGAAAATTCAGGCACAACGAAAAATAAGATAATCTTGTAAAAAATCGATATGCATGGATACATGGTTCTATGAATCATTTTCTATTCAAGAATTAGACTTCTTGCTTTATGTTGGCAATAACCAGCAAACGTCTTCGAAATGGTGCGCCTTGAAAGGGAGCGGCCAAGAGCATAGAAGTCTAAAGTAGCATTTTGTTTTGATATTTTGAAGTTTCTGTACTTCTGTGATTTTGTACGAGATTTATCCGAGATTACAAGATTTTTTGAGATTTATCACATATTTTATTTACGAGATGCATACGACATTTTGTACGAGATGCATACGACATATTGTTCGAGATTTATCCGAGATTCCAAGATTTTTTAGATTTATCAGATATTTTATTTACGAGATGCATACGACATATTGTTCGAGATTTATCCGAGATTCCAAGATTTTTTGAGATTTATCAGATATTTTATTTACGAGATTTATACGATATTTTGTACGAGATGCATACGACTTATTTTACGAGAATTATCCGAAATTCCAAGATTGTTTGAGATTTATCAGATATTTTATTTACGAGATGCATGCGACATATTGTTCGAGGTTTATGCGAGATTTTGCACGAGAACTTACACTTCGATGAAAACCAGAATATGCCTCACGAAAAAGAAGAGAATTAGGACTGTTACGACTGCAATGATATCCGGTAGCTCCCCGTTGGTGGAGTTTTTATCTTTTTCCACTGCTTCCTTGGCGGTGCCATTCTTGTCTGTCAGTGAGAGAATAAGATATATAAATAAGTAAGACAAACTATAAAACGAGAAGGGCGATAAAAATGCATGTTTTTATTTATAGTAAACCAGCTCAAGGCCTAGTACTAAAAGTTTCTTAATTTTTGGCCACTGTTTAGTTCTAAAAGTTTCCAAAAAGTTTCTTAATTTAGCGTACTAAATTGCTGTGAAGGCGTACGCAGAACGTGAATTTCGGAAACTACTTCTCTGATAGCAAACAAAATGCATCAGTGTGAGTTAATTTCTAAAGCAATGTCATATTCACATTTCGTTAGTACAGCTTTACGCTGAACCAGGTAACGATTTCAACGTGCTATTTGTTTAAAGTTTCTTAGCTCTTTCCTTGTAAGTCTAAATGCTTCTTAAATTCTAGGCTGTCTAGTACTAGGTTGCTTATAAAGTGGTTTCGTATGAAAAAACTCGTAAGGCAATTCTACAACTCTATTTTCCAATGTTATATGTAATACGACTTGATATGATAGAACATGAGAAGGAAAGAAGAGAGAATTTTTATGCGAATCC
This sequence comes from Cassiopea andromeda, assembly GCA_018155075.1. NCBI lineage: Eukaryota > Metazoa > Cnidaria > Scyphozoa > Rhizostomeae > Cassiopeidae > Cassiopea > Cassiopea andromeda. The sequence goes on from WIPJ01001601.1 coordinate 7,059, forward strand.
CTTTCTGGTTGACTTGAAAATATACCAGGGCCTATTATAAGTGATCTTAGCCACACTTTGGGATCTTCTTGTAAATCTTAAGTGTGGTCTTGGAAATTTAAGGGGGTGGTCAACTTTCTAATTTTCACATGACTCTTATTTCGCAACAGTTTTTCTGTCCTTTGGTCTGTGTATGCTTTATGCAGATTTCGAGAACAGTACATGTTTCAATATGGAAGAAAGCAACAACAGGCTCCACCAGGGTTGCCAGACTTAAAAAGTCAAAATATGCCAAATGGTGAAAATTTTATGCCAAATTGAATTAAAATAAGCCAAAGCCAAAATTCCTCCACAGTGGGAATAAAGCTGCGGAGCATTCTATATTTTCATCCCTAGATTGACCATATAGCGCAGTGACGTTAATTAATAAGTTGAAATCACTATATTGCAATGCCTTCAGTAATCTTTGATAAGCCATGCATGCATACTTCCTTAGATGTATATTATTCAGAAATTCTGAAAAGATAACAAATTGCACTTCAAGAAACAATGCTCAGAAAAATACCAAAATAATGCCAAATTAAAAAACTGTCAAATGCAATTTTCAATTCTAAACTACTCTAAAAATGCCAAAATTGTGAAATTTGGCATTCAAAATGCCAATCTGGCAACCCTGAGCTCTACATGAAATTTTCCATTGTTTGAAGGGCGTGGTCCTTAAAATAGCTCAAGTAAAGTTTGGTCACACTTTTGTTCAATGCTGTTATATTTATGCTAAGTAGAACTTAGTCCTCTTCCAGCTTTTTTGCCACGCTGCTTATCAAAATGGTAGATTAGCTGATCTTGTCTTGTTATCAATAAGATTTTTCTTGTTGTAGGCGTTGTCATTTCTTTCTGTCATGTGTGAAGAAGCCACGGAAAGTTAACATAAGAAGGTAACCAATATACTATATGCAGATATATATATATCGATTCCACTACGATCCAGTTCTCTCTAAACAGTCTCACAAACACAACATCTCATCAAAACACATCCTACATCCATCTTGGCTACTCAGCACTCTCTTCCCTCAACTCTCACATTGGCATGCATCTAAGCTCCTTACCAGACCTCCCCACACATGGCTACAAGAAATATATTAACAGCTTCATCATAACATAGTGTGGTCTTGGAAGATTTCCTAAAATGGGAGCTAATACACGCTTTTTTTTATAAGAAAATCATTATTTTGTTTGGGCCTCAATTTTCTTAACTTTTCCCGCAATTGAGCCTGAGATTTTGTTAGATTTTTCTTAACTTTTACTGCAATAAACTGGCTAGAGCGGTTTACACTTCCGTTAATACTATTGTGTACTTGAATTCGAATCTTTAACATTTTGAATGCAATAACGACGAAATTACCGACGTTTGGCCTATAAAAACACTTAATTTTGGAAATTGAGCCTCGTTATTTTCTTACGATTTTCTTAAGATTTTGACGATTTGAGCCTCATTTTCTTATAAGCTTTTTTCTTATAAAAAAACGTGTATGTGCTTTGTGTGTCATCGGTTCCTACGTCTATAATCTCCATCTACTCTGTTAACTCAAAAATAGCTTCTAATAAGAGATATGCTGTAATAGCGGTACCTTCTAGTAAGTGCTGGTCTTCGCTATCAGAATCCTTTTCTTTAGCTCTGGTGTTGTCTCTGACATATTTCCAAGCAGCAGCTAGGTTTATAATTCCAAGAAAAACACAAAAAATTCCAGCCATAGTATACATATTTATTCCAAGAAATATCCCTTTGAGATAGATGCCCTTTTCGCCAAGCGGCACAAAACAAGCTTGGAGCACTAAAGAAAAAGTGAAATATTTGAATGCACTTTGTGCGTCACAATATATATTTTCAAACCTCTCATTCATCAACAACTTATACAATGCAACAGTCCTAATAGCGGATATTAGGGAGGCAGGGTGAGTAAAGTGGCTCCCAGGGGCCATCGAGTCGTCAAATTCTCGGCAAAAGCAGTGAAACCAAAAGCTAAATTTACGATTTTTTAATGAGAAAATCACATTTCTGCTTGAGGTTTAATTTTCTTGTACCTTTTTTCTCGTGAAAAATATTTGTAATCGACAACTATTCCCAAATATTTGTTGAGTACATGTGTTCCTTCTAAAATATTCGGCATATTCAGCCACTTTGCCCCTTCCTTGATTTTTCTTGAAAACCACTACTTGTGACACCATATTGAAACCCAAGAGTTTTACTGTAGCAGACATTTTTATGGAATCACTATTAACTTCGCTGCTTAACTCGAGGTGTATTTTGTATATATGTGTAAATGCTACATTAGCAATACATGCATACAACCATACGAGAACGATACCAAGGGGAGCAGAATGCTATCACTACCTCTTGGCCTATACATAAAAGCCATACTACACTAAACACGTGGCAGGAAAAACTTAACAGGAAAAGAAAGTGGAAGAAGAACGATGAAACTTAACTGATTACAAAATGAAATAAACATAAATGAAACAAAATGGAAATTAACATCAAGGGCATTGTGGCTAAGCACAAAGTTGGGAAAAAATTTGAATTGTTTTTCATAAACTTTGGGAATAGGAGAAGGTTAGATTTCATGATCTTCTTTTAGCCCAAAGAAAAGTAACTGGAATTGGTCCTTGTTTGCGACCATCTCATTCAGTTTATACCAGCTCATTCTCTCTCATGTCATTTTTAATATTTTGGCTACAACAATCGTGTTGCTATTGGCAAAGTTGCAAATGCGAGAATGCTCAATAGCAGAAAAGAAATCATTTATTAATATGTTAAACAGTAGGGGACCAAGTACAGATCCTTGTGGAACTCCTGTTGAAAATGACTTCCAGGTACTAAAGCTAGTCCCAATCATGACCTTCTGCTTTCTATCAGTGATGCAACTGTATATACCAATGCCATAAGCGTCAACCTCAGCAATAAAATCATGCAGCAGACATTCGTATGCTTTTGAAAGGTCCATCATTATCGTGGCAGTAACACCCCTCTTGTCAATACCGCGACAAGCCATTTCAACAACCAAAAATAGACCATATTGGGTACTAAGTCTCTTTTTTAAACAAAAAAGAATCCCTTGGAATTAAGGCCGGGCAAATCTCATCCCTGTCCACCGTTGAGCGCTTTTTCATCTGCCTAGCTAGTAAAACAGCGAATGAAAATACCCGAAGTGCATTCCATGTGTAAGGCATGTTGGAGCAGGGACAAAACGTAAGGGGTATGAGGATGAGTCTTCCCCCCAAACCTTTAAAACTTGCCGTTTCCCCGGGCAAAAACGGTAGTACAGCATACTTCTCCTGGGCAACTTACTGGACCCAGGACCATTGGTGAACTAATGTTACTAAAAGATAGTCACAAAAAAAAATTTTCGCAGGGCAACCTCTGACACTCACCAAAAATTTATTGAAGTTGCGTCCCTTTGTCGGAGACCTTTGCTGTCGTGCCATGGGAATACAATTAAAAAGAATTCGAATGAGGAAGCCACCAACTATTGGGAAAGACGGTTCAAAGAATGGCTACTTTTTGCATGACAGAGAACATTCCTATGCACGCCAATGCTAACAACAAATCAATTTGAAGCTAGTATGCAGACACGGGCAAAGTCTGTGCCAGATATATCACACAGTACGGACAAATCATCAAGTACTTTACATGTAATAGGCACCAAAGAAACAGTTCATTCGTAGTTTTAGACAATTTTCTTGTCTACAAAGCATGAGAATTAATTCTGTGCCCATAACGCTATTAGTCTTTTAATCTCATTTGATGTCTGAAAGGAGCCTACCGAGAAATTTCCCGGTAAATCTCCTGGCTTCTCGCCTTGCCACAATGCCCCTGTACACTACGTTATCCAATAGTTTGCACAATTAGTCGGCTGATTGAACTTCTCTAGAATGATCCCCCAATTTCTATACATACGTACTATCAGTACCTTTCAATGTATGTGCTTACCTGGTCCCACTATAAAACCAAGAGCTTGAGCCAATGTAATATATATCAATGCAGATGTACGTTCACTCAAAGTTGTTTGCTCGCAAAGCAATACTGTAACTATGACATCGTTACCTATGTCATAAAGAATAAATACATATGTATCATTCTCATCCAAAAGCTCTTAGTAATGAAAGCTTGCTGTGCTTAGTGATGGCGAAGCATATTTTTGAGTGAGGGGGTTGAGGACGAGTGGCAAGCCCCTTTTGGGCGTGAATATAGGGGCTCAGGAGAAGGACAAAGGGGGCCGTTTCCTTAAACCTTCAGTGGAATTTACTCTTAAAATTTTTAGAAGTGCACTTGTAGATAGCAAAGAAAACCCCCATTTTGAATATCAAAATATATCCTATCTTAAAAAGAATAAGCCATCGATTGTATGACATCATACGCTAGCAAAAAAGTGGGGCTGGAGCCCCCAGCCCCCAGCCCCAGCCTCTAGCGTATCTAATACTGAGAGTTCTTTGTAGATTATCGCACAGAAAATATTTGCAGACAAAGCCAGATGTACGAATTTAAGGGATGGGACTCCTCGCTCTTGCTAGTGGGAGTTAGCACGAATTAATATTCATACATGTAGAATTCCACTGGAAAAATAATTTTATGTATAATTTACAATATAGCCTATTAAAACATTGTAACTCAATATGCTGAAATTTTAAGAATAATGCAAGAATAATGCCAGATTCAAAGTTCATCAGGAATATGTTTATTTGACATTAAGTTTAATAGTTTAGATACCAAATACATTGTTCTATTCTTTTTCTCCTTTATGATGAAGTAGGCCAATCAAGACTTACAAAAAAACCAATTCCTTAAACCATCAGTGGAATTTACTTTTTTCACCAAAGAATGTATGAATCAGAGGTGGCGCCAGAAAAGAAATGCTGGAAGTGCTACTGCTGCTAGTGCCTAATGTGAGCGAAGTCAAAGAATTTTAACGGACAACGCCTATCGTATTTGCTGAAAAACCAAAAAGTGTTTTGGAAGTTGTGAAAGCGCCAACAGGACATAGAAGCTTTGGTGCTGAAGGAGTGTAAAGAGCGAATTAAAAACACCAACTTTTGTCCAAAATATCTACATAACATTTTGATCAACAATCATATAACAGCAACGTGTAAAAAGCGTGTGAGACTGAAGACAACAACAACATCAATACAAAAAAAGGGTCTAGTGACTAGTTCGTATAGTTCATGACAAGTTCTTGACACGGGGGACTCAGTAGAATCGTTAGGGCTAGAGCCTTCCAAGCAACTCTATTAGCACCATCCCTGGTGGGAATAATCTTCTATTCAAAATATCAAAACATAAATATTAAGGCTCAGCTAAAAATTTAGCTTTCCTAAAAAAGTATGCATTTTTAATTAAAAGTTAACAAACCTGTGCTACATCCAACAAACATACGTGCAACCATGACAGTGAATTTTCCATAGTAACCAAATGAATGTGACCACGCGTACAACGCACTACCAATAATCAAAGCAATAAGGGAAAAAGTAAGTGGCTCAATTGCAGCTCTGTATTGAACCCAAAGTCCGTAGAGCAAAATACAGCAAAGCTCTCCTCCATTGAAAGCTGCATGTACCAATCCCAAGTACCAGGTAGTTGTTTCTAAATCCATCTGACAAATATGAACTCAGATATTAAGATTTTAACTCCAGAAAATTGCAACTAAGATTTAGAAGTGCAATAATTATAGAGGAGAAACTGCACTCTGCACTAAAAATCTTTGTATTTAGTCAAAATGCAAAGACAAAAGCAAATGAGAACATAGGCTGACAGCACCAAATGAATGAATAAATTTTTAAGTGTTTATGTGTTTTTAAAATGATGGTTTTTATTAAACTTTCTTAAGGTATGAAACTACAGAAAGACAATTCGACATCTATTCCTTCTTCCTTTAAAACAAATATTAGGGATGCTATGCATAAATTTATATTATTTCCAAAACTGCCTTGGCAACAAGACAAAAATGTATTTTTTAATCAAGCTTGAGATCGGCGTTCAATATTAAAGCAACATTTATTAGGTTTTTTAATTTTCAAGAATTGCACCCTCAGAAATTCTAGCTTTGATATGTAAGGGTTCACTCAGAGGTGCAAAGCTTTAGCTTGACAAACAATATACTCCGGATTGGAGTAAGTATGTAAAAAACTAGAAGAAAGCCTGGTTCATAGAGCTGTATTGTATAAGCGTAATCTATTACATGTTGCACCCATTTCTTTCTTGTCTAGAAGCATATTGAACAGTAACTAAGGTGTATGTGACGCTAAGTGGGCGCTTCTGGTGAAATATAGACTATGCTTCGCTGCTGATTTGTTGACTTTGAATTTTGTTCTGTAATTTCATTGGTTAATCTCAATTAGTGTCATTAGCTTCATAACCGGCGTGCCAAGTTGAGAGTAGAGAGAACTTCTTGAAGAAAACAATCGAAAAAAGTAGCAGCCTTGTTGTGAAGTTTTAGAAGACGTTTAGCCAAAGTTTGTAGTAAAGGTTCGAGCTCTAAAGTTGGTCGCCCAGTTTATATTGCTAAAGTATATTTCGTCGATTGATTATTAATAATTGTTGTGTTGTCGAAGAACTCACTCATCTTAGCCTTTTCTGCATAATCCATGCAAAAGGTTAACATGTATATAAGGTAGAGCGTTTTCTCTAATTCAAACAGAAGCGTTCTGAAGTAGGGGGTATGGTGGTGCTGCTTCCCTACATCTTTGCCAAATCTGTCGACGATTCTTTCGCTTGTTGGGAAAACTGGTGAAGCGATCAAAGGATGCAGTTAATTTTAAGGAATTTGGTAGCTTGTTGGTAAAATTCCGTTGTTACCCACTCCCCCCACATTAAAGTGCTTCAGGAGGCTACTATGTGTAGAGCCGATTTTTGTGGTCCACCGGTTATTGATTAAGTGCCATATATGCCATGGCCTTAGGGAAGCTGTAGAATTCTACTCAAACGAAAAATATCAGGGTATTAGCTACAAAATTTTCAAACGGGCATGCAACTATTGCTCAAATGCAATTTCTGGAAAAGGAATGCATTTTCTAATCGACAGTATGAGACCTGACAGCCCCCAAGAAAAGCTTAGTATTACTTCTCAGTCAATTGAATCGCAGAGTGATAAAGAGTAACTTACCGTCTTTATATAAGACCACAGCGATGAGTATGTAATCGTTGTCGCTAGAAATAATTCAAACTAGTAACACATTTGTACTTTCGGTATTGCATTAGCTCAGAATAATTCAGGGAATAGTTATAGTTGGGGCCGTAGAGAGGAGGTAGGGGACACATTGCCACAGGATCTCAAGCTCCAAGGGGCCTCGTAACACTCAATGCTACAAGGTTTGGGGCCTCATAAAGTAAGCCAGCAGTAATTTTCCAAAATTAATTTCTAGACCCTGAAAATTTTCTGCTCGCCTCGCTCGGAAGGGGGTCTTGGGATTTTCTTTTGCCCCTGGGCCACAGACTTCTCTCTGCGGTCCTGTTTTTTAGCAGTGTCTCCCAATCATTGGGAAGTATTACTTATCTTCCTGATTCTTACATTCCTAAATTGGATGTAGGTATCAGGATAAGGACGTTAGGAAGCATTCCAAATAGAGGATACACATAAGGAGCATCTTCATAAACAAACCAGGGCAAATCTGTAAGCTGCAAAGAGAAGGCACTTCTTAGGATGGCTGAGAACAAGATGAGATTTTAAGTCATACCAAAACTCAACCTCGCCACGGATATGTACTGGTGATCATGCGCAGGGCTGAAAAGCTGGGCTTCACAAGATATTGAATGCATCAATCTATACTTGACCTGATCCATTATTACTTTAGGGGCAGACGCTTCTACAGGCAGAAAGTTTCGCAATGTCAATGATTTTTTGCTTTTCCTCGCGAAATTTTCTACCTTTGAGAATTCTAAGCTCAAAATTCACGAAATTGGAGACAATTTACCACAGGCAAAAGTTTGCCTAGAAATTTCTCTGTTCTATTAATGCATAAAAATTTTATTTTTCCCACACTTTTCTTCAGTCACAAAAGTTTTCACATGCAAAAGTGAGCATTTTCTTGGTAGCAGAAGTTTTTTCCGCAAAATGTGCAAAAAAATCGAAGTTGCTAAAGCCTATTCTTGACTTTCGAGAAAAGTTGTCTGCACATACCGTAGCACACAGCTGAAAAAAGACATATATAGCACACAACGACAGCTCTAAGCAGATCCAGCAGTTCAAATTTTACACTTTTGTGCTTCTATAAAAACTTCATTTCCAATTTCCTACAGTTGGAGCAGGTAAAGATTGCAGAAGTCAATAACTTGTAAAGCCCAGATTTTCAGTTCTGCGCATGATCATCAGTACATATCTGTAACAGGCTGAGTTTTGGTATGACGTTAAAAGTTCACCTGGTTATCAGCCATCCTAAAAGGTGCCCACCTCTGCAAAGAAGCAATATTCTCAGTAGTAGAGCCAGAGAAGAAATGCTAAGAGGGGGGCTAGTGCTATCAAAGAGCGGAAAGTGAGCCAAGCTAAAGAATTTTAGCGGATAACGCCTATTGTATAGGCTAAAAACTAACAGAAAGGCCATGGAGGTTATGATATTGTCAACAATACATAGAAGTTTAAGTGCCGGCTGGGGACTCATTACAAGTGGAGGTGGCTACAGCCCACAAGCCCCCTGTAGCACCATCCGAGAATATCTTAATATTTTTTGAACGTAAGGAGGCGTGTGCCACCAATCCTCCGTTGTTAGTCTATGACAGGGGGTACATGAGGTACACGCCCTTTCTACTTTTTACAACTTCAAGTTAAGTCTCCCTTTGCAGTTATCATTTTCCTGTTTAAAGCCGATACTTCTCAATGCATGAGCCCATACTTTTACATTTTCACTACATCCTTGACTTACCGTATTTTCTTGAATAGAAGCCACTGCTTCTATTTTTTCTAAGAAAAAAACTGTGGCTTATATTTGAGGGTGGCTTATATTCAAGGGAGGGTTCTATTAGGGTCGAGTGAAAGAACTTCTCTAATACTTGCCAAAAGTCCCTGGGGCACTTTCAAAAAATTATGAAAACTATAGCTTTCTCAGCATTTTAACCATTACACCTTGATGCACCTCCCCCTTCCCCTGAAACAATGTTGGTTTGTACATGAGACACTTGGCGTTATTGTATGCACTTCTCCCAAAAACCAACATTGTTTAGGGGGAGGAGGGGGACGAATGCTCAATCCAGATTAAAAATATACAAAGTGTCCCACGACTTTTGGCGAGTATTCTAGGCTAATGCACAGCAAGCACGTTCTACATGTTCGTCAAGCGTTGAAATGCTATAAAGTCGAGGTTTACTTCATGCCAGCTTCAACGCTTGATGATAATGTAGAATCTAGTAGAGAATGAAATGAATGTAAATAACTTAGAAGAGGATGAAACAAAAGTTATGTCGCACAAACATGTCATTTTTTACTCCATTTGCGCCTTCAACGTATCCTTTCGAAAAAATAAATGCGGCTTATATCCAAGGGTGGCTTCTATTTAAGGACGGTTCAAGTTCGAGAACATATGGTAACTGCAAATTGACATCATATGCAAATGGCATTAATTAAATGCAAAGGACAAGACAGCAGAAGATACAAACCTAGAGAAGTGACAAATACAGTGAAATAGTAGCAGTAGGTAGTTCTTGTTCTCAATTGTTTGTCATGTTGCTTCTGCTCCTCTTCACTGGCATCTTTGTCTAGCAAGGCTTCGGTTGCACTGCCAAGAAAAAGTAGGTAGTAATAGTTGTTGCAGCAGTTATTTGTATAAGAGGGTCATTCAAGAAGTTCATACGCACCAAAAAGGCAAAAATTTGACCCCCCCTCCCCATCGTACCCACATGTGCACTTGCTGCAACCCCCCTCCCCATTGCGTGCGTACTTTTACTCATTTGAGCCCTTACCCACTCCTAACCGGATTGTTTTTAAATATCCAATCAATAATTCCGTAGAGAAAAAGACTGTAAAGTATTTCAGCTAGAAGGAAAATAATCATAGCAAATGTACTATAAAACAATAATGAAAGTAATCGCTACTGACAAAAAAGTATGATAAAAGTACCTTGCATATGAAAATATTACAGAATACGTGCAAAAAGCGACTTTTTTGTGCACGTACTTAAATATGTCGATCCCCTTCCCGCTTGCGCGTATGACGTACGCTTTTGCTCGAATCCCTCCCCCATTATACGTAGGTAATAAATGAATGACCCATCATCATAGTGAGAAACGACTGAGTGGAATAAGCTTGGGATTCCTTGGTAACGCATGTGTGGCCATTGGAAATCGTTCGAAATCGTAACTGCAGGCACTCGTTGCATTGTGAGCTGGGACTTTGATGTGGTGAAGTTAGGTGTGGTGTGGTAGATTCAAGGATGTGCCTAGACACTTGTCGTTGTGGGGAGGGGGGTCGACTATTTGACCAACTACTGTCACTACAAAGAAAAAGTCACGGAAATCGCCATGACCAATGGGATGCTTAATCTCCTTCAGCGTGACCGACTTTTGACCAACCGTCACAAACCCCAGAGTTGCAACAAATGAGATCACTCTTTGCTCAAATCCTTAGAGTTATGCAAAAGAATAGCAACTAAGAACTAATGAAATACAAGTATTTAAAATGAAATTGCATTAGCGCTTTTTTCTTAAAATTATTTTTGTAAATCTATGTATATTTAATTTTGAACTGTCTTAGCATTATGTTTAATTAATACATTGGATTTGTTTTTGCATTTTATTATTGAGTATATTGCAAAATAAATGAAGGGTCCCTTGCAAACCAGCTTCGGCTGAAAGGCCACCCTCCCAAAATTATATGAAAATGACACAAAATGAAAGGTTTGCACTCTTCCCTCATCCGCTACGACTGCTATGCGCCTGTTTTCTTAACTTTGCACTTGCTTCTACAGCGCTTCCGTCTCCTTCTCCTCTCTCCCCTCTAGCTCAAGCCTAAGCTATAAATACATATAATCATACATACATGCACATATATATATATATAAATATATATATATATATATATATATAAATATATATATATATATATATATATATATAT
>WIPJ01001601.1:25396-41846 GCA_018155075.1 Cassiopea andromeda
AAGATAACGGAAATCGTCCATTTCATCAATTATGTCGCAATTTAGAATCACTTTCTTGTCATAAAAGTGGCACTTTAAACGTTATACTGGCAGTTATTTTATTGTATATGTACTGAGTGATTCATATATGGGCGTTGCCTACTAGTTTGGGTGTGGTCCAATATTTTCAGCAGGACTGGCTGGCGGAGGCCAGCTACGTCACTGCGTATGGGAGAGGGTTGACGTTATATTCTCTAGAGCAAGAAGAGAGGAGATTGAGCGGTTTAATGAAGAGGTAAGGCAGAATAGGGTTACATTAAAAATTTTGTCTGAGGCTGTGCTCTATTTAAGCAAACAAGATCTATCATTTAGGGGGCACGATGAGTCGAGTGTCAGCTTAAATAAGGGAAATTATAGGGAGCTTCTTGAGCTTATAGCTAAGTTTGATCCCCAATTTGAGCGTCGCCTTCATGGAAGGCTGGAAGATTCACAGAGAGGGGCTGAAGGGGATGGGACTTTTACTGGGGTTTCATCTGATATCCAGAATGATATTATTGAATCTATAGATTTAGTAATTCAAGATGAGATAGACGAAGGAGATATGGTCCTCTTTTATTGGAAAGGATATATGATCCTCTTTTTAAACTTTCTTTGCTTAATAAACAGCAACTTTTGTTTATCTATAGAGATTTTGATTTCCAAAAAGCAACTTCTCAAGAGCTGTTGGATTACATCAACAATCTCAACTTGCAAACATGTTTTTTTGAGGTTTTCAAACTTCTGTTATTAAACACAACAATTGCTATATCTTCCTCATCAGTAGAAAGGTCTTTTTCATGCTTAAAGAGAATTAAAACCTACTTGAGAAATAGGATGGAGCAGGACCGCCTTGGGTGCTTGTGTATCTGTGCACAAGGACATATTGAAAGAGCTAGAAAATAGAAGTCTATTGCATTCCTTGATTTTAGATAAATTCATAGAAAAGCCAAGAAGGCTTAATTTTGTATTCAAATAATCTTACCATTTTGCTGATATGCCATAACCTTTCATAATATGACTTTGATTATCATATTCTGTGCCAGATGGATTCTCTTTCCAAATTTCAATTATTGTTACAGAAGGAATCCAGTAAAATATTTAGTAGATCCTCTTTTATTTTCTGATATACCATAGCCTTTCGCAATATGGCTTTGATTATCATATTCTGTGCCAGATGGATTCTCTTTCCAAATTCAATTATTGTGATAGAAGGAATCCAGTAAAATATTTAGCAGAACCTCTTACATGTGCTGATCACATTTTCTTAGTGCTTATCATTTGAAGAGGCTCCAATTGCTCCCTAAGTTTTTAAGCAAATCAGTAGATCCTTTTATATATATACTACTTGTCATTGGGATTTTATAGTATGTAGTGTTGGGGAAAACCCCATAGTCTATGCCAAAGCCCACAACAGGGGATTGAATAGAATGATCAATAGAGAGAGAAATTTGATCATGTTTAGTGTTAAATTTGGAAGAGGATATCTTATAGGAATTTTGGAAGAACACCTCATAAATTCTAGTGCTTGGAAAGCATGATGATGTGCGTCAGAGATGTGCCAAGACACTTTTCATTAGGGGGAGGGCATTTTGACCATTTGACCAGCTACCGTTACTAAAAAAAGAAAAGGTCACAGAACTTACTGTGATCATTTCTCTTGCAGCATAGCCAGATTTTGACCAACTTTCTTGCATTTTTGAAAATATTGGGGTCACCATGCCCCCATACCCCCCATAAACATATCACTGATTTGTGTTGTAGATTTTGGTGGATTAGATAGAGCAAGTTAGGGAGTGAGGGATTGGTTGAAAAATTCTTGTGTTTCTGGCAATTCTCAATGGGTCTGGAACAATACTGCTATTTTCTTGTGAGCTATGTCCTTGGACATACCTAAATAAATGGAAAAGTCAGCAAACAGAGGAAATACCATTACTTTTTTTGGAAACCAAAAAACTTATTCAGGTTGCTTACCCCCAATTCCTTCATTGCCATGGAATTGGTGGGGTTCCTTAAGCCTAAAAGGAAACTCAAGCAAGAGGCAAACCCTTGACGTGGGGCTTGAGCTTAACTCAGTATCCTATATTGAGAACTAATTTGCCTTGGCAATGGCACTAGGTTCTACACTGCATCTGAACAGTAGATAGTAATCATATATACTTGCATTAAAGCGACCAGTGAGAGCTGGTTGATAACTCATACTTTTTGAACAGAACTGCATTGCGCATGTGCGATCATATTTGCGCATGCGCACTGAATTTTGCATGACCAACTCGTCAGAGCTAGCTTCGCCACTGGAATTAAATTATTCCGCAGCTGATGTAAATGAATAATCATGCATTCACAAGCACAATTTACACTCAGAAAAGCACTCAAAAACAACGATCAAATTACTGTAGCCGTCATTGCGCACGCTTCAAGTGTAAAACTAACCTAGGTTCGCTCCAGGTTGTGTCCACACTACATTTTTCACAACTAACCTGGGGCGAACCTAGGTCGAGCCCACATCCGAAGCTGAGCTAAACTAACCTGGGGCGAACCTAGGTTAGTTGTGTCCGCACTAGGAAAATCTAACCTGGGTTAGTTGAAATTTGGGACGAACCTAGGTTAGTTCGCGTAGTGTGGACACGGCTATAGTCAAGGGGTGCTCTTTGAGCAAGAGAAAACAATTTGGTTAGCATTTTTAACAAAATCACGCATGACCTTACATAGTGGGTGCCAGGCACGGATCCAGGAGTGCCACGGGGCATTGCCCCCCAAACGGTAGTATTTCCTATAGAAAACCACTGAAAAAATGGCCCCCAAAGCCTAGGTGAGTGCTTCATTTTTTGCCAATAAGTTTAACTTGACCACTTTGCGTAGTGTTATATAGCAACTATCTTTGCATATTCTATCTGTTGCCCAGTGACGTAGCTGGCTCTTCGTAGCTGGGAGGGGGGCGGTCTTTGATGGCAGATTTTCCCAAGGGGGGCAGAAAGCCTAAAGTATTAGGAAAAACAACTAGCTCGAGGAATCTTAGGGGGCAGAATTGGCAAAGGAAGTAGATTTAGGGAGGCGATGGCCCCATCGCCTACCATCAGCTACGTGGCTGCTGTTGCCTCTCATTTTCTTTAGCTATTTTTGCAAAAATGTAGAGCGAGGACCAGGGAAAAAGCGGCTGCTTTTGATTCTCAGCTTAGAAAAAGGCAGGGAACTTCACTTCAGGCATCAACTATGAATCGATTACGAGAAAGATCTCAGCATTACTGGATGCAGCGTTGTTTGACCATAGTTAATATTAACTATGGTTTGACAGTCGTGTATGGTATAGTTGGTGAGGGTAGTACCTGTGTACCTTTTTCAGCCGCACATTCTCGTAAGATGGATGTGAATAAAAACACTGGTGTCCAACAACTATACAACTCTCACTTATGGCTCCTAGAAACTGGTAGTGCAACCAGCGGCCACACCACGGTGCCTCACCTCGGCTGGTGAGCAAAATGAAGTACAGGGGACAAAAGGATTGTTGCATAGGGGACTCCTCCCCTTAATTGCGCGAAGACTGAAATGGCAGATAAGATAGATGAATCAATTTTGATCAATTGCTTTGATGGCATGACAGCAAAGATTTGTGGCACAAGCAGGGCACTCTCCAGGTATATTTTAGGACTTGTGGCCAGCCAACGTGGAAGGGATAGTGACCCCACCATGTACGAATTGTTGGGAACCCTGCAACTAATTCAGATAAAAGCTACAGAGAAGAAGAGGCTACCATTACAGCGAGTAGGTCATATATGAAGAGAATATTCCAAACCCCGCGGGAAGATTATTTTCTTATGAGGTTGCTCTGAAAGCTAGAGGGAAATCCTTAAGAATTGGAACGTGGAATGTAAGAACGTTGTACAAAGCAGGAAAGCTTGATAATGCAATACCAGAAATGAACAACATGAAGCTTGACATAATGGGAATATCAGAAACCAGATGGACTGAAAGTGGAAAAATTATAACTGGCAACCATTCAATGATATATTCTGGAGGTATTGAGCACAAACATGGAGTAGGTTTCATTCAGAACAAAAAAGTAGCGAATGCAGTCATAGGCTATTGGCCTATATCTGAAAGAGTACTAATGGTAAAGTTATACGGCAGACCGTCCAACATCAATATCATTCAAGTATACGCTCCAAGACAGGATCACAGCGATGCAGACATTGAAGTGTTTTATGAGGAAATCGAGAAAGCTCTAAAATATGCAAAATCGGATGATGTGTTGTGCATTATGGGAGACCTTAACGCAAAAGTAGGAAGCGAACCGTTCAAAAGTATAGTTGGAAAATATGGGTTAGGGGAGAAAAACGACAGAGGTGAAAGGTTAATTGAATTTTGCCAACACAACAATTTAGCAATTGCTAACACTCTATTCCAGCACCCAAACCGTAGACTGTATACGTGGGAAAACCCTGGAGACATAGTAAGAGACTAAATTGACTACATAATGGTAAACCAAAGATTTAGAAACAGCATAAAAAATGCTAAGACATTTTCTGGAGCAGACATTAACTCTCATCACAATCCAGTTTTCATCAAAATGCAAGTCAAACTTAAAAAAGCAAAAGCTGCACTCAAACAACAGCAAATAGATATCAGTATGTTAAAGCAAGATGTATGCAAGGTCAAATACAATGTTGCAGTTAGAAATAGATTTAACATCTTATGTAAAGAAGAAACAGCATAATACCCAAAGGAATAGAAAATATTAAAGAGCAAATAGATAGGAAACGGAAAGACTTTAGAGACTGTCTACAAACAGCAGCTAATGAAGTACTATTAACGAAATCTAAACGGAATAAGAATGAATGGATGACAGAAGACATACTACACAAAATGGAGCAAAGAAAGAAGTACAAAAATAATATTCACATTAAGTATCAACGATTGAATAAAGATATAGCTAACGACGGCAGAAAAGCTAAGGAGCAATGGCTAACAGATTAGCGTCAAGAAATTGAGAAACTCGAGAAACAACACAAAACAAAAGAAATGCATGAGAATATCAAAAATTTTGCAAATAAGAAAAATACAAAGAAACAAGCCTTTGGTATTATGAGCAAAGATGGAAAACTCGTTTTTTAACAAGAAGACATCTCAAAGAGCTGGTTTGAATATATATCAAATCACTATAATGATAACAGAGACGAAATGCCTACATTTCCCATTACAAGCGGAGAGAACATCCTGAAATAGGAGGTTCAAAGAATGATAAAATCAGTAAAAGATGGCAAGGCTATCGGAACAGATAAAATATCAACTGAAATGATAAGGGCATTAGATGAAGAAAATTTAGATTCTCTAACTCAGTTTGTAACATCATCTATGATAGCGGACATATACCAACAGATATAAAATAATCCATATTTGTAACTATACCAAAAACCAAATGCACAAACTTGCACTGACTTTAGGACAATTAGCCTTATGAGTCACATGACAAAACTCTTACTGAAAGTGATACAGCAAAGATTAATATCAAAAATAGATAGGGAAGTAAGCAGGCTACAAAACGGCTTTAGATCCGGACTTGGAACTAGAGAAGGTATTTTCAATCTGAGAAAGGTAATAGAACGATCATTGGAAATGCGCAATGATATATGTATTTGCTTTATAGACTATACCAAGGCTTTCGACAGGGTCATACACTCCAAAATGATTGATTGCCTAAAAGATGTTGGAATCGATGATAGGGACCTGCAAATTATAGCAAAAATTTATTGGGAACAAACAGCATTTGTCAAAACAGGTACAGGGTTAACAGAAGAATTTAAAATAAAGAAAGGTGTTTGACAAGGATGTGTGTTATCAGCAAGTCTGTTCAACCTGTATACAGAAAAAATATTTCGAGAGATAGACAAGGCAAGTGGTGTAGTAATTGGAGGGAGAAATATCAATAACAACAGGTATGCAGATGATACAGCTTTAATGGCGACAATAGCAGCAGATTTACAAGAAGTAACAACAAAGATAAATGAGGAAGGAAAAACATATGGGATGGAGATAAACGTGAAAAAGACCAAGACAATGGTAGTAAGCAAGAAAAATCCTGTACCAGATACTAATCTACTGATAGATGAAACACCAATTGAACAAGTTACCAGCATGGTTTATCTAGGACATATGGTAACAGATGGCGGAAAAGTGATAAGGAAATAAAAAGAAGAATTGAAATAGCAAGAAATGCACATATGAATTTTAAAACTATATTATCATCCCGAGATACAAGCATAAACACAAGAAAGTGCATTGTAAAATGTTATGTATGGGCAACATTCCTGTGTGGCTCTGAAACGTGGACAATACCGAAGAGTATAGCTAAGAAGATAAATGCTTTTGAAATGTGGATCTACAGACGAATGCTTAGAATACCGTGGACAGCACACAAGTCAAACAATGAGATTTTCATAATGATAGACAACAAACAACTACAATTAAATATGGTTAAGAAAAGACAAGTAGCATATTTTGGGCATATAATTCGAAAAGATAGACTACAAAGAATATTGATAGTAGGAACACTAAATGGGAAAAGAGGAAAAGAAAGACCTAGAACCTTATGGATGGATAATATCAAAGAATGGACAAAGTTAAGCTATGTAGATTATGTAAGGAAAGCGGACAACCGAGAAAGCTGGAAATCCATGATAGTCAACCTGCTGGGAGCAGATGACACACAATGATGATTATGATGGTTTGACAAGAGAAAACAATAGGATTCATTGGGTTGTTTTCATTTTCTAGAGAATGAATTATGAAAGCCCATTGCTAGGTGATATATTTTGATGAAAGGCATTGTTTATATTTGTTCTGAAGCTATAGCGACTGCTTCCACAGAACAAGAAATGTATACAAACCAATGATCAAGACAGCATTGCAACTAATTTGACATAAGTAATAAAACGAGTCTAAAGTTAGAATGACATTTTCTTCACGTCGTTACTGTAGGTGACAAAGGAAGCCGCCAGTTATACATGCCAAGGTAATTAAAATGTTTAAGTTTAAGGTAGGAAAGTGGAGGGTATTATTCGTAGAGGAATGCTAGCGTTTTCACAAGGTTTTAATGTAGGTCATTGACGATAATAGTAAATCTATTGTAAGAATACTAATAGCCACGTCCATTCGAGCGACGTACTACATTTTCTGCCGCAGAAATAAAGACTGGCTGAACCCAGAACTATTGACTTTTTAAGACTGTTATTAACGTATATCTAATCTTAAATTGTAAACTGCTTAGCTTTAGAGAAGTTTTCATTAGTATGTTTAGGTTGTATCATGGTAAGGAAGTTTCAAGAAAAATATGATTTAGCTTAAGATGGCAAAAGCAGCACAATGTTTATCAGTTTTAGCATTTTGATGGTAGAGATATAATTGTGCAGAAAGCTTCAACTATCTTCAGAGAGATTGTCTATTTGTCGCATATAAAAATAGGAATCGAAGAGTGCAAGATGTAAAAAGTTCCACAGCCTTTTCTTTCACATCTCTAATTTAATACTTATTCCTATTCTAATGTATTCCTTTTCGCATTAATAGATGCAATCAAGCAGGCGTAGTGCCACGAATCTTCCAAACAGGGGCTGACTCTTCCGACAAGAGAGCTAAAGTACGACTTTTATAAATTGGAAAAACTCCAAAAAATAGATTTTCACCTTCCGACAGGGGGCTAGCATGTTCCGATGGGGGCTATAGCCCCCTAGCCCTCCTCTGGCGCCACCACTGCAAACAAGAAGCTACAATACGAAATTATAGAGAGCGTGGATATAAATAATAGCCATGTAGCCATTGCAACAAAAATGGGTCGTATAAGAAGATGATACAAAGTCTAGCAAAAGAGATGCATAGCATCAAACCTTAACGGGAACACTTAAAGAACGTTAGGAGAAATTACTATTAGTGATTCCTACAGATTGCTTGGAATCCTACAGACATCCTATCATAATACAGTTTAATTATTAATGTCGTATCGTAATATAACGTAATCATTAATATCGCATCGTGATTTATCGCAATCACGAATGTATCGCTTATATTGGACATGAGTCTTGACTGGAAGGAATAACTCTATGTTTATTTCGAAGATGATGAACTTTGGAAGATAACATTATAAGCTGTATTACTGAGAATGGCTTGTTGCCAGACAGTCTGGACCGAACCTAATAATTCCAACCAAAAGCAGAGAGCAGGTCCCTTCTCTATACGCATATGCAATTATGCAAATGAGTAAACCATCTAAAACTCCTCCTAGACATTGCCGGCAATTCCGGGGGGGCCGGGGGGCCATGGCCTCCCCACTTTTTTGGAGCAAAATTTTTTTCATGAAGATAATCATGGCAAACGCATTTGACAGTCTTGTAAAGGCAAAAAAAGAGAAAATATTTGTCTGGGGGAGGCGAGGACAACTTTGAATATTTTTTCTAAATCCCTCCCTTATTTGGCTTCCATGCGACAAGAAAAATGTTGTATAACATGGCTCCTCCACATCACCGTCATTGTGCAAAATGACCTAAGACATTGTCTATTGGGAAATTTATGGACTTAACGTTTTTATTGGATATTTTACTATATTGCACCATCTTTTGTGTTGAGTAGTATAAATTAGTTTAGTTTTATCGTAAAGTTAGTTGTCGTCGAAGAAGTAGAAGTAACTCAAGTAGATGAAAGCGACCCTCAGGATAGCTGCTGTGTTAAAGAGAAAAGGTCGTAAGTTTTAAATAGCCTTTTTAGAGATTCTTTATATCCCTACGAGAGAACTCACGCAATCCTCTATGTTATAATTTAGGGATAGGAAATTAAGTAGAGACGAGACCCAAGTATCCCCCTAAATATAACAAAAACCTAAGTTGTCGATTGTTGATTTCGAAATTTCGAAAAGTAATTGCTAAATTTGGAGTGCTTTTTATTCATCTGGGCAGTCTTTTTCAAAAAAATTCTCGCCACTACGCCCCAACCAAAAGGGGCGGATTTAGAGTTTTTCACGGTCTTCATTTCTACAAGGTTTGCATGGGATATGCAAGATCCTAAGCCATTTTAAGGCCTCGTAGATGGTATAATCCCAAGAGCTTCCGGGGGCTCCGCCCCCTGGACCCCTGCCAGGGCTCTGCCCTGGACCTGCTGGGGGGCTATCAGCGCCCCCAGCTGTTATAAGCAAGGACTCCATCATTGCCTACGGCACGCTGCTAGACCCTTCAGGGGCAAAAACATTTTCACAACTTTGGCCCCCCCACTTTCAAAAACGTTTTGCCGGCCCTGCTAGACCGGTCGCCCTATCGACCCCCAAATGTTTCCTAGCCCTATCTGCGTCCTCTTCTTGCTACATATTTGGTTTTTTTGTTTTATCGACTTTTTTTCGTGAGAAAAATGACTTTCTTTTTTGACGTCACTTAACAATGTCTCGAGATGTAATATGTCCAATAGAGAAAGTGAGCCACCAAGAGCATCAAAGTGAGGCGCCGAGTCATCTTTTTAGCTGTATGACATTGAGTTCTTTACTACAGAAGGTGCTGCTCTTCCGTTGTTCTAGTTGCTGTCGCGTTTATTCGAAGAACTACTCCTGCCGCTGGTACTATGTCTGATATCGAATGTTGAATTACAAAAGTCGATATGAATGACCTGTTTGGGATGGATTCATATCGAAGGGCATATTTATAAACACAAAGATAAATGGAAAAATACACAAAAGTAATGACAATATTAGGCTTAGATAAGCTAAAGTATGAATAAACAATATTTCTGTACTATGAAAGTTGAAGTGAACATAAGTAGAAAAGAACATTATCGAGATTATTTCATGGTGTATTAGTGCATTGATTATCATAGTGGATTGTTGGCCAGATATCTGGGAATTGAGCGTGAATGAATGATTGAATGAATGAGGAAGAAGAAGTAGTTGAACTGGATAACCGGTACAATGTGTAATAAAATTGAACGTAATGATTGCTGTATGTCGCTGCAGGAGAGTGAAAGAAGTAATGTAAAGAACGGCTGTGGAACAAAAGAAAGCAAAATTAGAGGACAAGGTGCAAGAAGTCCATGAATTTGACATTGATGCCTCACCAGTGGTGATTTCTAAAAATTTAAACAACCGGCTCTAGGTGCAACCACGCCCATATTTTTGGGTGTGACCTAGCTGCAACCACGCCCATATTTTAAAAGAAGGAGATATAATGCTTTAGTTTAGTACTGATAAAGTATAATAAACGGTTAGAAATGTCTCATTTACCGTGTAGCAGTGAATAATTAATCATAGCAATATAGTAAACAACGCTAAGCACTATTCACCCGAGAGTATTACCACCAATGAAAGACCCTATGTTTCTTTCTTATCAATATGCAAATCAATAATTTTCATGAATAAACCAAATCAATAATTCTCATCAATAAGCCAAGTAAAACTTTCTCATAACACTAACATCAAAACCTCGTGCTCCTTCCTCCTCCGCAGTCCCAGTGTTCACTACACTCCCCTAAAATGTTTAGTATAACAGAACGAAATAATTTTACGATTAATGTCTGAATAGTTTCTCACTAACAGTTAGTCACTTTCAAGAATCTTCTAGGTCCTTGCCATGCCTCGCTGCTTTGCCATCCTTGTTTGTCTTTCTGAAGCGTCAGTAACTTCTTCCTTCTTTCTTGTACTTTGAATCCTTCTGTTCAATTCCTCAGGAGTCAATGTTGATTTTATTTCCAAAGGACATATCAACTGAACTGGGCGCTCCCATACATTATTATTCACGATCATTTTCACTCCTCTCACCACCTTATCCTTTCCTTTCTGTAACTCAACTATCAATCCATGCTTCCACTCATGCTTGTTCTTTGAATCTCCAACAACAAGAACAATCTCTCCAATGTCTGGGTGGTATGGCTTTACTTTAGTAACATCATGCTTCTCTCTCAATGCTCTCACGTATTCAGTTGTCCATCGGTTCCACATCTCTTGCTTGGCCTTTCTGATTCTCTTTTCCATCTTATTCAGTAAATCTGGTTCCTCTATTTCTTCTAACTGATAAATATCTCTTCCATGTATGATTCTGTTTGGTGTTAAGACTCTTATATCCATTTCGTCTTCCACATATTGTAAAGGTCGATTATTAAATATTATCTCGATATCTTTTATCACTCTACTCAATCCTTCATAGGTCAAATGGCTTCTGCGTAGTTTTTGGTACAAGATATTCTTTAAATCTCTGTGCAATCTTTCATAAAAGGACCCCCTCCATGGACTTTTTGCTAAGATAAATTCCCATATGATTCCTTGATCTGATAAATAATCATGCAGTTCCTCACTCCTTCTCAATTTGTTAATGAATTCCGAAGCAGCCTTAAATGTCTGAGCATTGTCACTTATTATCTTCCTTGGTCTTGTACGAGCAGCTATGAATTCATTCAACTTGTCAATAAAATTACTAGTCCCCAAGTTCTTTATAGTGGTGAAATACACAGCTCTTGACGTTCCACATGAGAAATTTATTACATATAACTTCTCTTCACCTCCTTTTAACTGGAAAGGCCCCAAAAAGTCTACCCCTATAACTCCAAATGGATAATCTGCTGTCACTTTACTCTGTGGCAATTTCCCAGCTGTTGGTACTGGAAATGGTTTTGCTGCCATTACTTTACAACTTTCACATCTACCTTTTATCTTCTTGAGAATTGTTCTTAATGTTGGAATCCAGAACCTCTCTCTAATCTTTACCATCATTGTATTTACACCCTTGTGTCCAACTTGTCTGTGTACCTCTTCCCCTATTCTGACTGCATACAAGGATTGTTTTGGAATAAATATCGGCTGGTGATCAGGAAGTCTACCAAAACACCTTATAACTTTATCATCACACAAAGTCAACCCTAACTCTTGTGCCTCCTTGCTCTCAAGATTGATACCCTGTTGAAATTTCCTGATCAATTTCTTGTCAGCATTCTCAATCTCCTCTGTGGTTAATGGTCCCCATTTCCTTTTATCTTTACTTCCCTTTGTTTTGCAATTGGAAATAAACCTCAAGCACCACCCTAAAATCCTCCTTGTGCCTTTGAGTGTCTTTCTTTCTAATAAACTATCCATTTCTTTCAGATCAGCATTATCTTCTGCACAATAAAGCAATTGATCCCCTCTCTTTAATTCTCCTTCAATACTTTCAATATTTTCTTCCAGATTCACTTCTATTTTTGGCCATTGTTCTGTATCCCCCTACTTCCAAAGTCTGAATGGTTCAATGCAGTTGGTACATACCTCCACTCCAAATTCAGTTCTTGAGTAATTTCACTTATTTTCTTTGTTCTATTGGCAACAAATGTCTTCCAATTTTTAAATGGATTTTTCACCCAACAAAGTGCTATTGTGCTGTCAGTCCAACAGACATTGTGTATGATAGGCAAGTTCTTTAATGCTTTTCTTGTGTTCAAGGCTAAGTTAGCTCCCATCTGGCATCCAACAAGCTCTTGTCTGGGGATAGTAAGCCCTCTCTTTGTGATTCTTGATTTTGAAGTCAGCAATCCCTGTGTGACCCCCACTTGGTTGTGCAACTACAACAACTGTTTGAGCTGACACTGCCTTATCACTAGCATCCATAAAGTGATGTAGAGAAACTTGAATTATATCCTCAAAATAGGGTGCAATTGATCTTGGTACTTTAACTGTTTTCAAATTTCTGACCCACTTATTCCATTTTTTCTTAAGCCTTTCACTAACTGGTTTATCCCATCCTTTCTTCTCATCTACTGCTTGTCTATACAAATGCTTCCCTTCTACTATCATGGGTGAAATTATACCAAGAGGATCATAAATACGGGCAAGAGTTTTCAACATTAACCTTTTAGTCACAGTTTCCACGTCTTTCAATTCAACTTCAATAGCATATGTATCATCACATTTATTCCATAAAATTCCCAAAAGCTTTGTTTCCACTTTGTCATTGTCATTCAATGTTTTGATATTAGATTCCCACTTGCCAAGAGGAAACTTCCCTTTTTCCATAATTTTGCTTGATTCAACCTTGAACTCCTCAGCATCATCTTTGTTTTGAGTTAACCCCATTACATTGTCCACATAGGTATTGTGCACCAAATCTTGTTTGACTTTCTCATCTCCCTCAGTTTTTTCTAAATGATGTTGCACAACTCCTCCCAGAACAAAAGGTGAACTCTCCCCACCAAAGGGTAGTCTTTTAAATCTGAATTTCTTCTCTGGCTCATCTGTTAGCTTGTATATAAATCTAAAAGCATCTCTGTCCTCTTCATGCAATTCTATCTGCAAAAAGGCTTTTGTTACATCACCTACAATGCATACAGGAGCAATTCTTGACCTTATAAGGATGTCCCACAATAAAGGTTGAGTAGGTGGGCCTGGATTCATGCACTCATTTATTGAGTAATCTGTGACTGTTGGCTTACAGCTAGCATCAAATACCATTCTGATTTTTGTGCTAGCGACAGATTCTCTAATTACAGGCTTGTGTGGCATGTAATATACCCTCTTTCCTGTTGGTTCAACTGGTGCTTCTTCTATTATTCCAAGCTCTAACTGTTCTTTTATTATAGCATCATAATTTTTCCTTGTCTCATCCTTCATTCTTCTAAACAAATTGTATAACCTCAGTTTACTTTGAACTTCATTTGTATTGCTGGGAATTCTTTCATCAATCCAGGGGATCTTAACCTGGTATCTTCCATCTTTAAGTTGTATAACATTTTCAAGAAAATCTTTTCTCACTTCTTCTTGATCAAATTCTTTTCTGTCTTCTACTCCCAGAACATCTAGTGTATACAACTTTTCATAATCATCATTAGTGGTTTGAGTAAAATAGCTATGATTTGACTCACTCTTATCTCCATGAACAGTCCATCCAAATATTGTCTCGTCTGCTATTGGCTGCCCTGCCTTGCCTTTCCTACATTCCCCTGTTCTCATTTCAATGAATGTGGGATCTCCAAATAAAATATGCACCATGTATTTCCCATCTTTACTTTCAGGTATGTATAGTCCTCTAAGATGGTTGTAATTCTCATGTAAATTCTTACTTGATTCTCTCTCTACTTCAGAAAAACTGCTCTGATCTAGTCCAATGACTTCAAATTCAAATTTATGACCTCTCAAATCATATGTACCAATACTATAAACTGGTCTCTTTGATGTTTTCCCTTGTCCTTCCACTGTTCTAAGGCTAACTGTTTCCCATCTTACAGGTTTTAAGCTACATTGTTCCACTGCCTGTCTGCTAATATAATTCCTAGTAGAACAAGTATCCAGAAATCCCCATATTGTTTCACCTTTGATTTCTACTGGGATTAATGGCAATGCACATTCATCTGATGGGGTATATCCACAATTGAGAGGATCATGTTCACTTTCTTTCTCCTCTTTCTCTACATGCAAACTGGAATGGTGATTTCCCTTACAAATGAAACAGCCTCTTCTGCTACAATCTTTCACCAAATGATTTTGACCACATTTATAACAAAGACCCCTTTTCTTCAGAAATTCCTTTCTTTCTTTAGGATCAGTCACTCTGTCACACTTGTCAGGCCAGTGTTTATCAGGACAATAAAAACACCTGGGACCTCTTTTTACTGATGTCAAAAATGATTTACTCCTATACTTTTGTGATCAGGTACTTTCTCATTGACTAAACTCCCTGTACTATGGTCAACATAATTTCGTTTAAGCCAAATCCTAAGCTCAGTAATTAGCTCATCATAAGTCCACATCTCCCATTTCTCATCATTTCTTGTCAAATCAGGTTTGATTCCTGGCAGCTTTTTCAAGTGTTGAAAGTACTAAGCCCTCTACTCTTTCATGCCCCCTCATTGCTCTGAGTGCCTCATAATTTGTTCTCCATGTTTCATAGAATATATTCACAATAGAAAAGAGTGGAAGAGACTCATAGACCATCCAACTCCATAGGGAATAAAGGGGACATTAAATGAAGATGATGATGATGATGAATGTTTCATAGAATTCCTTAATAGGTAAATATCTGCTGCCTTTCAAATAGGGTAAGTTAATTATTTCTCTGGTGTGTGATGCCAAAACCACCCTCTCTTGTCCATACTCTTCCTTTAGGATTTTAAGAGCTCTGTCATATCCATCATCATTATTGGGTATGTTACCTATCAAATCATGACATTCACCCTTGACACATTGCAAAAGATAGCCTAATTTAATGGTCTTACTTACTGGCTGGCTATCAATTTGGGCCATGAACTGATTATTAAACCTGATCCAGTCCTTTGGAGTTCCTTTAAATGGGCTTATATTTAGGTTTGGCAAATTTGCTGTTGCACCCCTAGCCATTCTTTCCATTTCCAGCTCCCTTTCCTTTGTCTCTAGCATAACTTTTCTTTGCTCCATCCACAAGGCTCTCTCTGCTGCAAACTTTTCCTTTGCAATCTGCTCCTCAAACATTTCTCTCTCCCTTATCTCAGCTTCTTTTAATTCTTTTTCTTCCTCTTGCAACTTAGCTTTGGTACTCCGAGCCTTCTCATCCCTGTACTGTTGTAGTACATACTTACCATTTTCAAAAACTTCAAGTGTGCTCTTAAAGCTCTCTCTGGTTTCTGAGTTCCAATCTTTAACTTCTTGAATACTGTTGTCACTATCAATCATCAACTCTTGTACCTTTTCAATAATATTCTCAATCAAATCTAACTTACTTGGTATCGTGCTCTCAGTGAGCCTTTGCAACTTTTGATATTCTTTCTCCAAAATGGCATCCTTTAAGATTTCTCCGTGAAATTGCAATTTCTTTATCTCCTTTCCAAGAGTTGTTTTTGTACATTCCAAATCCGTGCCGTATGCTAATCCGAATCCGTATCCATGCAATCCTTGGTGATGCCCTAACTCAACATTTTCCTCTTCGGTAGCCATGGTCATGAAAACAGTAGGGCCATTCACGTGTGGGCCTAAAGTAAGTTTCTTCGCTGGTCGCCACGCTATAGTAAACAACGCTAAGCACTATTCACCCGAGAGTATTACCACCAATGAAAGACCCTATGTTTCTTTCTTATCAATATGCCAATCAATAATTTTCATGAATAAACCAAATCCATATTTCTCATCAATAAGCCAAGTAAAACTTTCTCACAACACTAACATCAAAACCTCGTGCTCCTTCCTCCTCCGCAGTCCCAGTGTTCACTACAGCAATACAAAATACTTTAGAAGCAAGGTGCATACACTTTGAAAAGCAAGGCCAATGCAAGACATTTTAGGGGGATGAGCCCCCCAAAATGAACAGTAATGTTGACAAGGGTGGCTCCGCTCCCTGAGCCCCCTAGAAATCACCCCTGTGCCTCACTCCAAAGTAATTTTCATCTTACATCTCTTTTATTTTACCTATTAATTGCACACTATTCCCCGTTGATTTTATCCAAGCATAATAATACTACACACACACACACACACACACACACA
>WIPJ01001602.1:11169-27318 GCA_018155075.1 Cassiopea andromeda
ATATATATATATTTATATATATATATATATATATATATTTACTTGTGTTTATGTGTTTCATACACCAGTGCTTGCTAACTTATAATATTAGCCGTATTTTGTTTTGATAATTTTCTGTATCATTATTCTAGATTATTCCTAGTGCAGGATTTCAAGTGAGATACATTTTCTACATTGTAAAAGTCTGCATAGTTATTATACTGGTCCATGGAAAATTTATTGCTTTATTTAGTTCCACTCACAGAAGTGAAAAGGTATGAAGACTAATTTAGTTTATGTCATTAGAATTTGTTGTTCTGTTCTTCCATTGTATTTTTGACAATCTCATGTGAAGTGTCATGCTTTCGTGGTATACTTTGTTTTATGGAACTACAGTAATAGGAATCTACTTGTAAGAGGCCGGAATATGTATGGAACTCATACTACTAAAGGAAAAATCTCTAAGGAACTTTCAGCTTGGAAATATTTTATCACTGCAAGGAATCAAGAATTATGAAGCCGGTTCCACTCATTTGCAAGTGAAACTCACATAGATTGCTTCTGTCAAATGTTTTGTTGAGTATTTTCTGGCTATACTGCCTCTGTTTAAAGGCTTGTTCTATAGTCTTTTATTTTATGGTACTAAATGTGCAGTGGAAATTAAGGAACTATTAAGGAAGTTTTAGTACTACAATGTGATCATTTGAGGTCCAAAAATAAGGAGCTTTAGAAGTAGTCATTGGTTCCGTATAAATATAAAGCACTGTCTATATCCTTTAGCTTCTTTGGCACTAATGTTTTTCTGAAAATTTCAGCAAAGAACTTCTCGCTTATTACCACTTGTTCCGTTAATGGTTGTCCTGATATCTGCATCGATTGCCTATGTCAGTTCATCAGAAGAATTTCTCAAACAAAACGTCATCCAACTATCCCTTTGCTTCGCATTTTCAATTATCAAGTTTCATATCGAACTAATCGTAAGTAATGCATTCTTCAATGATTACATCGAGGGTGTTGTAATTGAATCGAGGGCGTGATTCTATTGGTTATATTCATTTCCAAGGTTGACATCACCACCAAGTAGCATAGTCCTCCTTCGAGTGTAGTTTTTGAGGTGTACCGCAAGCATCGTACAGATCTTTCATGGCCCGTGAAGCTCATCAATTTTGTATTGTCAGAAGTTATACGCCTCAATGTTACAAATTGTATCCAGTTACATCATACCTTATTACATGAAATTGCTTTGCTAGATTACAGTAGATACTGTTTTTACACTATACACGCAAAATGGCATGACAATGCTGAGATTTTGTACCACGCTTCGCAGTGCAAAAGACAGAAATGTCTAGGTCCAGCATTACTTTCAATTCAGTGAAGCTGGCAGTAAGTTGTGAAATTTTCAAACTGAACTCTGCAGATCACTTGGATAAAATATAACTTTTATAGATTGGTTATGTCTTGCTGTTTCTGTTTCTACTTGTTGATAAACTATTCAAAAGATACCATGTTCCTAAATGCGCGACTTTTATTTGAGGCTCAATAAATTTTACGTTCGTAGAAAAATTTCCCTGTTTCCAATGGCAACGTAGCATTAGAATGTTTAGTTTGTTACGTCGTCGGCGTAAGCCTGAGATTCTCGGTCCTTTTACGCCCACTTTTGTTGGCCAAATTTTCATGAAAGTGCTCTCCTTTCTATGTCTCTTCATATCTCAATATTCTGGTGTGTTTTTATTAGGAGTGAACACAAATTTCACGCTTGGAACGTGTTTTATGGACATGTGAATCTGCTCTCGATCTGTTTCGCCAACGTAACCAGCAGACGTACAAAATTTCGAGCCCTTTTATCCAGTGGCGTAGTGGAAGCACTCGGGGGCCCTTATGGTGGCGCCGTTAAGCACAGTACGCCCAAAAAGCACATAGCAAGAAATTGTTGGAGGCCCCTCTTGGTTGGAGACCCTTATTTTTTGAACTACGGTGCACTGAGCTGCGTTACACCAATGCTTTTATCTTAAGCTAATCGCCAAAAATATCATATTTTATCGTAAGAACAAACAATTATTTTCTAAACTCATTGTTTTTGTAGGTCGCACATATGGTGAAATCGGAAGTAAATGCTTTTAATACGTCTCTTATTCTACCAATTTCACTTGCTTTGGGCATTGCCAGTTCTGGAGAACCTAGCATGGAAATGAGACTTACTGTTTTCTTCTTAGTAAGTAGTGCCATTGTGATCTGTCACACTTTCTTCCTCGTGACCCTGTACTGGACAGTAAGCGCTTTTTGGAACACGCCAGAGTAAGCTCCTTTGCAGCTACTCACTGTCACTGCGTAGCGCCATGAAATGGTTATTAAGTGTTATTTCACATGTTGCAAATATTTGACTTGACTATCATCTGTTAAAACTCTTATAATATGTAAGAACCCAAGCTGCAGCTTTAATATTGCCAACCAATTCGGAATGCTTTCTTTCCACATCTGCAGACATGGATGTTAATGTCGTAAAAATTATAAAGGTGTGTTGCGCATTAAAACTTGGTAGCTCTGAAGGAGCTTACTCTAGTTTGTCCAGAAAGTGCTCACCACACTTGACATCAGTGGATGGGAGGTATTAGCTTTGTGCTGCAAAGATACAAAATCTTCATTTATGACAATATCTTATAACGAGTTCCATTTCGTAGTGTGTTACGACTTAATCATCTTGATTATTTCTTCAGTTTCTTCGTAAAATTGAACGATACACCAGGGAAACTTTTAAGCTGTTTAGATTGCTTCTGTTAGTATCAATTCTGTGTTGCTTGTACAAAGAGTGAAAGAGCTGCGTAAAGAGGGACTTTGAAGTTTTGCCCCTATATGTTGCTATGTTACAGTTTAGCTTCTGTTGTGTTTGCCAGAAGAAAGTTTACTATAAGTTGACAGTACCTACGAAACAGTATACTACATGTCAGGACCTTCTGATTTATTGATCAAAATACTCATGTCCAATATATACAGCTACCTTGAATCCAGTTTCTTTTGACTGAATTTATTTTTCCCTAGAAAATATAGTATATTACACTCCTTTTTTATAAAAACAAGTAAAATTGAGGTTCAGGCTGGGTGTTCTTAATTTTTCCGTAATTTTGAAGCTGAATTGTTCTTAAATTGTTCTTTAATTGGCAGGGTGTATGTAGGCAAATCAGAATTACAGAGAAAGACAATGTACAAGACAACATTGGATGTGTTGTTTGACTGAGAGCCCATTAGCCAAATGTTGCATCCAAGATGGTCTCTCTTGCATATCAATGCTTGTTATTGAAAATATTTTATAAACAAATATAAATAGACAATATCAGTGCAGTATATAGTTTCTCGAAGGGCAACTAATTTGCGAAAATCAAGAAGGAGAAGTAGCAAGGCTGTCATTTCTCCTCAGGCTAGCAAGGAAACGGCATTTCATGTCCATATGTATGTGGAAAGCTTATGCATCGTTGTCCAAAAGTAAATTTTACGATAATGTTTCAGCCTCGGCCTTGTTCTTAATTTGTTCTTAATTTTCCTCCAAATTTCAGGCTCGTGTTCTTATAAAATTGTTTTTATGAAAAAAAGAGTGTAGACAATGACAGGGGCGGATCCAGGAAAAAATTTACTGTAGTGTAGCACACTACAGATGGACGTGGCTGACGGGCGTTGCCCAATTAAGGGTATGGTTATTTTCAGGAGGTCATCATTTTTTGGAGTAAAAGCTGCTTCAGAAACTCTTGAATGTTGCTATATTGCATCGTCACTTTCCACGATATTAATTCTAGATGCTCTAGGGGTCAATGGCATTGGCTGAGAGGGAGATTGGGTCCTCCTATGGACTTGGGCCACTCCGCAATTCCTTTAGAAAGATGATTGGAAAAGGCATTAATTTTATGTGAGAGCTGTTATGCAGTTGTTGATATAACTTAGGATAAAAGTAATTTGTTCACGATTCTATGCTACTACTGCTAAATATTAATATCTTTCAAAACTACCAATACGGCAACTGAACTCTAAACTGTACAACAACTAACTATAAACGAGGGCTTCCCAGGGGTTGTGGGGAACGAGGGAATTTGCCGTTTTTATTACTGGCAATATTGGAACATCAGTAAAATTTTTAGGGAACTGGGGCTCAAAGTAGCAACTGGGGAGCAAGATAACATTACCTTTAGTGAGCATTCAAAAAAATTTTGGGAATAAAGGAGATTTTGGGAATTTTTCCAGGGAACATGGGAACACAGACCCCTTTAGGGGGCCTCATAAACTTAGCAACTTGGACAACTCAGTGTGAACAATCTAATTATTCTATTTTATGCTCATAAACTATACAACCAGACACCTCAATCTTAGCAGCCTTGTTCTCAATTTCTCGTATTCTTTCTTCATGTGAAGCTTTAAAAACATAAAAAATAGTTAGGTATCCAAGGGGGGCCGGGACGGCTATGCCCCCTCGAACGGCAATATTTCCTATCCCAAACAAAAGTGTTAAAAAGCGTCTCACGTGTAAAAGAGAATAAAATGAATCAAATGCCCCCAAAGGTCCATCTTTGAATCCACCCCCTGGCTAGTATTTCAATCGAGAGCTACTGTATGGACTACTTTAAAAAAGCAGAGACTGCTTTTCTTGCATGTTCATATCAGATAGTACTCTTAGAGTACATGTACCTGGCTGGCTTTGATATATTTGCCCTGTTGGCCTGACATGTTGGGAACTGGAGCTGTGCAAAATGGCACGGTTTCAGGCGATTCTTAGATTCTTTGCATTTCTTTGTGACACAAGCAAAATGCACATTTGCCGCGTCTTCGATTTCCAAGAATCGTTTTATCCTTACCTCTCCAGACACAGACCAATCCGAAAACAACGTGTCCACTTCTTGCAATAAGGCACTAGCATCCATGTTGAATTTGGAGACATACCTCGTGTAGAAATTTTGGTCAAACCTCCTGTTTTTCCCACAACAATGGCTGATGATGTATTTACAAATCTCACTAGCGCTCTGCCACAGTTGAGCACTATTGGCTTTGCATCTGATGGACGAGAGACGATTTTCCAAATCTGACTGGTGCTCCCACCAAAAGGACACTTAAAATTGAGTATCCTGATTGGCTTAGAATCTGAAATTTAAGCTATTGTTAAGGCCCACTGGTGCTCGGAATGCATCCACGTGAAGCATTTCAATTGGGCAGCTACAGCAAAGGAACGATTAATTCTGAGGATCTTGTTGGATACTAACTAAATCAGTCAGCTACTTTCTATTCGTGAAATAGGTAGTAATGCGAATGCATTTGGAATGCAGAATTGCGTGTCATTCACCAGAAAATCTGACTGGTGCTCAAGCAACAGTTGCACTACCCTGGATCCGCGCCTCAATGATAATAGTGTTGAGATTATACTAATTGAGAAGACTTAATTTCATGAGTAGCAAGCTTGCTATATATTTGCTTTGATGAATGTATGATTTTGGTTACATAACAAATGCTCTGATAAATCTCAACAGAATATATATATATATATATAATAACTGTGTTTATTGAAACATGAATATCTTGCCTAAGAGGTTTCCACTCTGTGAGAATTATATTTGAGAATTGATAGGAAGGAACAGGTAGAGATCAAAGTGTTTTCCTTTGCTACTTCACAATCCTTCTCAATTCATAATTTTGTTGACAAATTCATACCCGTTAACAATAAATCTTCTCTTTCTCTAGATTGTAATTATGCTTGACACAGTCGTTTATGCTGCACGGTTGCTGTATGAGGTTTATCATGCCACAGATGTACGGCTGTTTATCCTTGACTATAATGACAACAACATTAGAAATAATGAAAAGTAGATATAATGTTATTTGTACGTCATTCATATTACCGTCATATTGTCGATACTTAATTACAGACTGCACGTTGCAAGTACTCTCAGGTGCCAAATAAACGTCCCCCCCCCGTTTATTAATTTTTCGATTTTTTTCCAATCCCCGGGCCTTATTAGGACCCTCCATTTATTAATTTTAAGGAAATTGGCTCTTTACAAAATCGTCATTTCATTTCCTTTCTTTGCTGGTACTACTTGCGCCCAATTTTCATGGCAAAATAGCATGATTTTTATACGTTTTAGTTTTGATGTTTTCCGTCCTTGTAAAATTATGTAAAGTCGTTACTCAAATTCCTACCCCCGTTTAATAATTTTCGGAATTTTTTCCAGCCCCCCTGTTCATTACGCCCCCGTTTATTTGGCACTTGAGAGTATCAACAAAAAAGAGATTGCAGCCAGCTTCGTCTGGGGGCCCTAAGTGAATATTTTGGTTGAAGTCATTTTTCTCTTTTTCCTTTTTCATACATAGGAATGAAAGGGTAGAGTTCAGAAGTTTGCTATTTTTAGTCTTTTGGAAAAATACTATGAAGGAAAGTTGCTTATTTGTCAGAAAATTCAAGCCATGACCTCCAAAATTAGGTTCCCCCACTATGGCATTGGTAGTAGCTACAGCATATTTATCTCGATCATTAGGAATAGCTTCATATACCGTGGCAAGATTAATAGTCCAGTATTGTGGATGCTAATTACGCAGTTCATAAATATTTTTTGAAAACTATGCATTAGGTCTTTTGCATACAGTTCTATGTAAGTAAATAATTTCATACTATTTTGCCGATTTTACTTCTTGCTATTTTACCAATTGTTATTTTATATGATCAGTCCCAGGGGTGTATTCATTCAGGGGGAATTTATTACCTTTCTATACGGGTGTGCATGTCAGCATTTAGAGTCTGAGATTTTACAAGTCGTATTTGAGGTCTGGGAATTACAGCTTTAAGAAAAATTCAGTATTTGGGGTTTTGAAAATTACAGCTTACAAAAACTCGATCTTTTTGCTCTTAGAATTGAAAACGAAGTTGCAAAAGAAACTACATTCTAAAGTTATAATACACGTATTTTTTTATAAGAAAAAAGTTTATAAGAAAATGAGGCTCAAATCGTCAAAATATTAAGAAAATCGTAAGAAAATCACGAGGCTCATTTTCCAAACTTAAGTGTTTTTATAGGCCAAAAATCGGTGGTTCGTCGTTATTGCCTTCAAAATGTTAAAGATGGAATTCAAATTCCTGTATACAATATTAATAATGAAATTTTAAACCATTGTAGCCAGCTTATTTCAGAAAAAGTTAAGAAAAATTTAAGAAAATCTGAGGCTCAATTTCGGGAAATGTTAAGAAAATTGAGGCTCAGGCAAAATAATGATTTTCTTATAAAAAAAAGACGTGTACTATAAATAATAGAACAACGAATTAATCGCAAATGTTGTGACTCTCGACCAGGTAACGATTTCAAGGTGCTTTTCTTAGCCCAAAATATGTAACAGTATTTAGGATCTCAAACTTTTGAGGCTCAATATTTTGGGTTTCTCAAAACTGTGACCCCCTTTATTGAAAGGTAGGGAGTACCCCCTGATTAATCAATAAGGGTAGAAGACAGCTTAGATGTCTCTCTATAACGGTACAGTGGGGTTATGGTGTATTGTATTAATATTTCTCATATTTGAAGTTTATATTTCTTATATATCTATTTAAATTCAAGTACATACAAGTTTATAAAGACTTTGACTAATTTTTATGGATGGAATAAGATTGTTTCAACAATCAGTGATGTTTTCTTTGTAGTTGTTTACTTTTATTTGGTATTATGAAATGTCTACGATTCTTTTTTATAAGAAAAAAGTTTATAAGAAAATGAGGCTCAAATCGTCAAAATGTTAAGAAAATCGTAAGAAAATCATGAGGCTCAATTTCCAAAATTAAGTGTTTTAATAGGCCAAAAATCAGTACTTCGTCGTTATTGTATTCAAAATGTTAAAGATGGAATTCAAACTCCAGTATACAATAGCAATAATGAAAGTGTAAACCATTACAGCCAGTTTGTTTCAGTAAAAGTTAAGAAAAAGTTAAGAATATATCAGGCTCAATTTAAGTAACAGTTAAAAAAATTGAGGCTCTGGCAAAATAATGGTTTTATTATAAAAAAGAACGTGTATATGTTGAGCTCTCAAGTCTTGCTGTGAACCAGAGCGTAGAGTAGGTGTCTCAAGCTCGCGGCCGTAGGAAAATAGTTTGTGACCTCCTGGATAGAAAATATAGTATGGCTTACGGGGAGAGTGAACCTCCGCAGGGTCACTAAGGCTGCTTTTAGAAAAAATGAGCTTGAAATCGTTGGCATAGAGCATGTTTGCTACTAGAAGCAGCAAATATAATGTCTTATCCGTCACGACTGTACTAAGCTGACGGAAAGGTGTTTTTTTACTTTAATTAAGCAGAACCGAACTGAAATGGTACTCTTCGGGAAACGTTCCTGCATATATGTTTCCACCCCCAATTATTCGGCACTCTGGAGTAGCTCATCTAGAACCCATAATAAACGGGGGCATACAGTAACTACTTTTTGATGATCTGTAAGCCCCGCTTCTTATTTTCACCTCCTAGTTAATTTATTTTAGCAATTTAAGAGTTGCTTGAAATTTGCATAGATCAATGTTCTGAACATGTGAAAGCAGCGCTCCCTACAAACTCAGATAATCCTCATACCTCATGTTTTGCTGCCCTTACGTGAGGTAGACTTGTCTACAAGCAATTTCTTATATGTTCTCTTTTAGTCCCCACCGCTTATTTTAATCCCGCGATAATTAATTTTGGATATTTGCTAGACCCCTCCGCAAACTCTTAACCCCCCCCGTTTATTATGAGTTTTAGACAGAGTCGATGGGTCAAGTTCTCAGTTTCTTATAAAATTCTTGTCGGTAAAGAGGCCTTGGAATGGCTACTTTCACAAACCTGTATGATCAACTCGCAACAGAACTTGCAAAAACAGGTGCCTCTGATCGCCTCTCTGTGCAGTTCAAGAAACTAAGTACAGAAAAGGATCGTATTGCATTTATTTTGAAAGCAGACGATGTGACTGGAATTATTGACAAATGGTCGTATAATGGGCCTAGCTCAAGTAAATCTTCAACCACGTCTGAGAATATACGGTTGCAGGGGAATGCCCTGTTTAAGAAAAGAAATTTCTCTGCTGCATTGGAAAAATATACAGAGAGCATTTTCTTTGCGGAATGCAGTCCTAAAAACTCTCCATGTCTAGCAATGGGTCTGGCTAACAGGTCAGCAGCCCTTTTCCAAACCAACTCTTTTCAGGATGCCAGAAAGGACGCCGAAATGGCCATATCTTGTGGATATCCAGAGAAATTGATGCATAAACTATTGGAGAGGATAGGTAAATGCTACATGAAGGAAAAACAGTTTGCTATTGGCAAGAGATATTTCCGAGATGCATTTTTATCTCTTACGAAATCTGAACTGACAGTTGATCGCAAGAATGACTTGGCATTTCATTACCATGAACTTGAAACATTATGTACTACTTCCAAAGAAGAAATAAATATCAGAGAAAGCATTGAAAAATTCCAATATGAGACAAAAATAGAGAAGCAAAATTGTAATACAGTTTATCTTTCTGCAACATCAGCATTCAGCATTGTTAGCAACAATGAGTTTGGACGTCATGCTGTTGCTACTAGAGACATAGATGCTGGAGAACTGATTATTTTTGAGAAAGCTTTTTGTTCAGTTTTATTTAAAGAGAACAGATTGACACACTGCTATCACTGTTTGACAAGATGCAAAACACTAATTGGATGTTTTTCCTGCAATTATATTGGATTTTGCAGTGAAGATTGCAGGAATTTTGCTTGGAAAAAATATCACAAAATTGAATGTAGTTTTATCACTACAATGTATGCTGCAGAAACAGGCTTTGGCCATCTTGCACTGCAAACTGTACTATCTGCAGGGCTCGATTATCTTCTAAGCTTTGATAGCAAATTTACAGAAGGACAGACTGGGCTTAATGATGATGGAGTATATGATAGCATGTCATATTTATCAGTTCATAGCTTGATTGGACACTCTGAAAGCCGGCCACTAAGTGATCTTTTTAGAAAGAGTGTACTAGCTGTTTTTCTGCTAAAATTCATAGACAATGATGATTTCTTTACTGCAGAATTGGCAGAAGAATCATTGTTTAAAAAGAAGGTTTGCATTGGTTCACATATTTTAAAGCAGCTGCAGATGTTGCCATGCAATGCCCATGAGGTGTCAGAGTTACAAATTGAGAGGTCATCCATTGCAGATTCAGAACTTAAAGAAATTGGTTCTGCAATTTATGCTACCCTTAGTTTATTAAATCATTCGTGCAACCCAAGTGTAGTAAGACATTCTTATGGAAGTTCCTGTGCCTTGCGCACCATAAGGAAAATTCCAAAAGGAGGAATGATAGTTGATAATTATGGTGCATTGTATGCAGTCAGTAAATTAGTTGACAGACAGAATTTGGTCTCATCACAATACTATTTCAGCTGCAATTGTGAGGCATGTCTGAATGATTGGCCTTTGTATGATCAGCTACCAAATAAGTCACCTCAGTTGAAGTGCCCAGAGTGTGATCATTTGATTGATGCTAGCAACTGGCCAGCCAAACATATTTGTCCAAGTTGCAAATCCAAGCTGCCAGCAAGCTTTGAAGAATTTAGTGAGTCTAGAACTAAGTTTGCTGTTGCTATGAATGCTGTATTGGAAGGGTCAGATCCTAAAGAGCAACTTCCAAATCTCCTTAAACATTTACAGCTGATTTCTGAATTAGTTAAGTTGCCATGGCAGGAATTTAATAATTGCCAGGAAATTGTGAAACAGTGTTTTGGTATGCTTGCAAATCATTATTATTGCGAATCATGAATGTCATCATGATGTCCTATTTCTTATAGATTTAGACGTAATTTACATGCTGCTTGCTTTGTGTTTTCTTCATCTAATTTAACAATAAAGACATTCATGCAGCAGAGGCAGAATATATCTATGCTGATATTTATGAGCTCAAGAATTGGGTGGTATTGGAAAATTTAGCCAAAAATTGCCCATTTTCCTTATAATTACCAATAGCTCAACAAATAAAGATTTTGATAAAAGTTAGAGAAGTAAGCTTTTTCAATAGTTCAAAAGTGCTTAAAAGTAGCTCTGCAAGATAACATTTATCCACATACTGGGAAGCTGAGACATCTTCAGATTGCCAGTTACATCCAAGAAGCTAAAGCGAAGATACTATCAAAAATATGCCTGAATATACTGTTTAGGACTATTGAGGGATGTGATATCCCTACACTCCCAGCAGCTACACTTCTGCTGATATAATGCATGGAGTTTATAACAGCATTATTGTAGTAACTTAGTTTGAGTTGGAAACATGAATTTATCTTTGTTGCAAATGTTATTAAGCATATTAAATCTAATGGCATTTATTAGTGGGGAAAAGGTGCAAAGGCTTGTTGAATATTGGTTATGAAGTTATGAAACAGAAATATTTTTTGGGGGATGAGTCCCCTCCAATCTTTGCTTACCAGTAATTTTTACTAGTTTTCATCTCTATAATTCCTTTATTTATTATTTTTATATTTCATGGATGTTAGGGACCATGGGCTGCAGGAATTTGTCAGCTGAACCCCCCCTACAGCAGTATAGAACTGCTCTCTTCCAAACAGATTCTATTTTGCCCATGGAAGTGGTGCATTTGTCACATTTCCAATATCCTTGATTTCAAGGAGACAAGATATATTCCTTATGTCATTGCTTTTGTACAATTGGCCAGCTTTAAGGCAGTACATCTATGCTTTGACCATGGAGAATTTATTTCTTCTCCAGAGAGATTTATCAAAACATCTTAAATCAAATATGGGATGAGGTATTTTGTAAGATAACCTTTTCATCAAAAACACTGTTTTATCCTGCCAAATCTTACAAGGTGTCTCATTCTCATTTTATTTCAGATATTTTGATATAGTAGTCTGGACAACAGTCAAGCTCTTCAGAATCAATCTTAGCAAATTCACTTTTTTGTATTTCATTTACGTTAATATTCATTGTGCACGGTAACTACATCCTCCAAGGCTACTTTTCAACGTCAAAGTGACAAAAAGTTGACAATTATGAATACACAATGTTTTTAATAAGAAAACAGTCATTATGCCCGAGCATCAATTTTCTTAACTTTTCCCGAAATTGAGCCTGAGATTTTCTTAAATTTTTCTTAACTTTACTGATATAAATTGATTAAAATGGCTTACGCTTTCGTTATCAATATTTTATACTTGAATTTTAATTCCATCTATAACATTTTGAATGCAATAACAACGAGACATCAATTTTTGGCCTATAAAAGCACTAAATTTTTGAAATTGAGCCTCTTGATTTTCTTAAGATTTTCTTAAGATTTTGACCATTTGAGCCTCATTTTTTATAAACCTTTTTCTTATTAAAAAACGTGTAGCAAATAAGTACAACAAAAGTAATTCCCCAAGCTAAAATAACAGAAAAAATAGCAGAAAAAGAAATAAATCAAAAGCGATGTTAGAAACACAATCTCGTGTTAAAGGCTGCTTCAAAGACGCACAACACGGTATTGAAATGATCTCTACCCATTAGCCGCTTTAAAAAGAGGCACTATCAGAGTTTTTCAACTGGACAGCGTCTAGAATACGGTTCCTCGAAAAATATTTTAGAGATACGAAGATGCGAGTCCATTGAATGATTCTTAATTTTGTGCAGATGGTTATTCTGTGTTTCACCCATAATTTGATCAGGCGACTTGGCTACTAATGGTCTGTAACCAGTTAAGTTACTGGAAATGACAACGAAGAACTAAACTGAGGAATGGGTTAGGCCTTTATTTTATCAAATGCGGCCATTAACGGGTTCAGTTGAAAACACTGAAGTAACCATGGATATAGATAAACTTATAGAACTTTTCCTGAATGTGTGTATCTCGCCACCAGCATTTTGTGGTTAGGTTTCATTATTACGATGAAGCAATAGCAGTATTCACTAATGATGAATTTCATAAAAATTGCTCGTGATACTCGCGAAGAAGAGACTTAATCTGTGTTTAAACTTTTTCACTGTTGTTGTTCTTGGTAGAGAAATGATATCACCTGAATTCATTGATGGTATGCTGATAAAATGGTTTTAGGATCACACATCTGTTTTATCGTTGTACTTTCAGTCGTACAGCTCGAGAATAGTTTTGGTAAGTTTTCAAGTGAATAAATTTACTTTTGGTTGACTTTCGAACTGGTTTGGAAACCAATACTGCACCATTGTGCAATATTTGAATTTGCAGAAGTTCTTCAACATACAGACTGTCGAATTTAGCTCCTTTCAAAAAATTTACTTTGTTCTGCTGTACAGGAGAGATGAATTTATACTCTCTAAGTGTACCTTTCGGATATAGCGGTTGTTAGCGGGAAACTGCAACAAATGGTATATTCCGAGTCGATTCCGCATCCAATTTGTAGCTATCTAGAATCTGGGATTGCCATTATCAGTATTCAATAGTATTCAATTACACCCATATGTGCTACCTAATCTCCAATTTCCAAGTCTAGATGAACCATCTTTCCATTTGGGAAGTGCGATGCATTATGCTGGAATTCATCACTGAATCAAAAAGTCCTCCTTCTCTGTACTTCACTTCTCATAATCTAGGCCACACCAATATTCTAAAGGCATCTTCTACTTTTAGTTCAGTTGAGT
The DNA here is from genome assembly GCA_018155075.1 of Cassiopea andromeda. NCBI lineage: Eukaryota > Metazoa > Cnidaria > Scyphozoa > Rhizostomeae > Cassiopeidae > Cassiopea > Cassiopea andromeda. The sequence goes on from WIPJ01001602.1 coordinate 24,773, forward strand.
TTAACTTTAAATTCCACACCATAGAAATAATTTAATATACATACAATAAAGCTAGGATAGCAAACTACAACAGATGATAAATAAGGACAAATATTACAAAGAAGGTAGGTATGCAGAATTTTGGTATGGAGGAGAATTTCTCAAGAAGGAGCTCTCTCTCAGTAGGTTAACTAAACTATGCTTTGCTCCTTATGCTAAAAGCTTACATTTAAATTATGAAATCCTTTGATATTTAAAATTCAAAATGTAGTAAACCTATCAAGGAACTCGAGATTAGCACTTAGTTGAGAAAATGTGTAACTTTAGATCCCATGGGAGAGTCATTACTGAAGTAGACTGTTTGATACTGGATGGAATATCATTCCAGGATTTAGCACCTGCATATCTAATTGATCTTAACCGTATTGGGAAGTATTCCTATGTGTCATAAAAATATCACCCTTACGAGTCTATCTTGTATCATACTATTGAACAGCGGTCAAAGTTACGAAGAAGTTGTGGAAGAATATAGGAGAAATTAGGTGGACAGATTCATACACAAAGATAAGTAGCTTGAGATGAAATAACTCACATAACTTAAGAATTTTTAATTCAGAAAAGGTTGGCGTAGACGGAGATGTAAAATTCTTGAAAACAATAGATCAAACAGCTTTTTTTGCAGATGATATATTGGTTTAATATGGATGTCATAGGAGAGACCCAAACAATAATTCCATACTGTAGGGAAGAGGAAAATAGAGAGTAATACAAGGAAACTAGAACACACACTAGTCGGTAGAAGATACCTTATATTGAGAAATATGTAGCGTGTTTATGGTTCCAAGGCTGAGACGCTAGAGAATACGCAATAGTGTGTCCGTACTCTACTTCTCAATTCCCAGACTACTAGTGTTTTACAAATGTTCTAATATTATAGGGTATAGAAGAAATACTCAATATAATGTCCATTCATTTTAAGAAACTATATCGTGTTACACCTTCCCCCCGTAATTTAGTGGCTCACAAAATCCCCAAACCTCAAAGGAGGGTGAATATTTTGCCTCAACGAAAGTGGATGACAATGTGGTACCTGCAGTTGCTCAAGTGCCCTTCATTGAGGGGTACGGGGTCCTCCCACTACTATTTTGATGTCCGGGTTTTCGGGTACTGGCCAATAAGGAACTCCTTTGTCTTCTGGAATAGTACAATTTTTAAGATTGTTATGGTGTGCTACAACCTCCTTCCCTTCCTTAGACCTTAGCTTGTATATAACCCACTTGCAGGACAAAACCTCATAAGGGCCAACCCACTTGCCACCAAATTTCCATGTCTTAGGGCGTCGCAACCAAACAGAGCTGCCAGAAGGAAATGGGACCCAATTTCGACGATGAGAGTCATAGCTACGTGTTTGTTTGAGACGACTAGCTGCTAGCTTGTTCTGCGCTGCTACTTTAATGTCATGCATTGCACTACGGACTAATCTGCTGTAATCAGACTGACTAATGGGGTTCTTTAAGGGGAGGTCTAATTCTAGCGCTAGTGGTGTGCGAGGGTCTTTACCAAAAGCCAATTTGTAAGGACTGAACCCGGTGGAATCATGACAACTTGTATTATATGTATAAACAGCTAAACTAACCCAATTATCCCAGTCGTCCTTGTGGTGTGACACAAAACAGGATAACATTTCCTGCAAAGCTCTATTCTGGCGCTCGACAAGGCCATCACAAATATATCATGAGTTCTTGCTAACTTCTTTGAAAGTTCACTCAAATGGTACTTCCAACTGAGGTCATAGAGCAACCTAGCTGCATGGATTCAATTTGTTTATATCAATCTAAGTCCTACTTTTTGCTTTTCGACTTCAGTCTTGATTTCCTGTTAACCAATTATTGCATTACAGCTTTGGTGGAATATGACTCGTCATTACTCAACTCAAAAACGGGACAAAAGTTCTCGGAAATATTGATCGACAGCTTTACGACAGATTTGCTGAACATTGCTAAAGATGTAAGTATATGAGCTTTAATAGCTTCTCGTTACTTCAAATGTCCTTCAATATTGAACTATTGACGTTTCATTAATGTTGTTACGATCACAATTATTGACGCACAGCTAGTTAAAACAGAGTTCCTGCAAGTATCTCTATAGTACTCTCGTCTATTTATCGAACAATTGTGTACTTGGTAAGTTGCACTGATAACCCTTTCACCGATGCTGAAGCAGCTTGAAATTACAAAGAAGTTGCTTGTAATTGTTTCAAAAACTCAAAAACTATCGATTCTGACTACTTTGACATAGTTTGCAAAATGAGTTTTGATTGTGATTGCAAACGCGAGATCTAATGCTAGGTTTAAAACTATCTCTCTGATTAATAAGACTTTCGTAATGAGAAAGTTAGCTTTAAAACTCAAATGGTGAACGCATTCTTGGACATATATATAAAAATATATATATTATATATATATATATATATATATAAATAAACAAATATATATATATATATATTTACTTATATAAAGTAATAAAGGAAAACGGCAAATTAAACTCCCATTTTATCCCTACAAGCC
>WIPJ01001602.1:27492-46100 GCA_018155075.1 Cassiopea andromeda
TATATATATGTAATATATATGTATATATATAAAATATATATATATATATGTATATATATGTAATATATATGTATATATATAAAATATATATGTATATATATAACATATATGTATATATATAATATATATACACACACATTTTGCACACATGCATGTGCACATACTTTATTTTTTGACAACACAAGAGTGTTTAAGGCATCGTGAAGTAAACCCATTTGAGGTTTTAAGCTCCTTCAACACACTGTCATCATTCTTTAACAGCTTTTTCATGAAAGCCTGCTTCGACACTCTGAGCCTCATCATTTTATGATAGTTTTAAAAACTGATAAGGACCAGAGTGTTGAAATATGTTTTTTATGAAAACATATTTTATGAAATGCTGTTAAGTAGTGATATTAGTGTGTTGAAGGACCATAGAAACTCATGTAGAGTTTACTATATACTCTGTTTGTGTTAATTGTTTTGGTCATGGGTTTCAAGGTATGATCTACTTTTTCACAATCAAGAGCAAAATAGCTAAAGAGCCTATGATAGGAAAGAAGGAGAAGCGTAACCTATAACAGAGAAGGAAAGAGATTAACACTATAAATAGATGCAATCACTGCTTTTGTTTGTTATATTTAATAATGCTTCAAAGGTGAAAACTTAGGGATTTTTAAAAGTTTATATTGTACTCAATTAAACAGAAACCACAACCATGACTTACCTTTTCAAATTGTATTCATCTTGCTTTCAAAACGTTTTCATTGTATTACTATGATGAGCTATATGCACGAACACCATTTTCATTTTCACCCTTTCATCCTATGAAAACAGAAGCGACAGACATGGCTTACCTACTCAGCAAACGACCTCGCTGCCGTGCAAGCAATCCAGGCTATGGAAAAGTCATTGTTCGATTTGAGTGCCTACTATGCGCAAAACAAAACTGCAGTGATTGTCAATAAGTACCTAGATGGCCTTGGTAAGCTATAATCATTTTGTTGTTCATACTACTCGTTCTTTTATACGAAACATGTCTATAAGAAACATGAGGCAGAAATTAGGCAAAAATTAAGAAACATTTATAGGATACATAGGCAGGCAGAGTTTCAAATAATAACTTACAATAGTTGTTTTTACTAGTAAATTTTTAATCACATTAGCAAGAAAATAGAATGAACACCCATTACATGCCTCACAAAACCTGAGCCTCCTTTTTCTTGCACCACAATTGCCTAATCTGGGTTGTTATTGTCATTGGAAGTCTTTAAATTTAAGAAACATTTAAACCTAGATTTGACAAAATATTAGGAAACATGCAGGCTGAAGCCAGAGAGCGTGTATCTTATAAAAAAGCGTGTATACCATCTTCCAAAGTATTGGACGGTAACATTTCAGAATTTATATTTTCAGATATAAATCATTTTGGAGTATTAAAGGCTTTGCACACGTCCCATAGTTTTCGGACACCAAACTACTGGGAGGGCAAAACATTTTCCGAAAATACAACTGGTCGAAAATGTTAGCAGTTACCTTGTGAAAATTTACACAGGCTTAATCTGAAAATTATTGAGGGCAGAATTTAATTGGGGGAGGAGGTAATAGTGTTAACCTTCAAATCAATTACATACATGCAGCTCTTGTCAAATGTCCATGTTTTCTTCGCAACTGCTACTTGCGAGCATTTTATTAACAGGAAGTGTTGTTTATAAGTAAAGGCTTCCAGAGGACAGAATCCATAGAAACTTATATCTATCTTTTTATGCATGTAATGTGCATTAACCAAATCTACGGCTATCACGTACAGGTTTTTTAGTGTTGATGCATGGCGGATATATAGATTGTACCTAATTTGCTTCAAAGTTCACTGGAGACATATTGTAACATTTTCCTGATATTTTCCGTTTTCATTTCACTTCAAACATTGTAGGAGGTTAACCCTTTGGCGTTGCTAGTTTAGACGGGCCCCTCGATATCATAAATTATAAAATAAACATGCTGATTGAGAATCCAGTAAAGTAATCCTAAGAACATAATCAAAAGTCAAGCTTAGCCCTAAGCTATCTAAAGTAAGAAAAACCTCTTTAGTGCCTAGAATAGATATGAACGATAAAAGAAAATTGCGTTTCATTAAAATTGTGTTTTAAAAATAGCTATCTGCTACATGAAATTTTTGAAGTTAGACAAGGATGATGCCAGCTTTCTCTGAGTAGAGAAGCCATTCCAGGTATTAGCACCTATGAAAGAGAAACATTCATCTCTTTACAGAGATAGTTTATTTCCTCTACAACAAATAGTAATTGAAATATCTCCTCCATAACTGTCCAGAGATTTAATATCTCCTCTGCAACTAGTAACAATATCTGCTCTATGTCTTAACAGCGATCGAATATGCCACGATAAGATGCGACTCTGTTATAAGCAACAAGTTTCCACGAAACCTGGACTCATTGCCAGCCACTTGGAAGGATCATAGGGACCATTCATATTATGACATCCATTGCCATAGTAACGCAACTAGTAAGATCTATTTTAAAGATCTCATCTATTTTACTTCTTGTGTTTGTGTATAGCTAATTGATACAGGGATCGGGAGTACAGGAACATCTGCCCTAAGTATTCAAGCATTCCAGGAACATATGCCTTTTCAGCTTACCGAACCATCTCTTTTTGCTCGTGATGGTGCCCCGTAGAACACATGTCCCCACATATAAAATACACTCTATATTTTTGTTGCTGAAAGCGAATTTATTAATCTTCAATAAAAGTGGACAGTTTTAACAGAGAAAATGCTCCTATAGCGTAGCAGAGGAATAAAAGATCAACTATGTATTGCTTTGCCTGTGTTGGATAACATTGCATTTTATTAAGCAAAAGCTGCAGCCAAATACTTCCCTACTATGTATATTGCAATCTGTGACGTCGTATGATCTCTTTTTCTGGGAGGGGTGTAAGACAATAGTTTACCTACAGAAACTGAAAAAGATGTGCATATACAGACAGATGTGTGAAATTACGTACAGAAGCGTTTTCTTTGCAAGAGTTCCGTATTTTTGTAGGGTGGATAATGCGAGAGAGGATATTTTTAGTACTCTTTTGACTATTTCAAGGCAAAATATACAGTCATTACCAAAGTCATCGAATCTAAATTTACCGACGAGATTACCGAAATTTGGGGGGTGCTATACCCCTACACACCCCTCCCCTCTAGCTACGCCCGTGATTGCAATAGATAGGCGCAGGGCTGTCTTACATAAGGGAACAATGAGAAATTTATAAAGATAAAGACTTTTTTGATATTCTGTTGATTGTAAAGCTTCGGGTAGTAGTATGGATGCCGGTAATTTGTAGTTTGTCAAGCATCAGAAAAGTCATAGCTCAGCGATGTAAACGCCTTGCAATTGATGCCCCAAGTAATGCATTGCAATTCTGATCATTTCAGATGTCTTACCCAGTAAGTACCCAAGCTTGCATTCTGATCTCAGAGTGAGGAGAAGTCTGAGGATGCTGCAGCCTAAGGAACATTTTGGATCAAAATCTAAGAAGACTTCCAATGGAAGAAGAACTAGACGATCTGTGAATGGTTTGTGTATTTCAGCTCATCAACTTATCAATTGTCTCACTTAGAAAGCTCTGTTTCTTTTTCATTTGCATTGTGTCTTTTTATTGCTAGAAAAGTTGAGTTCAGGTTGCTGATTCCTGATAAGTTATACGTTACTACTGAATGGAAATCAGCCTACTTCTAATATCTGATAATACACGTTATTTTTTATAAGAAAGTAGTTTATAGGAAAAAATGCTCTACTGCTCAGATAATGTAGAAAATTCAGTGCTGAATTTTAGAGACTTCAGACAGTTCACAGGCTAAATTCAAATTATCTGCGTATAAAACATTATGTATGTTATGTTTGCTTTCGTCCAACAACTTATCTTCTTTTCTTGACCAACAATTGTAATAACTGTAGATGTAAATGCAGCTTTTAATGATCATTGCATTTTTCCTAGGGCCGCATTTACACTTTACCGGCTTCTATCGTCACGTTGTGTCATGGAATGATCTCTATTAGATAGAGCGATCGTTGCTTAAGAAAGCTCTAATGCTAAAGTAGTGACAAAATAAAGCGTCAATGATAGGCTAGATGCAAACTTTTTTTAAAAAACAAGGCGTGTACACAAGAGTGGTGGCGACACGGGGACTGGGGGCTTCCCTCCCCCACACCATTTCTCACCAAGAACAATTTTCTAACTCGGCCAATTTCGATGAGAAAATGTTAAGGTTGAGGTGAGGGACCTTTAGTAAGAACTTGAAATGGGTGTGGCAACAAAATCGCGTCGTAATTTTAGGGTGTGGCACCCCCAAATCCCCTCATCCAGTCTGAAAGGCTGGCACCACCCCTGGTGCACAAGCAAATATAACAGGTATGATAATTTGTTTTTGCAGACCCTAAGATATGTGGAAGTAAATTGCTTTATACCACAATGAGTGGAAATATCACTTCCCCTGGTTATCCTGGCAACTACAGCGCTGGCATCACTTGCATTTGGCATATCACTGTTCCTGTAAAATACGCTGTATCGATAAGTTTTGATGTGTTGAACATGGAGTACGACAAGCAGTGCTTTTATGACAGTGTTGAATTCTTCGACGGTGCAAGTGTCAATTCAAAATCTATCAGGCGAGTATGTGGAACTACCATTCCGGTTGGAATACGTTCCTCACTGAACTCTATTACCATAAAGATGAAAACTGATGACACTATTGAACACTCTGGGTTTATACTGAAGTGGAATTATACTGAGCCAAATTACCCACGTAAGTTCAAAAATTAAATACTGATTTTATTTCCAAATTTACGTCATATTGACTTAAGTCTACTGTTACTACAGTAGAAACCCGCATAAAAGCGAATAGACTTTCCCTGAGCAGCCTGGATGGGTTCTTAGTTAATGGATTGGTACTTTTAATTCCAGCCTGTAAGGCCCTTAACAAGGTTCTTACATACAGCACATGCCTTGCATGGATTGACACTGTTTTTAGCACAAGAATTCTTGACGATTCTTGAGGAAATTGTAAAGTCAGAATTCTTGTTCAATAATCACATTGCATATTGTGCAGCTTGAAAAGCAAAGACAGTCTGAGAAAATTTCTACTCATGAATTTTTAAATCAAACAACATGAAATCCATCATAAACACAGGCTCTCTTATGCGGGTCTCTACGGTATGAGCCTGTTCATGTGAAGCAAGCTTACCTTAAAGCAGATGAGTTAGATTTACCAGCTACAGCTCAAAGTACGAATGCTAGCAATTTTACAGAGATTCCAATTGAAGAGTTAGTTCTAATTAGTATAGAACAGGGCAAAATGGTTGCATACTATGAAGGAATCTTTCATCAAAAAATGTGTAAGCGGTTCTGTGCCTATTTGCATCTTCTATGTATCTGTATCAGCGTGCTCTTTTTTGCGTTTTTGCGTGCGTGCTGGCATCCACATGCATGTTAATTTATGCTTACAGCTGCAGTATTCTTTTTTCTTAAGATCCTGGCTATATTGTTGTGTCAAATATCGTCGTCGATCAGCTAGGCCGAAATCCTAATGATCTAGCGAAGTTCGCTTTGGTTTTCAAGAAGCCCACAACCTGCCCATTAAAAAGGTAAAACCTCTATATTTATAAATTCTTGATAGTCAATTCAGACGTGACCTTCGTTAATATAGCGTTGCAAAGGCCCGAATCGTAAATTACACAGTTATTCATTTGCTGCGATTAGGGTCATTGAAAAACTTTACTGTCGGTTGTTCATAGAGTATGATTTCAGCAATCAGATTTTCTTTACGGTCATAGGTGTAGGAGAAGGGGCTATTTCACTCAGGGAACTTTTTCTGAGAGAGCAATAGCAAGTTTCTGACTGCTTCCAAATATCTGCTCTTTTGGGTGCACAATTTGCAGCCCCCTAAATTTAACATCCTTCTATGTTTGCAGGAAGCCAGGCCTACCACTTGACGTTGGTTGTGCAATATTTACAACGTATCACACCTGTCTCTTACCAATTTTTTCTTTCGCCATGATGTTCTTTTCCTGATGTTCTCCAGTCAACAGATAAAGTCAGGGATTTGCAAGACTTGAGACAATCGCGTTCATAGTTTAAACATTCCTCTTTTGCAGACGAGCAAGGCTAGAGGAAATTGTTGGTTGGTTAAACAACCCCAATTTCCGAAAAAACAGACTTAGTTCGAAGTCCGATTTGCCTACAAATAGAACTCTCCTTGAGTTTTATTAACAACAAAACGTTGACGAGCACTATTGATGTTCGGCCAATGTGCCAATAAGCTAAATATTGGGGGGGTGAAGCACACCTCCGCGCACCCTCTTTGGCTATGCCCATGTTTGCAGAGATGCAGAAATGTGCTAAATTGTGAGTGACCTCGATAGCTTTCAAAACTTTTTCTTTTAAATACATTTTCTCCCAAAGGCTTATAAGATTTTCATTTGTTTTTCTCTGAAATTCCTTTCAGCAACGATGTGTACTGTTATTTCCAATATGACGCTGTGATCATTAGTCGAATCATTTCAACCAGAACACTGCCACCAATGCTCATGCAAGGAAAGACTGTTGATATCAAATTTGATCATATCATTGTACGTATGTTCGTTGCCTTGGTATTCTGCGTTTTGTTTCACCTAGTGTTCTTATTGAATTGAATCTGAATACTATCTAGAGTATGAAATTTCTAAAAATAGATTGTTATGACGTCATCACTAATGAACTCTATAGGAACGCCAGAATCATCATAGAACAGGGGTCGGGAACCTATGCCTCGCGAGCCAAATATGGCTCTTTTGATGACCATATCTGACTCTCTGGCTCACACAAAAAGTCGTACCTAACATGTTTTCATTCGCTACAAAACATGCTCTAATAACAATAATACATGAATTTAGTGGTATTTACTGTTTAAAAAAATATTTAATGGCTCTCAAGGAGTTGCATTTTGCAATATGAAGCTATAATGGCTCTCTGAGACCAAAAGGATTCTGACCCCTGCGCAAGAAGTTAGGAGGAGATACATATATTCAGAGACGCTTTCACAAAGAAAAGGTTGCTATTTATGCTGCAAAAGAACAGTAATCCCTTTGTGCATATGGAAAGGCTATGTAGAAAGTAGGGGCTCATGTATCCCTTGCCCTCCCCATTTTTGGGGTTTTGATTTACAAGATATGAAACAAAGAATTGTGCTGATATTGCTTTGTCTGTATTTTTCAATGGCTAATAGAACATGTAAAGACGTATTGGTTAGATTTCTATCATTCAACCCATTCTAGTAATATCAGCATCACAGGGTTACAAACAGTAAACACTTTTCAAAAGTGTAGTTTCCAGGTTGGTCTCTTATAACCAATTGATATTTTCCGGTTTTTAAACAAGTCTTCTAGGGCCAGGGTTTGATGGTTGTCAATGTGGATGTGGCTGTCAATGTATCTTAGTTAAATGAGACAAGAGTACTCTCAGGTGCCAGATAAACGTCCCTCCCCCCGCTTAATAACTTTTCGACTTTTTTCCAACTCCGCGGACCTTATTAGGACCCCCCGTTATTAATTTTAGGAATTGACTATGTTTACAAGCCCCTCATTTCATTTCCTTTCTTTGTTAGTACTGTTTACCCCGGATTTTCGTGGCAAAATAGCGTACTGCTGTATCTATTTTAGTTGTATGCTCTATGACAACCTGTTTTAGTTCTTTCTGTCCTTGTATAATCATGTAAAGCCTTTTCTCAAATTCCAACTCCCCTGTTTATATTGACCCCTCCATTTATTAAGCTTCGGAATTTTTTCCCACCCCCTGTCTACTAGGACCCCCCAGTGAAATTGGCACTTGAGAGCATGCACTGCAAGCACATAAGGAATCAGGTTACAGAAAAGGAATTCTGTTATGGTAGATTAAGGATAGGTGTTTTAACTTCCACCTCCATAGAATGTATAATGCCTCCACTAGCACTTGAGATTCATACCATTTCCTTATAGGAGCTGAAAAATTACCCTACGCTTTATCGATCAAAGAAATATTGTATGAAATGGAACGACACAGTTGCGTAAGTAGATGTTGATTTTATTTGGTCTTTGATCAGTGTTTTCAAAATTAGACGTTGGCCGTCGCATACGGTAACTCTTTGGTTTGCGACGCCTACTCTCCCTTAAGCCTGGCGCACATGGTGAGGATTTTGCTGAGCAAAATTCCACGAATGAAACTTTCCTCAGCAAAATCCTCACCGGATTTTCCTCATCAGACCTGAACTGCCTCTGTGCACCCATTGTACTTTGATATTGATATTTGATTACCGTCAAGGAGACGGTGAGGAAAATCCTCACTGGCAGCGCGAAGGTGAAGAATTGTTCATTCGTGGCAGAAATTATCAAACATGCTAGATACTTTCCTCACAGTCATGAATGAACAATTCCTCACCAAAAATTGACCGAAAACGGTGAGGATTTTGCTGAAGAAAGTTTCATTCGTGGAACTTTGCTCAGCAAAATCCTCACTGTGTGCGCCAGGCTTTAGGTAGATTACCTGATAAATAAAACGTTTGATAAACTTTTAATTTGTAAATGAATGATATGTGTAAAATGAAAGCTAGGTAATTCAATTTTGGTCATATTTGTAAGAGTGAACAAGCCTCCAATATTTCGGAGCAGATTATTGTGAAGATATGGTTTATTACGTCCTAAGTAAGTGCCTTTCTCTGCCGCATCTTTATAAAATATTCTGTAGCTGGTAGGTTGCAATAAAATCAGAGTAGAAAAATGCTGCATAGATTTGCCATTACTGCAATTTTCAATTGCATGAAATAATCCTGAAGGTATTCTGAAGGTATTCTGCTTAGACTGCAATTTGTACTTTATAGGCATATGGAAATTGGAGCTTGGTCGAGATACGGTGGCAAGGTATACCGAAGTGACGACTTTTCAACAACATGTCGCTTTGATGAGCCTGGGATATATGCAGTATTCGCTGAGCACAACGTAAGATTTTTCCTTATAGCCATTATTCTGTATGTAACGTTTATGGGTTCTTTCATATGGATATCTAAAGGCATTTGTGGGGCAAGGCCCGAGGGCCTAGCCCTTGAGAAAATACAACAACCTGATCTGACTAGTATCTATTCCTTTAATCGACGAACTCCCCGATTACAATGTGTTGCTTCTTTTATTAACCAATGACACTAACACAGCACTCTTGACACCTATCTGAGAGTGCACACAATACAAACTCAACTATCACTGCAAGGACACACCCAACTGACACTGAGAGTTACAATCACAATTCCACGCACATTCTCACAGTATTCTCGTTACATGTATCACAATTAGTTTAATATTACTAGCCACATCTCACCTTTTATGATGGCATCTTTTAGCTAGACTTCTGGAGCTTATGTCAGGCTTCTTGCCTCACATAGCTGTAGCTTTTCTCTATCTTAGACTTCAGATTTTATTGTACAGTTGCTGACAATAAACACTCTACGGGTGTTTTTGTCTCTCAATTTGGGTGTTTCTAATTTATTGTCTATTTATAACTTAATTTGCTAATACTTAGCACATGTAGCAACTGACAACAAAAAACTTTTTAAAAAATTGTAAATGTTGCGAAAGATCATTGAACAACATCTCCATATTCCTTTTAGCAATTGCCGTCAATTTGCATTATTGCTTTTCTTCTACAGTTTCCTATTTTGCTGAAGTAGCTGCTACCTAGTTCTTCTGGTAACCTATTTCATCAAAAAATGTCACGTTTAAGCTTCCAGAGACTTGATAGAGTACCAAAGTAATAAAGTCATAAAAATCTATTTTTAGAATTTTTATATTTTGACCACTTGGAGTGAAGAGGAGTGTATTGATAATTTTAGGCGAATGGTGTCAAAATGAGATGAAGTATGGTTATTTGATGACAGGAGACTGGCCATAAAACATCCACTGTATAGCTTTTAGAACCAGAGTCAAAATACAGTGATTTAATAAGAACTAAGTGAGCATTCAATTGCCTATATCTCGGTCATTATCTTTCAGATCGAGTTGAAATTTTTCAAAAGTAACTATATCAAAGTGCTTTTACAGCATTTAAAGCCAAAAATCAAAATATTTTTAAAATAGAACTTTCTTGACGTCACACTTGGGTACTCTATTGCAAAAACAGAAAAAGGATGATTTCTCTTATATCGAATTTATTTTGTAGTTTGTTGAGGAGGCTGTTGCTTTTCGGTTTACTGGGACTTTCTATGCTGGTATCTTCTTTTCCATTTTTTGGCTGCTCATGCTGATATCTCAATGGGTGTTTTCAAGGTTTGTGTTATGCTTATCAAATACTACATTCTACTGTATGCTTGTAGTTTGTGTTACATTTCTCAGACACAAATATTTCACATAAATCATCATGAATTATTGAACAATGCTAAAACTAGCAAATAGCATTGCGTTTGGCATTTTATAGCATCCAAGTTTCACCATTTGCATTGTATTCTAGGAGAATAAACGTTCCTGAATGGATAAATTTCAATCAGGCTGTTTCCCTTGTACTTTTCCTTGGCACAGTTCTATGCGGTCTCCATCTTGAGTTTGTCAAGGTAAAGAAGTACTCTTCTCTTTCTTGGAAATTGTATCTCTAGTTTGAAATTTATGTGTGTACAGTAACTTACTATAACTAAGAATGAGTGTGCTTAGAACGTTTTTCTGGTTGAGTAACGCTGATGTTTTGGGACGTGGTATGCGAGCAGCGGCTAGAGGCTCTTTTCCCATCAATCTACTAGCATAGGCCAGTAGATAGGGTTCATACGGTCAGGAGAAAGCTGTGCTTTTTAGGACAGTCAGGAAAAATCAGGAAATTTTATTGAAATTGAAGAAAGTCAAGAAAAGCTCAAGGAAATTTTATTATCCTTGCAAATGAATCCATGCCCCGTTGATATTCTACACATTGCACACCCATGCATACGCCAAAACAAGCCATTAAACGTTTATTTGCTTACAAGTTACTAATTAAGTACAGCATTGACATCATTAGTATTTCCTGACGAACCGGTGTTACAGATGGCGCTACTGACCGGTCGGTAGCATTATCTGTAATACTGGTTCGTCAGGAACTATATTGTGTATTTCTGATATATAGTTACGAAAAGTGCTCTCATGTTCAAGAAAAAATGTCAGGAAAGGTCAGGAAAAATGCTAGGCAGGATGTGTATGAACACTGGTAGGGCTATAATCAACACTGGAGGTATAAAGGAACTGAACTCTCTACGTTATCTCATAAAGTAGACCCTTTAGGACAGTGTCCTCTCTTATATGCACTGTCAAACGTACTATTCGAACATTCAATTAATCTTCACCTCTTTTTCATTACTTGAATGCTATCGTTTAGAGTAGAATTGCTAGCTTTCTGTGTGATATGGATATCTTGTCTACATCATGTTCTTTCTATGACAACTATAAGATTCTGTTTGATTTTAAATTGAATCTTTTTTCTTTTACCTAACAGAGCATGTGTTCTCTCTTGGCATTCTTTTTGTACTACTTTGGTCTTGGTGTCTTCTTCTGGCAATTCTTGAAAGCAGCACAAGTTTCAGGGAAATTTGATGATTTCTTTTCAAAAGGAAGAAACATATATTTATTTTATTTCCTTCTCGGATGGGGTACGTAGCCATTTATGACCCATTTAGCGAGTTACAACGTCGCTGCAGTCCATGCCTGGAAACACGTGCGATCGCACCTGCGCTTATCCACGCGTGCAACATTTTCAGCACGAGTGAAAAATCACCCTGCCAACATCACTGCCAACTGTGCAATCGCACATGGCAAATAGGAACCTGCTTTAGCCTGTTTTATCCAATATAAGACAATTGACATGCTTCTGCAACAAGAAACTCTGTGTTCCAGATACACAAATCTTGAATCGCACATGCAATTCCAAATAGTTAAGAGCAATCGCTGGTGCAGACAAGGGTGCACGTGGGAATCGACACTCTTGCACCAATTTCTTCATAGACTGTCGCCGCATTGAGAATCATATAGCAGTGTAACTTTTACCAGTTATGAGGCACAAATGCTGAATAAAACTCAGGCAGTATTGCTTTATAAATTAATAAAAGGTGTAGCAAATACCTCATTACTAGTGCGAGCCAATTGTCAATATTCCAAGAACTAAAGCTTTTAGAAGTGGTTTCTTACACCTGTCACATTGGTGTCAGGGCGTCTCTACATTACAATTGTAGGGAGTAGAGTCCCGCTGGAAAATGTTCAGTCCGCAAATTGATGCAAAAAAAGCCAGCTTCAAGTTTTTCTCTTAAGTTTTAAATCGGCTAAGTACGAATTATGGAGAATCAATTAAGAAACTTCTGTCTGTGCCTTATGCATCAATTTCTTGCTTTTTAGACCGGCTTGTTGCATTGCTCTTATGAATTTTCTATTCTCAAATAAGTAAGAACAAATGCAAAAGAAAATGAAAAATAACCAGCAAGATGGTAACACTTGCTTCTACGTCAGAGTGCTTTCGTGGAGGAGTCTTCCTCACCTTCGTATTTTTCGTTCTAGTTCTACCTATATTCATTGCTGGAATGGCAGCAGGTGCTATGTTCTCACCGAGCAGCCATGCAAATAGGTATGTACATTTTATTTCTATCTTCAAAAGCTCCAGAGATCGAGATCTTCTCTTAAGTATGACCCCATTTAGTCATAGTGGCTATTACTTGGTAGTTGTGTTTCAAGCATAGTACCTTAGACAGCTGAGCTGGATTGGAGGGGGGTATGGATTTAGAAGTACATTATGTTACGGGTTTAAAGCGTTGTTTTATATATTGCACCAGTTAGGGTAGTAGATGCCATATCAACAATGATGAGTACAAGTAGCTAGTATAGTAGAATGTAGAGGGGGCCATGTGAGAAGCTGAGACTGATTTGATTGATTGAAAATGTGCCATATTCCTTGCTAGGTTATAGAGAATGAAACTGTTGAAAGGACAAGACCAATCTTTCAGCAATATATTTGCATTCTTCAAAAGGGGCATTGCACAGGCAGGCATAGGAGCTTCAAACTCCCATTGAGAAGGTCTTGTCGGTAAACCTTGCTTCTTATTGGCAAACCCTACGATGTTTTGGGAAGTTTTTCAACTTCTAGCTACAAATTGAAGCTTCTCTTAGTTCATTTGATTTGGCTAATTAGGAATCTGCCAATATCATGCACCTGCCAATATCAAAGGGACAGGAAAGTTTCATTGGCATAACTTATGAGTTTTCAAGCAGTTCCCCAAATTGATCTTTTTGCCACCGTACTAAATTTTACTTTGAAATCCACTTTGTGTGGTGATAGAATTTTTTTCTGCTGTAAAACACTGTAGTTAAAATTGTTCCCGCTATGTTCACTATATTCATCGATAAAGCTTAAATTTTGCATCATTTTCCACTGACTCTTCAAGTTCAGTGATGTTTAGGCTTAATTTTCTTATAGAATATTGTATTGCAAAAAAATTTAATACTGTTTTTCTGCAAACACGTATTCAAGTATTCAAAGTAATCATCAAAGACATTAAAAGGAGGTTTTGATTGACCTTTAGCGAATAATTTAACATAAATAATGATAACATTTGCTGGGAAACCACAGTTCTTACCAGCATTGTACTTTGTTGCAGCATTTTTTCAAAGACTTCAACCCAACTGCATATAAAAGCTCGTTTTCATAACGACACAGTAACAATCAGTAAAAATCAGTAAATTTCTGTAAACATATAGTGATAAGATCACAGTGTCCTAGTTTGAGGTTTTGCAGTTCTCTCCACTACATACCACTCCTGTAGCCGATACCACTACTTGCAAAGCATCATCAACAGAACGTAGAACGTCTTTGGAACAGCTGCATAACCTTTCAATTTGCTTTTGCCAATTGGTTTATCGTGATTTGGCATGTTCCCGCCACACGTTCTGTAAAGTCAGGCTGAAACTGCAGTGCACTTAAAACTTCGACATTTGCAATTCTTTACAAATAGTATTCTGCGGACCAGCTTCTTGGGTTTTCTTCTTGGGCACTCAAAGTTTACAAGCAGTTGCACAAAGTCTACAGGAAAACACCCAAAACAACCAAGCTCTCCTCTTTCTAGTCCTGGAAACCAAATTGAATTGCACTTTCCCAGACAATCTTTATCTAACACCTTCCTTGGTCTGCATCCTTTGATTTTTATCTTATGCCATGTTAGCTTGGCATAACACTGCTCCTTCTTCACATTAATTGATATCCCATTTTCAAGCTCAGGCTCTCGACACTGCTTGTCAGTCAGCGATTTCAAAAAGCCACATCGCTCCCTTGGACCCGAGCTAGTCTTTTCCTTGAAATTAGAATGGATAAGCGTAGGAAAAAATAGAAGGAAAAACAATGTAACCAACATAACTAAGCCTGGCATCTCGAGTACTTTTAGTTCTTCTCCTTAGCTGGAAGCCGGATCTTCGTAGGACAGACGGCTAAACTGTCTACCAGCGTATTCTAACTATTTGTAGACGTCTGGATTGAAGGTGTTAGGGTTGAGTAAACGTTGTTCTTTGTTTACAACGATAATGCCTTTCAATAAGACACATCTACGTCAATACCAGGTTGTTTGATGGATAGGTACAACGAGTCTCACTGCCACTATCCTTGACCCATTGATTGATTTTGCATTGTCACGAACGTTTTCCATTGTATCTACAATAGAAGAGGAAAAAATCTTCTTTTTGTATGGTGAAATTCGATCATTATAAGGCAGATTTAGTAGTAAGTCTTCATTAGCAAGTCATTAAATGCAAGATGAGTGCTCATTAAACTATTAAATAGTCTAGCACACCATAAATGGAACTGTTTGCTATTGGTTGTATGTTAGTTAGTTAGCTAGTTAGTTAGTTAATTAGTTAGTTAGTTAATTAGTTAGTTAGTTAATTAGTTAGTTAGTTAGTTAATTAGTTAGTTAGTTAGTTAGTTAGTTAGTATTTATTTGTTAACACAGGCTGAGGTTTAAGGCAGCTATGCAGCTGATATGGGCTTGTGGCACAAGGCATTTGACCTCAGATTTTATCTGAGTACTCATTTACCGACCTACGAGAATGTAGTCCTGGGGGGCTCGGGGGTCACAGTTCCCCTCGTTAAATCCATGAAAAGCTTATGGGGAGTTCACTTCCTTGTTTGAAACGTAAGTTCTTGAAAATGTTTCTTAAATTGCTGTTCTTTGCTCAAGATTTACAATCTTATTTCAATATTTCCTCACAAATGAAAAATATTGTTATAGTCTGGCTCAAATTTGGTGTACAGTGGATTACTGAGAAATGAATTGGAGTTTCTTTACATGATTCTTAAGGAAACGGTCTCAAAATTCTGTTTTGAGCCCTTTCACTAATAGTTGCGTACTACACCCTTGTCATTTGCGTAGAGGATCACAATATGCTCGTGATTTTTGCGAACTTTTTTAGTTTTGGTGCATCTTTTCTAAATGCTTAGCGATTAGCAAATAACATGAGAGAACTGTCATCGCTAAGTCTGTTAAAAATCCAACTAAGAAGACATTTGATGAACGATGAAAACTAATCTATGCCGCCTCAAAAGAACGACTCCCTTTAAGATCAGTGGTTTATTTCTTTGTTATTTTAGTTTTGCTTAGTTGTATATAATTAAGCTTGTATTTGTAAGTATGCTGAAGGGATATTGTTATAAATAAATTAAATTAAAAAATTTTTTTTCACAAAGTATACTACATTTTCGGAGTGATATGTGTGAGAAATATCACTGATTTTCTCGTTCAAGATGACTGTATTAATTTGAATAAAAGATTATGAAAATCGATTAATTACCCAAAGGGTCAGATTGTCCAAGCAAGAAGGAAAAAGTGTTCAATTTTACTTGGTCTTGAGTCGTCGTCTTCGTCTTTATTGTCATCTCATTGTTCTTTATTATCTTCAAGTAGGTAATGCACGATTCCATCCATACGCTATCAAAGGTACTTCTTGCTTAACTCTCACACACCGACTACTTCAAATCAACTCAATCAACAAATTAAAACCAATAAACAACAAAGAAGTAAAAATAAGCTCAGCCTCCAGCCACTAACCTTTTCTCACAACGAAAATAAGGATGAGAATAAAAATGACAAATAAATTCGAAAACGAGGCAGCACCATAATTTCTTACAATATGCACCTCGTCAATTGCTTGATGGCAAAATTAATATAATGTTTTACAAAGAAGCACGATATTCAGGTATGTTCGGAAACATTGCTCATATTTCCCAAAAATTATTAATTTATTTTTTGGGGGTCTTGAAGAATCGAGAGTTGATTTAATTATTCAGCGCTTTGAACTGTCTGAATGTATATATCAAGGACAAAAGCAAACCATAGCAACAAATAATGATCAACAATCCAAATTTTCCACAAATCAGACGCTTCCCCGAAGCGCAAATGTCCAATATTAATTGGTGTTCTCTCTCTGAGAGTCTTTTCTCTGTTCTCTCGTGTTTCTCTTCTTCTCAATGCTTCCTTCTAATCTAAAGCTCGTCTCGTCTCATGCACATGCTCCATATCACATGTTCAGTTGTTCAATTCAATTCATAACAAGGTACTTTAATCAAAATTCCATTGATTTTTCTTTCCAGCTGCTGGTTAGCTCTCGTTGGAGGTACTATATGGGGATATACTTCACCGACTTATTTCCTTGTCTTTGTAAGTACCCTCTCTTTTTATAGGAATAAAGCTTATATGAATTTTAAGGATTAACTTTTGCACTATCGAAAAACTATTTATCATCCTGCTCCACTTTTGTTTTGCTTTATGATGAAGTAAGACATGAACAAAGATTTGAAGACATTCCTTTCATTTTCTGACGACATTACACTTTTGACTTAAGAATAATTTAAGAATAAGCTAAGGCTTCTAATCGAAAAAGTTTAAGAATTTTCAGGCTCAGAATCATTGAAATTTAAGAGTAATTTAAGAATATTGTCGGTTCAAGTTTCAACAAGACTTGAAAATAATCCTTTAATTTTCAGACGTAGTTATACCTTCGATATTTGAGAATAAGCTAAGGCTCCAAACCGAACAGGTTTAAGAATATTGAGGCTCAGCAATAATCAGGTAATCTTCTAAAAAGAAAAGAGTGCAATTGGAGTTTTTGGAACTCTTTCTAAATGACTAAAGACGTCTTGCTAGCTGAGTTTCTGTTTTTGTGGCATAATCAATTCAACGGTTTTTTTCTACTATCCTCATGCTTCCCATGACATCAAATCCCTCCATTCGTAGGGAAACGTTTTGATCATGTATAAAGTTTCAAAGAAAACAAAAAAGAACCTCGAGAGATTTAATCATTCAAAGTTGAGGTGAGTCTAGAATTTGCCAACTCCATGGGCTTCTATATTTACCTTTATTGCAGAAGTTCTCTCTATTGCTAAAATAAGTTGTTTTCAATCAATCTGGGAAGCAGAACATTTTAAATAATTAGTCAGTTTTGAACTATATTTCATCCAAGACAGCATTTTGAATCCCTCACGTCATCCTGGATTTTGGATAGATGAATCTTTTTTAATAGGATACATAGGTAGCCTTAGATCAGTGGTTTTCGACCACGGTTCCCCTTAACCCTGGGACTCTGCCAGTACCATCGCAGGGGTTCCGCCACAAGCTAAAGATAAGCTATTGTCCGCAGTAATTTTTAATTCGCTTGTGCAGAAATGTGAGCAGGGGATCCTCGAGCCACTGGAATGTTTCCTTAGGGCTCCACTCCAGAGGAAAGGTTGAAAACAACTCCTTTAGATTGTCCAGGTGTTATGCAGAGATAGGTACACAGGGCCGTAACCACGATTTTCATTTTGGGGGGGCTTAGAAGTCACTATCAGAGGAGGCCTCACCATGGTTGAGGCGGAGGAGCTGAGAAAATTTTACGATTTTCAAACGTCTAAATACGCTATAACTGGTCACATTTTACTTAATTTGTCTCAATGCTATAAAAGTAGAGATCCAAAAAGTGAAAGACAATACACCAAAATATCTACAATTCTTGTGGATTTTAATAACATTCTTACAACTTATTACATAAGATGATTGTAAAATAGATGTAGTTTTTAAAAACATCCAAACAAAGTTTTACGATCACCAAGAAGAATGAATTCATTTGCAACATTGCAAAGACCAAGATTGTCGGTTTCGTCCTTGTGGATATGCAACGTAAGCATATTTTTTAGCCTCGAAATTGTAGTTGTTGAGCGGAGGTATGTTTTCAGTCTTTGCAGGGCAGGAAATGATCTTTCACTCAAAGCATTTGTTGCTGGCATAACAAGCATTATTTTTGCTATCTTGACGACTTCTTTTATAAGAAGTTTTTTTGCCTCAGGTAGTGCTTGTAAAAATTTAATAAGCTCTTTGATCGAAAATGAAGAATCTGGGTTGAAACCTTTGGAAATAGCCATTTCGGATAAGTTTTTGAGCTGTGTTTCAGCGGCATATTTATTGATGTCATCCCCGTAGAAATCGCACACTTCATCCAAATGCTTCTGCCAGTCTCCAGAAGTGACGGCTTTGAGCAAGGTTTCCTGTAAATGAATGTAGGTACGGTAATCTGGCTGGTCAAATCTTTGTTTTATACAAT
>WIPJ01001602.1:46137-57395 GCA_018155075.1 Cassiopea andromeda
CAGATCTGTGGGAGTGTTGTAATGTTTTACTTAAATTATCAGTTTGCCGGAGAATGGTTTGACTTAGCGAACAGCAAAATACAAAATCAAATGATTCCATCACCGTCTGAACACCTCTTATTCTAGCTTTCATTTCGTTATCCTTTACATTTGATAACGACCATTCCCATAACTCCATTAATTGATTGTAATTATTAAGGTAAGATTCAAATGCTTCCTTGTGAGAATCGCTATTTTCGTGCTTTAAAAAATCCCTTGTTTTTCTTGAGGGCTTTTTTCCAATTGGTAAACCCGTACTTTGTAAACACGTGCTCGGATTTAGTTGAAGAGATCATGTTTTTCTTCTCAGTGTTAATGCAAACAAAACAAAATGCGGCGTCTTTTTCCTGGTCGTAGTGAATCCAGTTAAACTTGTCAAACCATTTGACTTGAAAGGATCGTTCTGTCGTCTCTTTCCCAAATTTTCGTAGAGGAAAATCATAATTCTTTGGCTGATTTGGTTCGTTATTAAAAATGGTGTCTGTTGGTTGACTCGATTGTCCTACAGCTTGAGATGTTGTAGTCTTAGCAAAAGTTGAACAGTCAATATTTTTAGCCTGCATAGGAGCATCATCGGGATTGGAAGGTGTGACTTCGTAGATTTTTTCGCGCTGAAAAAAGAAAGAATTCACATTATTATTAGGTCTCTAACGCCCGAACACTAAAATAACAATGATAAATACTACTATGATTTCTGTTATTATATGAAAATATAAAAATCAAGTAAACATGAAAATATACTTACCTTGATGTGTCTTTTCTCAACAATGAAGTTAGTTTATTTGGTTTCACTTTTGGCATTTTCTCTAAATCTGTTCATCATCTTCCTTATAAATACTCTTGCTTGACCCCTTGTTTTTCAAACCTTCTTCTTCACTTGTAGCGTGTAAGAAATGAAAACGTGCACATGCATGTATAATTGAATCAGAATGTTATTTTCCGGAAATGGTTGTAATAAAAGAATAAAAGAATTCGATTAAAGGAATTCCATCGAAACTTTTATTCCATTGGTTTTATTATTATTCACAGTCTACTTAATAACAAGACACAAAATATTCAATTTTCTATTTCGTACACTTTAGGATAGTATTATAATTGAAAACAAAAATTTATGTTAACAAGAAATTATTGGGGGGCTCCAGCCCCCCTTGCCCCCCCCGGTGGTTACGGCACTGGTACAAGAAGCAGGGATGGTGCCAGGATAGGGCTAGGGGAGCTATAGCCCCCGTCGGAAGGTGAAGAACTAGTTGTTGTTGTTGTTCTTGTTGTTCACTTTATTTTGAGTAGGCTGCTATACCTAGCTTATTCAGCTAATTTAGGCTTACCATGCATGCAGCATCCAGGCATGGGACCCCTGGTTTAACGTCCCTTTCAAAGGATGGCGGAGTGAGCTGTTTTGGTCGTTCATCTGGAGGTCGCCCATCCAGTTTCTGACCGTACACAGCCATGCTTAACTTCAGTTAAGCATATGTAACTAGCTGGGCCGCTTGGCCACTCACCCCGCTAGTTATTTGGATATTTTTGCCATGCATAGTAATCTACTAACCGAATTTTAGCCCTTCGTCGGAAGAGTCAGCCCCCCGTTGGAAATTCCGGGCGCCATCTCTGACAAGAAGAGAGCCAAACTAGGTATCATGATATAATAGCCAAGAAAACAAGTACAGATTAATAAGAAAGTTCAAATCAATCTTTGCTGCCAAGTACGTAGCTGGAAGTACTGTCCGGGAGGGGGAAAATCTACCAGTACCCTTACCTTGAAGGATTTGCAAGAATCATATCTGAGTATTCAATCTCTAGATCGATAACTTTTCCAATCTGGCACGATAAAATGTGGTACTATTTTGTTCCTTCGTCGGACTTACAATTCTGAGGAAGGGCCAGAAATTCGTGCCAGATTTTTAATTTGGGGGGCATTGGCCACCTGTGCCCCCCGCAGCTACACCCGCTTGCTGCTTCTGCAAATACATTGAAGTTACAAATGGAAAGGGACGAATTGGACGTTTCAGATGCATTTCCAGAATAGGGTTATGATTTCATCTTCATTCTAATTTTTGTTCTAGAGCAGATTATACGTAGGAAATAGCAGAAAAAATTACAGATTGATTGGCCTTTGCATGCTGAAATAAGTTAAAAAATTTCCAACTTAAAGTGTTCAGTCGCTATAGCCCCACGCAGTTTAAAAGAACGGGGATTTGTTTTTCATGAACAAGGACACAAGCCGCATCTTTGCTGGCATCCCCCACTTCAGAATATGCTAAATCTTCCTTGACAATGCATGTATGTTTGTGATAACATCGATTCCTTTTTTGCAGGAAACGCATAATGTGGGATTTATTGCAACTTACTCTTTTCCTTCTGTCATGGGTATTTGGTGTGCTGTGCATCCTAAACAAAACGCAGTTCTCACTACAGTTTATGTTCTCGCTCTCCATTTCTTCTTCGGTAAGCAGCAATCATGTGTACAAGGATTTTATAATACTCTCGTGATTGCGATTGGCTGCAAGAGCCTTGATGTAAGAAACTATATCAATAAGAGGAGAGATCGATTCTCTTTGAACAAGTTTACACAATATTGGTTGCTATACACTCAAATTATCAGCATGACAAGTTATCTCTTTGAGTTGCTAGGTTGGCACATTTGTGATATTGGCAAAAATATGTCACTACCATCTATTGATACTAGCCGTTTCAAAGATTAAATTGCTAAAATTTACTGCATAGGTTTCTATGATAACGCAGCCTATGAGCTGCGAAGCCTTAGCTACTAAGTAGGAGCATTAAGCTGATGATGACTTCAGATAGTGAAGAAACACTTTTGCTTTAATTTTCTAATCACAATTCTGTTATATTCAGGTATTGCTCATGAGTCTGGCAGCTAAACAGGTAATTGAAAACTATCTAAAAGCTCTTTATCTTGAATGCAACATTTTTGGCTTTGTGTGCTTGAATGAAAACAAATGTGGTCCATAGACCGAGCGAGAGGGAAGCAGGAGGCAGCTTGCCACGGGCCAGAAACCTTAGAAGGGCCCGCAGTTATGAAATTTTATCTACTGTATTGTAACTATTCTAACTTTGATTACACTTAATGCTTCCTAGCCAGGCAAAAGATATTTAGAAAGATTTAGAAAATTCTTTCCCTCTGGGGCTACAATTTTCTGGTTTTTTCAGCTTGAAGCTTCATTATAACGTTATAAGTCGAGCTCTATTTTTCTCACTTGCCGTAGGTCTCTCAAAAGCTCTCTTCGGGCCTTGTGCTCCACAATTCATATTACTTAGTCTGCCTTGCATTGGAAATGCTTAACTTTGAAGCAGAGACTTTTCTTTCTTTGACTATGAAATATCACAGAACTGTTAGAGAACCTCGGAAAAGGAATAGCACTCGAAAATGCTCAGACATCTGTATTTGAAATCCGGGGATTTGACTGATATTTATGATCACTGTGATCTTGTATGCTGCAGTTTTGATAAAGCGCACCTTTCGTCTGTTGGACTTGGTAAACGTGCAGCTAAGAACGTATCCAACCTAACATATGTTCAATGGAGGAGGGACTGAGCCCCCCAAAACTTTCTTAATTTTAACAATGTGCTGAGCCCCCTTCCATGACACGCCTAACTATAGATATTGCAAGACGCAAAAAGCCCTAGCATTTTATAAGTCAACTAAGACGTATTAATGCAAATCTAGTGACCGACTCAAATGGAATTACAATAGCAAAGAAGTATAACACTATACAAAGCAATTGCTATAAAGAAACTTTGGCAAGCATTACATACGACATGGCAAGAACTTTGTTTCTTGTTGCATTTCAGCGAAGGCCTGGCTACCAAAAGATTCACTACATTAGCTACAAAGAAAAGTACAAACAAGAAGAAGAAGAAGCAATGAATAATCAAGACAACAGGCCTAACGAGGAACAAGACGTTTTCGTTTCTCATACAATGTCAATGAAGGCATACAAAAGATGGAAGAGATTTAAGAAGGTATTAATAAGTTTTCAAACATCTTTATAGTGCATGTAAGATTTGCTTGTTCAATGCAATCTACCTATTTCATCCCACTGCTGCCAGATGCCTCTACAGTTCTTTCCTTTTCATTCGATCACTATCAATGTAAATCCCATAGAGATGGGATCCTACCTCTATGGCAAATCCAGATATACCCGGCTTTCTCCACTATGTCATCTCTCCATCGTCTATTGGATCTGCCTCTTTTCCTTTTTCCTTTTCTAGGTGACTATTCTGCTGTGATCTTTGTCCATTCGTGCAATATGATCTGCTCATTGTCCTTTCATGTCATATGTTCGCTCAACAGCATCTTTCAACTTCGTTTTCTCTCTGAAGATAGCGTTTCTTATCGTGTCTTGTCTGGTTATGGGAAGAATATGTCTCCATGCCTTTTTATGCAATGCAGTATCAAACAATTTTTGCTGTTCTTTGCAAAGAAGCATTTAAGATTCAAGCGACGCTAAGAAGCTTTTGCAAAAAAAGAGAAAAGAAAAAAAAGAGCTTTTAAGTATGTCAAAAGTGTTGCCGATTTTTCGTGTTGTAGTAAAGTTTTGCATTTTTCGAAAATGATCAATAACTGAACATAAGACAAAGACTACAAGACTTCAGTTTCATTTGATGCATAGAAGTTGCGATATTTTGCTAGTTAACGCAATTCATTGAAAATGAATCCAAAGCCAGCGCTGTGTACTGCTGGCGAGCTGCAGATGAATTGCACTGTCACTGGGAACCCGTTATAGCATTCAGCTTTTCCTATGTAATATTCTGCCACGTTCGCAGCTTTTATTATCCAATATTTATTACAGCATGAGTTGAAGCTTGACAAATTCCTCGGAGGGACAAGGAGAGGAAATGGCTTTGATTACAATGCGTACTACACGCTAGATGAAGAGGGGAGTAGGTCAACATTGGACAGTGCACTTGCTGCTGAAAAATACAATGATACAATTGAGAGTGAGCGAAATTCTGGTACCGATTCAGAACTAGACCTGGTAAGTTGGTTTGTTGTTATGCAGAGTTACAAAAGGAGTAGGCGCTTGCCGAAGAAAGGGGAGTGGGGGTGTCAAACCCTTTCAATTTTGCCGAAACCATCGGTAATTCTATAGCTTGTCGGTAAATACTTGCTTTGTGATAATCGCTTTTCGGTAATCGATCATCGTTAACCGATACTTCTGGGACATTTAAAGGTCTTTCGGCACACCACTTAATAGGAGACAAGCTTTGTGGAACTTAAGGTAAAGAGTTTCCGAAAATTTTGAAACAACCTCTCAGCGTAGTAGCTGTAGCTGTTTTTGCAGTCCACTAGGTGTTAGAAATTCCGACAGAAGTATGAAATTTCCGATAGGTGCTGTGCTAGTGGGTCTGTACTCCCCCGTCTATCAATCAACACGTTTGCTTTTGAGCACAATGCAGCTCTCCAGAGCAGAGGTCAGCAACCCGCAGCCCGCGGGCCACATGCGGCCCACAGGGTATTTTTGTGGCCCGGAAGGCCTCTTTAAATCTGCAGTTCGTGCGGTCCGATACATGAGTTTCGACTGCAAAAGGGAGATGAAATGAATATAGACGTTTACTCTTAACACAGCAGTTTATGACTTAGATAAAGCGTACAAACAATTATAAAAAGACTAAAATCACTGTTATGAGTGAGGCAGCATAGTGGTTAGAGCGCATGCCTCCCATGCGGAAGGTCTACGGTTCGAGCCCGACTCGATGCCCTGACTGAACGCTCGCTCACTGTTCACCCAGCAGCAAATGGGTAGCCAGTCGGAACACTGGGGAGATAAAGGCGGCGAGAAAAGGAACTGGCCGCCCTACCTCACATGCCGATGGCTCAGCATAAGTGTCCTCCCTAACAGGCACTCCCCTACGTACGAAAGTATACGGGACTGCCTTTACTTTTTTTATATAACTCTCCAGGTTAATGATTCTGTTGGGGGGGGAAGGAGGCAAAGCCATGCAAAATTTTTCATTTGGGGACATTGCCCCCCGTAAGTACGTACCTGAAAGTCATGGGAAGACAAAATAAATTCCTTGATCGTTTCAAAGAATCATAGCAAGCGAATAATGCTTTATTATGCAAAAGTATAGAGTGCGTACTGTTATGCACATGTTGCTTCAGCATAATTCACCCCTTCAATTAATATTACCTTCATAGGGGGCAACGGATGAAGAGGATAATCAATCTGTGTCATCAGCAGAAAGCAACGTGGAAACACAAGAGAACAGAGCAACAGATGAAAGATTGTCTTCTGACTCTGCAAGTGAAAGCGAAGACACATCTGATGACGATGATGATGACTTGAACGCAGATGTCGATATGGACCATGACGTCGAAAGCAGAAACACTTCAGTCTACACAAGCAGTCAGAAGACTGGACGTACAAGTGAAAATCGGGTAAGATGCAGGCAAACTAAGGCTCTTTGCTGGCAGGGGCAAATCCATAGCTCGACTTGGGGGGGGGCCTGAATTGTCTTTTTCATGTGAAAAGTTTCTGAACACTATTGTTTCTATAGGAAATATTGCTGTTTAGAGGGCCATGGTCCACGAATACGCCCCTGCTTGGTAGCCAGTTGATTGTTCGTTTGCTGAGCTATCAGTTCGTACTTTCATTGCCCCTGTACCTATAGGTATTCGCAGTATGGACCATTTGATCAACTGCTGTTACCAAAAAACGATCACGGAAGCACTGTGGCCAACTCGCTGATTCTAGATCCTATTTTCACAGAGAAATGCCTCTGACACTCCCTAAGAATATATTGAAGTTGCTTCCCTGCCTTAAAGAGATTTATTGCGCAATGCAGTTTGAGAATATTAGAAAAAACGTCAAAGTCTCTCCACTGACCCATGCTTCGCGGCTCTGAAACTATTGCATGTCAGGAGTCACCTCATGGGCAATTGCGAAATTGTGCACAACAAAAAGTAACAATAGTAAACTTTAATTTTAGAATTCACCTGAAGAAATGGCAGGAAATGGCGAAAGTGAAGCAGCCGTTGACACTGAAGTGTATGTGAAGAATGAAAAGCACATTGTATCCAATGAAGAAAATGAGGCTGAGGGCCAAACAGGAGATATGGAGGGAGAGTGTAGCGATGACGATGAAAAGGACGAACAGAATAGTCAGTTGGAAGACAAGGCCTATAATGATGAGGGACGAGAAACAGGCAAAGCTAGTGCTGGATGCGATGAGCAGCCACAAAGTGCTAGCAGAGGCAGTGATAATAGTGATGATGAGGAGAAGAAAGAAGAGGAGATAGAACAAAATGAATTGCCAGCAATTACCGTAAATGCATTTGGTGGTAGTCCGCAAAATGGAGAAAGTGGCAACACTTTATCGAAGAGTCCCAGGCCAAGTTCAAGATCAATGCGAGTACAGCCATCAGATCAGGATGTGATTTCAGTATGTTCGTTGGATGAAGAAGAGGATTTAGATGAGGATAACTCAGAGGAAGGACATGCCACCAAAAAAGACATTGACCTTTTTAATGAGTCTTTTGCATAATGGACTAAGACAGTGAAAGTAACTACAAATGTAGTCAAAATAAAGAAGCAATAAACTAAGGGAAATTAAGAATCCATAAACAGTCCAAAACACACAGAATAGTTTTAGCAAAATTAACTCAAGATGAAAGCAAACTAAAAGGTATTTATTTATGGCATTATGGAGTAGAAAGCCCCTGCTAAATAACTTGAATTTAACAGAAAACTCAGACTTTCTGCAAATAGAAAAAACTGATAAAGAAATGAAACCGGCAAAGAATCCTATTGTAACATTAAATAATATTTCATAACCACAACAAATAATAAACAGGAGCAAGTTTGAAGTTTCAATTGTTGACTAAAATCAACTGTGTAAAAGCAGCTGTGAAGTAAAAATATGATTTTTACACTATTATTGGTTTTACAAAAGAAAACAATTTAGGTATTTCCAGCTATATAACCTGCTAGGCTTTTGTGTCATATTAATAAATAAAAAAGCATTTATATTGTGTCACTTATTCACATGATGTGTAGGCACAATTGTTTTGCCAGTAATTCATTAAAAAATTTTGGAAATCCTATACCTAACTTTTCTACTGCACAAAGGTAAGACATAGAGCTTTCCAATGTGCTCAAAACAAGTGTTCTTTTCACACATGCAGTTGTAAATCAAAGCTGTGGGTTTGTACCTGTTGAAAGTGTGTACTTGTGAATAGGCTGTAAATATTGCATATCTATTCATGGATTTGGGTTCCCACAAAAAATAGGGCATATCTAATTAGTGTATTATTGGGAGATGCATTCTATGCCATAGTAAAGGGTGTGGTTTCAAATATTCTCCCAGATTCCCTCCTTTTCTATGCTACAAGGCTACAGTTTTCTTCATTTACTAGCATTTGATAGGGTTTCTGTTAGATTACTGTTACATAGCATATAGATTTAGCATCTTAAGATAACACTAAGATTAATCCATGTTTGGATAATATTTTGACTTGGTGATAAAGTGTTACCATTCAGTTTCCATATTGCCCATCATACAAATCCAAAAAAGGATCACACCCATCTTCTAAACAAGAGTGTGCATCTGTCAATATTTCTTACTTTAATTTATGGCTCAAAATAAAGACATTCCTTTTGTGAAGAGATTAATGAACAAGCATGACAACAACAGTCTGCACCATAGTAATCAAAGTATCTTAGTATTATCATCATGCATTATCATTACTTGATGTTGCACTTTCAAGCTCACTCAATATCATAAAAGTCAACATGATCTCCAGATTTATATTTGTCTTCATTAAGAACTGTCAATAGTTTATCAGCAGATACATCTGGTTTGATAATTGTATTTTTATCCCTCATTTCCTTAAAAAATGCTCTTGAGCCTTCACTTCCACTATTCAGTTGAATATCCATTGACATATCAGTATCTAATGGGCCTGGTGCATAATTGAGAACCCGAGCTGAGCCTTCCTCACAAGCAAGACACTTGTGAAGCATATCTCTTGCAGCTTTGCCTGTGCAGTACAATGACATAAAAGGCATTTCTTTTATTGCTGCCAAAGATGAAACATTGACTATTGTGTTTCTGCTTGAACTAAAGTGGGACAGAAATCTTGTGGTAAGCCAGAAAACTGACACCAAGTTTAAGTTGAAGTAACTTTGAATATCTGCAGCATCTGTTATTGTCTTCATAGATGATCTTATGTTTCCAAGACTCCCAGCATTATTTATAAGTAAAGCAGTAATAAAATCTTGGTTGTCTTTAGGGAATGCTTTAGAGATGAATTCATCAAGAGCATCAAGTCTTTCTAAATCTGCAACAACAATCTTTACAGCAAGAATGCCATTTATCTCCTCAATCAGCTTTTTAGTTTCCAGAAGGTCACTATGACTCCGCCCTGTAAGAACAAGCAGAGATCCTTCTTTAAACTGGCATTTCTTTGCAAGTGATACTGCTACTGAACGTCCAAATCCTCTGCTTGCTCCTGTTATCAAACAGAAAGCTCTTCCTTCTAAAATCATCCTTTAGTTCATCCTAGCAGCAAACAACTCTACAAAATAAAAAAAAATCATTAAACTAGAGCAAAAGCAGCTTGAAAAATAGTCCACTAGTTTTCAATAGCTCACAAAAATAGCCCATCATCATCACTATCATAACCACCATGGGTGTAGGAGGATATCAAATTTAGGGGGGGCTGTACACTGTCTGTAAACTTTCTGCCCTGAATTTCCTATTGCTCTTTCAGATATTTTGCCCAAGTGAAACGGATTTCTGCCCAACCTGGGGGTCTGCAGCCCCCTTGCCTGCTACACTTACGTTCACCATCATCATCATAATCAATGGCTTACATTAAGCAACAAATTTATCAATCCAGACGTAATCCTTAAGAGAAATACAAATCAATTCCCTGAGAGATTAACACCAATACGAAGTCACAATAAATAGAAAATACAAATATAATATTCAGGATAATAATGAATGCTACATTTATAATCGGATTATTTGCATGAGACAGCAAGTAGGCCAAAAACTTAGCAACCCAAATAATTCACAACTCACTGACCAACCAACCAATAAGTGGCGTTTGTTAGGCCAGAAAGAAAACGCTATGTAGCTTCTGTCATGAAATAATTTTAAAACAAAATAACATCAATGCACATACAAAAATAATAGAGGCAACCAATGCGAAAATACTCACATCTTACTCAAGTTACTCACGCTGTCAGATGCTCAAAAGTTAGCATTGCCACCTGCGCATGCGCTTTTTCGATTACTTTCCTGCGCGCGTAAACTGTTATGTCCAAATGTTCAACCAACTATTCTGTGGTCACACGACGTGATGTGCCGAGACACCTTCTGTTTGGGGCGGGGGCGTTCTAACCAATTGACCAACTATAGTTACTAAATTGCTACTAAAAAAGA
This sequence comes from Cassiopea andromeda, assembly GCA_018155075.1. NCBI lineage: Eukaryota > Metazoa > Cnidaria > Scyphozoa > Rhizostomeae > Cassiopeidae > Cassiopea > Cassiopea andromeda. The sequence goes on from WIPJ01001602.1 coordinate 56,587, forward strand.
AAAGATCACAGAAAATCCTGTGGCCAACCCTCTTGCTGCCAGGCTAACTTTTTCGATCAACTTTCTTGCAAATTTGAAAATATTTGAAGATACGTCCCCACGCCCACATCGGCACATCCCCGGTCACACGGTCACCAATCTCCGGCGCCAGGGCCAGACTAGGCTAAAGACCAAGCTAAGTATATGAAATGTCCAGTTCACAACCGTTCATGAAAACTGGGGGGGGGGGAGTCTTGGTGATGTTTGCGTGATATGACAACCTCTGCTGCTTTTCTTGATTGAATTTAACACCGTAATACCGTGGCCCAGAAGGGTCAAAACAAAATACACTTATCCCAAGTAAAGCAAACTTATCCAAAACAAAACAAACTTATCCAAAACACAAAGCACTTATCGGAAACACAACACAGATACGTGCGACAGGGGTTATTGCAAATGTGCTACTTGTGGGAAATGTAGGCTCTCCCGTCTCGCTAGTTCTTTTATTTTGCTGCACGACAGAAAAGACTGAAGAAAAACACAAGGGTTCTCAATTCAATCACATCTGATCACATCTAACTCTCTCGCTATCTCCGATCTAACTAACTAACTTCAATCAATTACAGCCATAGAGTTAATAGGACTAGAGCGCTGACTGACTAATCCCATTGTAAACAAAACAGGGGCCCAGCATGCAAATCCATAATGGCGCCCTAGTAAGGCAGAAAGTTAGTGTACACTAGACGCAAAAAGGAAATAAATCATGTTTCCGCTGCTTATTTCACGGATATTATAATACATTATGGCTTTGGAGAGAGACTAAGAGTTTT
>WIPJ01001602.1:58449-69015 GCA_018155075.1 Cassiopea andromeda
AACCTTGTATGAGTTAGGCACTAACTGGTGCAATGAGACAAAAATATGGATTTCAGCTGTTCCTGGTGTTTTCGGCTATCTATGTACATAATTGTACGCAGCGTAAGAGGTTAATATTACGGAAATAATTATCTATTTCCAATATACATTCCCATTAATCATATTTCAAACGTCTGTTAAACTTTAGCGATGCGAACGTAGTTTCTGTGTGGTCTTTTGCCTGACTACGCTACCATTTTGATTACAGCATATACATACAACTTATTAAATTATCACACTGCCGCGGTATCATGCAACACCTACTGGGAACCCCCTCGGTGGCGCTAAGTCCTCAGGGGTCACCAGAAGCTATGGCGCTGCTAGACTGCGCTGCAAGGCGTACCGCAATTAACAAATTATAAACAATAAATCAAATTGATAACAAAAATCATACATAATAATAATGATAAGTATATGCGCGCTGCATGGTTTCCCAATACTACTACAATAGTTATGTGATGAAAAAGACAGAGGTCCAGATATAGTCTTTCTCACACCTACTCTCTTGCCTTCTATGCACTCTAGACCAGGGTTGCCAGACACATGTGCCATCAATACCCTAGACTGAGATTAGAAAAACGCCAAAATACGCCAAATTATACGCCAAGGTTGGGCAAGAGCCAAGTTAATGCCAAACATTTTCTAGCCTCCCTGTTATTGCTTCCAAATATTGCGAATTATTAAAAAATTATTCAAAAATTCAATGCCTAACCATTTACAGGGCCGAAGGATAGCTTACCCAACACTCCCAAAAAGATTTGAATAATTGACATTGTTCCAATAAGGAAAATCTGCAAAGTGCCAATCAGTCGAGCACTTCCACCTATACCAACTATTCAAAGGTTAACATTTTCACTTTTGCATTAATTTGGTAAAAAGAAGCCGGAAAAATGCCAGAATGCCAAGCAGATTTTTTGAAGCCAAGTGATTTCCAAAACAACCAAAATCGTAACATTTGGCGTAAAAAGAGCCAATCTGGCATTCCTGCTCTAGACTGCCGAGTAATTGGGGAGGGGTGGTAATGAGGGTATCCCAGGGGTTATAGAGAACAAGGGAACCTGTCCTTTCTATTACCATGGGAACATGAGCACATTATTAATGTGAATTTGGATCAAAGTGGATTCTGGGGAGCAATTCGGTATTTTGTTAAGGGACAGTGAAAAAATTTTTAGGAATAAAGGAGATTTTGGAAATTGTTCTAGGGAATATGGGAACACATGAGGGAACTGGGAACCCCTGAGGGGGCCCAGGTAATACATGGAGAGGTTGGAAAGTTTTCTGAAAAGCTATAGAGGAGTTGCAATAAATTGAGGGACTGAAAAAGAAGCCATACACGTTTCACACTTGCCTTTATACATTAAGAGCAAATGAAATTGTCGAAACTAATAAGTGAGGGGGGCTGTAATAGAGACAGGATGCTGGAAAAACTTGAAAACCTAGCTATCAAGAGGGTGATAATTCAGATTTTCGGGAATTTTAATGTTCGTCAGAAAATTTTCGTCCTTTTGCTGTTGGTAAAGATAAAGGTTTAAAATTATATCGGAAATCTTTGAGCATGCTCCCCTACTCTACAGGTGCCACAACGCGCCTCTGCCGAGCCTTTTATGGTATTTTGTAGAGTTACCATTGCAAAGCAATCACTAGTGAATGAACAATCGTATACTTATTAAAGAAACGATAGCGTATGTATTCGAAACATCAAAGTAATTGTTTGAAATATTAAAGAGTGTTTAATTTAGAAACTGAAATACACACTAGTATCTTACTTTCTACCACAGTGGGGCTGTCAATCTGAAACCCTTGCTGAAGAGAAATACTTTATGTAAAAGAGAAAGAGTATTATGCATATATCAAGTATAAGTCCTAATGGGGCATCAAATATACTCGAACATACCACGTATTTACGCCGACAGACCATATTCGATGTCCATGACCATGAAGAATATGGTAAGAATCTACTATAAATCTTCCAATTATCTTAAATCAAACTTCAAATCAATTAGAAATAGCCTGAGTTTGTTCTGCAGTTCGACGCTCTCTTTTTGAGACAGTGGTCCATCACATCTACTGTATATCATTCTGTAGCAAAAACTTAACAGGTCTGATTCCTCATGACGCAGAATTCGGAGGAGTTTTACACTGTGGACAGCTTCACGGCAGCAATGTCGTATGGCAGCTAAGAGTACATCCTCTGATTCTGCTTCTTTTACCCAAAAGCACAAATCGTGTCTGTAGCAAAGTGGGTACATCACTTTAGGGGTTGGAAGGTTGCATCTAAGTTCAAGATTTACCTGAAATGAAAATTATATTGAAGTAAGGCTTTTGTAGAGTTCGTATCCACCGAGGTCTCCTCAGATTCCAGCTGTAATACTCTTGAGTACCTAATTGACATCCCGCCGCTAATTAATTTTTCAAAAATTTTCCACACAGGACATTCTTATTCCAACCCCCCGCTTTTCAAGTTTTGGAAGTAAGATCTCACCCAATGCAATTTCTAGAGAAGTTACTTTGGCGTGCAAGTAAAAGATATCGTACGAAAAGCACACTAATCGCATGTGCTGTATGGTTGCGCGCTATTTCATTCTGTGGACTTGGCTATATTACTTTGATGAAAATTTTTGGCAAGAAACCATTGCCTTTTCTATAACGTTTTAGGTCATTTTCCAACCCCCCGCTGATTAGGTTTTGGGGATTTTTCCATCCCCACGACTATTCCCACCCCCGCAAAAAATTAGACTGGAAGATGTCCTAAGGAACTATGTCTCCCTAATTCAAATGTTTGATTCGCCTAAAGAGCCAGAAAGACACCACTCTATGCTTTTCTTAGATATATAGAAATATCTCAAACACTCTCCTTCTATCCGAAATATTTAATACTGTGCAATCATAGAAAATTATCATGAAAGCAAATAATTCTCTTTCTTGCACTTACAGAAAGACATTGCAACTTTTAATTTCTAGCTACGATAGTAAATTTACATTCGTATGGCTCCTTCAACAGCTTCGTCTGACCAACCACCTTTCAACTGTAGCCTGCACAGTTTGCTTCGGAAAATATTTCAATCTAAATCAAACTTAACAGCAATATCAACTTGACAGCAATTAATATTATAAATCTCATCATTTTCACGTAGATGTAAAAGAAGTTGACAAATAGTTTGTTGGTGCTACAGAACTTTACTGCAGCACGAAAAAGCGGCAACATTCTTTTCACATACTGAAAGCATTTTTCGTCCGACACTCATCAGAGTATGAAAACGTCGGATAGTGATCTAAAGTTTAACCGAAATATATATCCAGATGAGGTTACATGTGATAGGATGCGTCTAATTGGCCCCAAGAGTGGCCAATTAGGACCTATTAACCATTGTTTACTTGAAGAGTCCCAATGAGAAAACAAACTCTTTTTGTCTACACAAGACTGGGTTTGAGTCTTGATGTAAACAGATTCCAAAACACTTAAATGAGAAGACGATCTTGCTTGCCTAATGATCCGAAAATTGTCGTCTGTATATGTTTTGGCGCATTCTGGATTTGCAATAATGTGTTATCCTATGGCCGACTCACAATTAATTTTAGACTTGTTGTTTTTACATATACGAGGTGGCTGCTCTCTTGCCGCATTACTTTTCTTCCTGATGCTGATGTGGACATGCTGTTTTATTCTGTCAGCTAGTCTCTGCGCAGTGCGTCCTACGTACCATGCTTCACATCGGCACGAAAATTCATAAACTACACAATTTTTTTGAGTGGTAGGAACGCAATCTTTTTTGCAGATTGTAGTATAACTCTAGTTATGCTACCATCTGCTTTCAGTATGTGAAAAGAATGCTGCCGCTTTTTCGTGCTGTGGAAAAGAAGTTGAGTGAAAAGACAAACCATGCATTGTCTTAGACGTTCTTGATAGCTTTCGTCAATTGACCAAAACAGCCTAACATCATTGAGTTGCAGGATGGCTAAGGATAGGAGATCCGTTCGAAATATGGCCATAAAATCAATATGTTTTCTAGCATTGGTACCTACTCCTTTTTTGGAACAACAAATACCAGCTTTTCCAACGGCAATGTTATTAACCATCAAAGTACAAATCGACCAATCATTATCAAAGCAACGAGATAAGGACAATTCTTGTTTCTCTTTGTCAAAATACTTCAATTCTCGATCGCTCATTGTATGATTACTAAAATCAATCTTGGTATACTGTACAGAGAAAGCCTGATCGCTGTTTTTCTGCTTTGAATCAAGATCCAGGTCGTTGATATTACGTGAGATTGTAACTTCTGGCTCTAGGTTTAGCCATGACTCCATCGGCAGGTCATTTAAAAAGTTTGGAACAAGTGCAACGTCAAAAATGCCAGTCTTATTATCTACGACTTCGTATTCCGAATTTTCGGTTACATTTTCTGTGTTCCACGATGCATTCAATGAGTATCCTTCAAAAGCTAACTGAAATGACAATTGCAGATTGGACACAAACTCTTTCAATGTCAGAAAACGCGAAGTTCCATCAAGAAAAGCAAATTCCTCATAAACTGGGTAACAAAATGGTGATATGTTGATAGACGAAGAAACAAAAATTTGGCTTATACATTGCATCTTTGATGTCGATGCAGCTTCCATAAGAATTTCCAGTGGATTCCAGTCATCAAAAGTTGTGATATGAGCCTTTTGCTGATTGATTGGTGTTTTCTCATCTTCTTCAGATTTTTGCATGACTTCAAAACTAGATGATCTACATTCTGCCTGAAACATGTTTCTCAGACGAGAAGAACATTGAGAAAAAGTGTGTCGAATTGATTTAAATGGATTGAATGAATTTAATGCATCCAAATAAAAGCCATCAACTTTTGCTACCAAATTTTCTCTGGAGGGACATCTCCTGGAAAACAAAATTGGTTTCTTGTTGCCATACTTGTAGCACACAACAAAAATCAGGCTAGGAGAAAAACTATGCCTTTTGAAAATCAACAACTCTTCATTCTATCATTTCAGTATCTGGAAATAATGAAGTTGTATACCAGAATGAGAAATGTAATGTGTGCAGCATTTTGGCCTATACAATTGTCATACATTAGTTGGGTATTCAGCATGAACAAAGAAATGAAGGCAATTATTATTTTTCCAAGCCTAATCGGTGGGTTACCTGGGTGATATGCACACATTTAATGGGCTGCTAGTTAAAAATCTACTTAATAATCCATACAGCTGTCCACATTACGAAGCTAAAGCAGTTTGAAAAATGTGATTCACACAATTATTGGCAAATAAATTTTAGATATATTAAAATCAAACTTTATTTTCATGAACCCTCAGTCTGCCTTAAAAGAAAAAGTGTCATTTGAGTTGCTGTTCAATGCCACAACAACTTTTCCAGTTGTAGGATTAAATTCAATTCGATAGCACTTTCACACAAAGCTAAGATTGCTTTGCTTTCAGCTATGTTTACTTTCTCAAGAGCTCAAAGTCTATTGTGCACAAATAATTTCTTATCAAACACATTCAGCTTCTCATAAATTTGGTTGCAAAATGGTAATAGTTTTATTAACATGTAAAACCACAGTGCAATTAAAGCAGATCCTAACATCTGCCCATGCAAAATTCAACTAAGGCTAGGCATGATTTTACATTCAAAATATTCTCTACCCACTAGAAAAGATGGGAAATGTGACTTGAACAAAAAGCTAATTGAAGAGAGAGACAGGCCTAACATTAACTTGCCCATGCTGCTGGCAATACAACAGTCTGGAGCTAAAGCACTTTCTATCTGTTACTTACAGCTTTCCTTCCATTGGAACTGACATTTTGATTCCTTTCTTGAAAACATGTGTTAGAGCTTCTTTCTTGATAAAGCCATGCTGAAGGAGTCCCCTATATCCTGCTGGCACATAACCTGGAGGAGCTATCAAGTTAAATCCAATAACATTTGAAAGGATCAAACCTGAAAGACAAAATATTATTGAAACTGATAGGCAGTGTGAACAATTCATAACACATTTGACACTCTATGCACATCACAATATTTGATTATGCACATCACAATATTTGATACTAGGATGAAATAGTAGATGCACAATTGAAGTGCATTGAAACTGCAGTTTTTACCTATACTCACCAGGATGTTGTGTGTTGGGTCTTGATAAACATACATGCAAAACAACAGCCTGGCATGTCCATGGGCATATGAGGATGTCAAAGCTAGGGGGCTGTAAACCTTTTGCTTGAATTTGCTATTGTTCTTTCAGAAAATCTGCCTGAGTGAAATGGATTTCTACCCAACTTGGGGGGGCTGAAAGCCCTCCTGCCCCCACCTCCTACACTTATGAGCATGTCCAATGATCCAATACTGCAATCATATGTGCTTTTGCGCAGTGTGGGTTTTCAGAAAAATGCTTCCCTAGAGCTGAGCCACAAACCAAAAATGGCAACCCCTTTCATTCCAAGATTTGTCTTTGATCCTCTTCTTTTGTGGTCTTAACCAATGGCCTCTTCTACCTTTTTAGAAACGATGGATGATCCAGTTGCATTGATTAATAGATGTTTAAATTTCTCTCCATCTCAAACAGAGCCAAATTGTAGCTGATCCTATCTCAAATTTTTGCTATTTTTGATTTTCAACTCAATGCCATCACCATCCCCTATCATTTAATGCATCAACTTTGTTAAACTTATCAGTACTTTGAATCAATGCTTAGTTTCAAACCATTGGCAAGAAAAAACATAACATGCAAGAATTGATAGCTCACCAGATTTTGCTGCTTGTGTTGCAACTTGCCATGAATTCCCATAGCCATTCCTATGGACATCAACTGGAGTGCCTCCCTGTCCTCTGCATAGTGTGATAAGGACATCAGTATCATCATTGATAACATCCGAAATGCTCCTAAAAGAGTCTTCAAGAAGCTTCCTGCAAGCTCTAATGTTTGATTTTCCGCCAACATGAGGAAAGTTGAAAATAACTGTACTGAATTTGACCGAGTCTTGGAAAGTTCTGTGCAGGTTTGTTGCATCCACGTTGTGAAGGACAACGACATTCTCAAATTCATTCAACGATTTTATGTTCCTCGACGTTTCTTCATTTTTAGTTACAACGTCCTTGCTATCATACGATGTCGCATAAAGAACGAGCGAACTGCTTTGAGCAATTGCTCCATTCTCTTGCCTAAGAGTAGTAGAAAGATATTCATTCTCTTTTTGTAGAGAACTCGAATTCAAAGAAGGTTCGCCTTTAACTTTATGTAAACCAAGGGAATGCTGTGCGAAAGACAACGAGAAAGAAAAATTACCATCACCAAGAATCAACACTTGATTCTTTATAATACTTGCAGATGCATAGTTCTCCATTTGATTAAATAATACCTTACTTTTGTAACCTTTCCAGTCACTCAAATCCTCCATTTTTGTTTATCACAACAACAACAGCATCTTGCAAAGGTCAAATATGGTAGCAAAACTATCACTCGATGGTTGTGTTTAGTTAATGTCCTTTCTTGTTATGTCATGGAGCTATCAGGCGTGCCGTTACCTTACAAAACTTAGGAACTTTTCCACCAGAAACTTCATAATGGATTTGACCACAGATGCAGCAAAGCATGTGGAATTGACAACCGAAAATGTGAAAGAAATTGTGCCAAAAATGACCTTTGATTTGCATAAAGGCCAGAGTGGCAGAATTGGAGTGATTGGTGGAAGCAAAGAGTGGGTGTTGCTATACTGTTTCCTTTTATCTTTTTGATTTTGAACAAGTAGCAGAGCTCTCTTTTCTTTGTTGCTACATAGTGTAGCTAGGCAATGTATTCAGCCAATTCAATTGTTCACAATCCATTATAAATTTGATATATTTTTACATGATACATTGTAAGTTTCAAGTAATTAGAAGTATAATGATCAGGGGAGGTGCTAGAAAAAATTCATGGGAGGTATCAGGTCTCGAGCTGCCGAGTAAGAAATATGAACTCAAATGTTATAAACTAAAGTTGTTTGACCTCTTCAAATGCTAGGCTATAAACCAAATGCTTTTAAGATGTAGACCATCGATAGAAAAACACTTCACGTACGAAGTTATCAACCTGTCAGAGAGAAATTTGGTGGCTGGTGGCTTGCCCCCAGAAAACTTTTCTAAAATAACTTGCTCTAGAACATCAGAAAATGCCCTTTTGTGTAGAAGGAAGCGTTTTTATCATTGATCTTCATTCTAGGATGGGAAGTATGACCCCATCCTCCAATCTATATTGCATGAATATGAAAGACACAAAACTGTGATCTTGAAAGTATATTTCTTATCATGAGTGAGTCTAATCAGACAAATGTGAAAATGATGGAAAAGATATAAGTATTCACTTTGTCAAGAGAAACTTGGGGGTCTGGTGGCTTGCCCCCAGAAAAATTTCTGAACAAATCTCTAAAATGTCAGAAAATGCCCTTCTGCATAGAAGGAAAACATGTTTATTTCATTGATCTTCATCCTGGGGTGGAAAATATGATCCCACTCTCTGATCTTTACTGCACAAATTTGAAGAAACTCAAAACTCTGATCTTTAAAGAAGAAATCTTGTAGTAAAAAGAGTGTGGTCAGGCAAATGCTAATGTGATGGGAAAATGGTCTGAGCCAAATTCTGATACTCCAAGAAAGCTTTGCCCCCAATGCCATGGCTATTTGCTTTTAGCTGTCACATGCTTTTCTGTTATCAATTTGTAAAGAAAATGGCTAACATGTGTGTATGTTTCAAAAAGGAAAGTAGCATATTAGAGTATCTCCTAAATGCGCCTGCATGAGATTGATACACCTCATGAATAACATAAATTCACATCTTCTTTGTAACCGAAGCAAATATAGTGCCCTTCTCTAGCAACTTTGGCAACCAAAACACATATTATGACTGGTGTGCCATACTTAAGGCATTCTCATCTAAGCCATCCACACCTTGTCTTCTGGGTGAACAGCTGAAAATATCAAATCTGCCAAGTAAATTCATGATTTTCAGACTGTGGAGGTGTCACACCCCCACACCCCACCATAGCGCTGCCCCTGATAATGATATACTCAATACATATTGCATTTTTTAATACATGATGCTTGCAATATGTCATTATATAACAAGTATCATTATTTTTGAAATGGATTGTGAACAGTTGAGTACATAAGCTACACTGTATAGCTGGAAATGACAGACAGCTCTTGATGTTTCAGTACATGTTAAATTTAGTCTTTTTGAAATCTTTTCTTCAATGGGGCATCCTTCAACACTCAGACTGATCTGCAAATAACTGTATTCCATTCTTTTCACAGATATACTGGTGCTCCTTATTTTGCTGCATTTTCAGCACTTAAATTAGTAAGTTTCAGAAATAGAATGTAAACCAGTGTTTGATTTCATAATTGAATATTGTTATGCCACTTTTGTTTTATCTTTCTGAAGTTCATTGTCTAATTGTGTCCTGAAGAAAACCACGGAAGAATGTGAATTAATATATGACTATGCAAAGACAGTTTGGAATAGGAGTACACCAGACTGCTAAGTTTGCAGTGTGTGCCAATTTTTATTTGGGGTAGAATTTTAAACACAAAGGGTGCAAATCAATTTTCAAGAGTGCAAAATTGATATTTTCAATTTTTGTGCTTTTTAACTTGCAAAGAGCACAAAGCCTGGAGTGTTTTGTCACATATCTCTTATACTCCAGTCACTACGCAAGGGACAAGTACAAGCAACTATCGTTTACATCCTAAGAAGCACATTTACATACCGTACTGCTGATATTTTTCAGCTCCTGCAGAAGATGGCATTATTTTTACCTTAACAGTTGAAAGATCACAGTTTGATCTCAGAAATTTATCTTCCCTGCACAGTTTTCAAACTCAGCTGTCTGGAGAGTACATTCCACTATATTACAATGAGCTATGCTTTCCATCTTTGATCATGTTTTGTCATTGTTTGTAAGAAATTGCTCACTTTTACTAGTATTAGTATTTTGAACACCAGACGCAACTTGCCAGTCATTGCATATTGTAATGTTATATGTATGTTACTCAAGCCAGAGCTGGCTAGAAAATCAGAGATTTCTTAAATTTTTGGTTTTTTCCTTGTATTCTGCTCAAATCTTTCATATTAGTAGCTGAAAATAAGGGCTGTTTCCATTCATATGCCAATATACCTAGGTTCTTTTAACTGGTTATTATACAGCCCAGGGTTTCTCCTCCATGGTTGCAACACATCATACTATTGGGAGCAAGAATTATTCACCTTAATGATAGGAAATTGATCTCTTTATTACTATCCAGTTGCCTTGAACAAAGTATCTATTGTAGAGGGACATTATGTCAGAGCAGGTTTTATGGTTTTCTGCTTTTCATAGGGAGCAGACCTTTCTCACATTTTCTGTACTGAAGCAGCTGGAATTCCACTTAAGACTTACAGCCCAGATCTTATTGTTCATCCAATGTTGTAAGTTTATTTAATATTTGAATATACTAAAGTAAATACATACATATATATAAATATATATATATATATATATATATATATATATATA
>WIPJ01001602.1:69390-81274 GCA_018155075.1 Cassiopea andromeda
ATATATATTTATAAATGTATATGTAATATGTATTATATATATATATATATTTATATTTATATACATATATTTATATATACATAAGGACCTAGCTCTCCTATTTCTTGCTCAAATATTTTTAGTAGTTTATTTTTTTATATTTGCTTTTGTGTAATTCATGTCATACATTTTGTGAATTTTGGGATATCAATTTTTGCAGAGATATGGATGATGTAGCAGATCAGATAAGGTATTGGTTGCCAAGATTGCACTCAGTTGTGATTGGTCCAGGCCTAGGAAGAAATGAAAAAATACTAAGGAATGTCAAAGTAAGTATGTTATGCTAGAACTGTCAGTTAGAAGTAAGATCATGGAATGGCCCTTGTGAATTGTCTTATAAATTGAATGTAGCTCTTGCTTTTGAAATTCTTAGAAGTCTGGTGGTGAAGAAGCAAATTTCTGTATTGTATGAGCTATTTGTTTATTATGTGGTTTGCCATTTCATGAAGTAATGTTTTCAAGGGTTGTTCAAGACATTTGAAATTGTGAGTAGATATGCCTGTTGCTGTCTGGCATTAGCAAAAATGCATTTTGTAAATTACTGTAGCAAATAAATTTTCTTGTTACTTCTCCATTATGTTCACTCCTCCATTTTATGGGATAGATGGTTTCTTTATCATTTCTGTCAAGATTGCTTGTCACAGTAGTAGATCTCTTGAATAGTAGGTTTGATATTGCAGTTCAATTTTCTAGGAGATTATATCTGTCATTAAAGAGCAACAAAAGCCAGTTGTAATTGATGGGGTAAGGATGCAGTTTTTGCATACATACTTTGATATGTTAAGGCATTAGTACTGTTATACAGAGAACCCAGATAGCAGCTCTTCAAGGATCTGTATAGATTTACATGATAGTCTAATTGTATTATGGAAGAACAATTTCAATGAACTTTCAGGACTGTTTTGTCCAAATGGCACAGATCACTTGATGTTTAAAGCTTTATAGATATATACCTAAATGTATAAATCCCAATCCAATGAACTCTAGATATAGCAAACTAGCCAGTAAATTGAACAAGCTATCTGGTTCCTTGGATTATGCCTAACACACTCTTACAACTATTTTAAGTATAACAAGCTCTGAATATAACAAATTTTTTATTGTTACAAGCCAAATTTAAGGTCTGAAGACATAGAATTACAATGGGTATATTAATTGAAATTACCCTCAATACAAAAAGCTGTTCATTATTTTTCATCTGTTATTTCAATTTATTTACCCAGTCTGCATATAATTTGTTGTTGAGGGCAGAAAGCTTGCTCAGATTGTAGATAGCTGTCCCATTCATCCTAGAATTTATAAATAACAGACAATTTCTCTCCCTGTTGAATGAACTCTGAATTTCATGAGCAATTTTTAGGTTCCCTTCAAAGCCCATTATGTCAGGATTCCACAGTATGTTCCGTCATTAATTTTCATACATATCTCCATGCAGCAGTAGAGGTATTGTAGCTTGGCACTCATTTAATGTCTGAAGCAAGTTCATTTTTGTGGCTCTATCATATCTGCAGGATGGCTTGTTTTTGGTAACACAAGAACCAGACATAATTGCCAACTACAAGCATGCAATTCTCACTCCGAATGTCATCGAATTTGAAAGACTTTATGAAGCAGTGGTAAATCTTTTTCAAGTTTCAATTTTCGTGGTATTTAGACTTTGACTAAGACTCTCTCATATTTAGCTCTATGGGTTTTAATTATTTTAAGTTAGTATCACTTACTGTGCTAGAATCTTACTGTCATGTTGTTGAGGTTAGGAAGCCTGCATTTATGAGGCATCTTTTGTGACTGAAAGGTGTTAGGCCCAATGGTGGATGGATTTATATTTTGACTACCCTTGATAATATCTTAAATGCTATCATTGTTTTTTGGCTTTCATAGATGTCTTTTTCTCTTGTTATAGTTTTTCAACATAAGCGGTTTCTCTCGTGAAAATAGGCTTGCAGACAAATGATGAATCCCTGCTTTCTTGCTTTTTATTGATTCATTCCTTTATCTTCCTATTTGCTAGGATTTGACTTGTAACAGCTTAGCATTTATTTTGAGGAGTGGTGTCTTATCAAACGTCACCAATGCGCTTATTCGTTGCTTTTTTACTAGAAGCCTTCAACCTTAATTATCAGAGTAAATCACATTTATTCTTATATCTCCAGTAGCAAATGTGCTAATGAAACCATTTAGGTGCACCTATTAAATATTCTTGCTATGTTGTTTCCTGCTGTTTATAGAATTTGTACTCTAACAGTACCAGATGCAAATCCTGCAATAGTATTTCTGCTCATTCTCAATTTTTTTGCGAAATCGAAAGCAAACGGTACACACTGAATCAAAGGCCGTGGCTGTGATAGGCGAATTTATTACTGCTCTTCCTCGTAGTATGGTGTTTGTTAGAACTATTATTTGTATATTTAACAGCATGTTTGTTTAGAACTCTTTGTTTCTTTGTTTGTTTGTAACAGCATGTTTGTTTGCTTAACAGTATGTTTGTTAGAACTCTATAACAGCAGTATTGGCACGAGTAGCTCAAGTTAGGGAAATTTTCAAAACAGCCTTTTCTGTCAATTGCAGTTAAAAAGCAAAGCCAACAGAGAAAATCGTGCTGAAGAAGCTGTTCTTTTGAGTAGAAGATTAGGTGGTATTTCAATTGTTGCAAAAGGAGAGATTGATATAATCACAAATGGAGAAGTTGGTAGTTATATTATTTAACTTCTTATTTTCTTTGCGGTATTATAGGACAGCATGGATGTAAGAAAGTGACACTTATGCATTTATTGTGTGTTAGGGATCCTTCACTGCAGTGTCCAAAAGTGAACTTGCCCTCGAACTGATTTTTGTCTTACCACTACAATGGACTTAGGAAAAAGGACGGCGGAAAAATAAGTCCACATTATTCCTTAGAATACAGTCGTCACTCCAGTAATTTGATATGACAACTCCAAAGCGACTAATTCAGCACGGCAATTCTGTAGAGATTTTTCCATAGAAGTATATTGCATTACTGATGTGAAACTGATCGTTTATAAACGTGTCGACTTATTGTCGAGTTATCTTCAATATGGAGTAGATATAAAAATGGAGCATATACTCTCAGGTGCCAAATAAACGTCCCCCGATTTTTAATTTTTCGATTTTTTTCCAACCCACGGACCTTATTTGGACCCCTCGTTTATTAAATTTAAGGAAATTGACTTTTTTTCCGTACCCGTCATTTTCTTTCCTTTCTCTGATAGCACTATTTACGCCCAATATGCATTGAAAAATAGCATGCTTCTGTATACGGTTTAGCTTTATGCTTTCTGACAACCTGTTTTTGTTCTTTCTATCGCTTTATAATCACTTGAAGCCATTTCTCAAATTCCGACCAACCCCGTTTATTTTGACCCCCGTGTACTAAATTTTGGGATTTTTCCAACCCACCTGTTTATTAGGACCCCCCGTTTATTTGGCACTTGAGAGCAATATGCTGGAGAACTTCTACAATGGGTCATCAAGCTAAACGTTAGGCCTTCTAAACATCACATCCTGTGTTGACTTTGGGTGATCAGCAATAAATGATAGTTATGTTTAGAGTAGGCTTTAAGGATACAGATTAAGGCAAGTTTTGAGTAATACCCATGATTGTAATCTATCCTTAGCATGATGGTCTTGAGAATGCATCTGTAGTCTTTGGTGACGAATCCTTTGCCTGAGAAAGTACAATGCAGAGCATTAGAAGCTTTCTATGTTTAATGTTGAAAAATTTCTTTATATTTGAAACTGGATTTTCGTTTATACTTGATCTTTATATGTTGTATACATTCTAGTACCTTATCAGTGAAGTGCCAGTAGTCTAGTGACTAGCGTGTGCATCTACGGCTGGGAAGGTCGATTTTTCGAGGCACTTTCAAGCCTTGGCTTTATACTGCAATGTTTACCAAAAATAGTTGGAGCACAACGCGCATTAGCTATGAACGGTGCAACGTTTCTCCTTCGTATATCTTCCTAATTTAACAACTCTTGGGCGTAGTAAATATCCCTCCCCAAGAAACAACGTTTTTTCTTGAAGGTAGAACATTGCTGTGACATAGCTTTATCGACCTACAAGTGATAAGAAAAAAGGCGACACAGTAACTCAACATTATATTGGGATGGAGGTGGGAGAATGAGACAAATGAGGGGGAAATGCTCCAGCTTGGCGAAGCTTTCAAACTATTTTGTCAATTCTTATAGCTCAACATGCACTCAAAAGTGGTTGGGAGACCTTCTGGAAGCACTGAAGAAATAAGAGCAGCGACGTAAAGAGCTGTTAACCTTACTTTACATCCCCATGGCTGCATTACACGTTTTTTATAATAAAGCCATCGTTTTTCCTTAGCTTCAATTTTCTTAATCTTTACTGAAATAAACTGGATATAATGAGTTACACTTTCTTAGTTACTTTTGTATACTCGAAGTTAAGTTCAATCTTTAACATTGTGAATGAAATACTGACGTAATGTCAATTTTTAGCCAAAAAAACACTTAATTTTGGAAATTGAGCGTCGTGATTTTCTTAAGATTTCTTAGATTTTGAGCCTCATTTTCTTATAACCTTTTTTCTTATTAAAAAAGCATGTAATGTTCTCTCTTACAGGTACACGAGTACGTGCCTTCACCTATACCCTATCACATTACTGTTTCCAATGTGAATGACCATCGTATCGTCAGAAGCATGAAGCAAAAGAAGTTTTTTAGAAACCAAATAGATTGAATAGATGCATGACTTGTCATATTCACTACATCCTCATTATTGCTGGTGGTAGATAAATTTTTAAGCTTTCTTTTCGAATTCTAGTTGCAAAAGTATATGAAGTAGGCAGCCCAAGAAGATGTGGAGGACAAGGAGATATTTTGGCAGGCGCTATTGGAACCTTTAATTGTTGGGCCTATATGAAAAAAAGGTGACTTTGTGTTTTGTTCAATTTTACTCTTATCCCATGCCTTGTAGGTCAGTCATCTTTTAATTCATTATTTATCTCTTCTAACTGACTTGGATTCCTCATCAAAAACTCCCAAGTGTATTAATAGAGCAGCTTGATCATGGGTGCATGTTTTCCTAGCATAGGTAGAGCGTATTAGTACAAAATGTTTACAAAACAAACCCCTTTCAACTATCTCTACGTCACAGCAAGAGTTTCAGATAAGAAAGTGATTTGAAGAGTCTGTTAAAATATGTTTTCAGGTGTAGATCAATAATAGCATTCTTACACAGTGCTTACTTTGAAATTACCTGTTCTTCGAATTGTTAAAGAGTGTACTTCTAGACTAGCCACTCTATAAAATTTGGAGAATTGCAATACTCAGGTCTCCTTTCCGTTAGACAGGTCCCGCATTGATAAGGTGAAGTGTTTCATCTTGTATAAAGATTTGCAGTATTACTATTGTTATCATCATTATTTTTTTGTTATTTAAAAAGTCTGCCAAATGCAAATACCTAATTATAATGAGAATTGTATTTCTTAAATATTGTATCAATTTGGGAAGTTTAGAAAAACCGTATTTATTCTTTCTATCAAAGGATAAAGATAGTGAATTTATCATTTAATCTTGCCTTTAAGAATTAAAAATTTCCCACAAGTAACTGCTGGTTTTAATTCTGAGTATAATTTGTCAAATATTTCGCAAGAAAGTTCTTGTGGTGAGTTTTTGTCTTTTATGTGAGTGCTGAAATGATGTTAAGGAATGGAGTTTAGTGAAATAGAACTTGTAAATTGTAGCATATGCATATTCTACCACTGCACGAAAAAGCGGCAACACTCTTTTCACCTACTGAAAGCTTTTTTCGTCCGACACTCATCAGATTATGAAAACGTCGGATAGTGACTCACAATTAATTCGGCCGTATGAAAACACCTTATTGCAAATCCAGAATGCGCCAAAACATATGCAGACGACAATTTTCGGATCATTGGGCAAGCAAGATCTTCTTTTCATTTAAGTGTTTTGGAATCTGTCTACATCAAGACTCAAAACCAATTTTTGTGTAGACAAAAAGAGTTCGTTTTCTCATTGGGACTCTTCAAGTAAACAATGGTTAATAGGACCCAATTGGCCACCCTTGGGGCCAATTAGACACATCCTATCACATTAACTGCATCTGGATATATATTTCGGTTAACCTTTAGGTCACTATCCGACGTTTTCATACTCTGATGAGTGTCGTGCGAAAAAGCTTTCAGTATGTGAGAAGAATGTTGCCGCTTTTTCGTGCTGTGGTAAAGTTCTGTTGTACCAACAGACTATTTACATATGCTTATTATTGCTGTTCACTAGTAACTATGGTAACTAGAGCATTACTATTTTTACGAAGCCTTGCCTTTAACCACACTTTGTTCCTTTCAGCGTAATTACAATCCCAGCTAGCATTTTGGCATGTTATGCTGGCTGCGTCTTTTTAAAGAAGCTCAACAAAATGACATTTGATGAATTGAGCGTTGAAGAGCCAGGTGATTGTGGAAGATCCATGGTTACTGGAGACATGATGAAGAATATTGGTCGATCGTTTTGCATGACTTTCAAATAGAAATCCATTGCTGATCCTACATTTGCTTGGATTTTAGTTCCTCCTTTATCGATTACCTTTTGTATGGAATATTTTTAAAGTGTTATTAATTCTGTCCTACTTTCGTTATGGGAACTTTTTCCCAATGAATTTCTCCTGACAATGTTTACAATACGCTTCCATAGAATGGTTGCTGTACGCTTTTTTTATAAGAAAACCATACTTTTGCCTGAGCCTCAATTTTCTTAACTTTTCCCTAAATTGAGCCTGTGATTTTCTTAAATTTTTTTAACGTTTTCTGAAATAGACTGGCTAAAATGGTTTGCACTTTCGTTATTAATATTGTATACTTGCATTAGGATTCCATCTTTAACATTTTGAATGCAATAATGATGAAATATCGATTTTTGGCCAATAAAAACACTAAATATTGGAAATTGAGCGTCGTGATTTTCTTAAGATTTTCTTTAGATTTTGACCATTTGAGCCTCATTTTCTTGTAAACTTTTTTCTTACAAAAAACCGTGTATATTTATCTCGTTTGTATTGTGAAGCAAATGCTTTTGAATTTCCGTATTAGCTATATGAAGTCAGGTCTCTTTGTTGGATATGCATCCATGTCTCCTTGTAGGACCACCTCAATCTGTTTAAACAATTGTGATAATTTTGAAAGTCACTAATTGCACTTGAACGATGCCAAGTCCCAATTTTTTGTATGGCATTTTGTTGATTAACTGCATGATGAAGTAGTTTGATAGAAAAATGTGGATAATTTCATAGTGTTTAAAGGTGGTAGAAATACTGAGTTTCAGAGAAGTACTGGCATTTCATTCAACTAGTTGATTCGCTTCATTTAGTCTTCCATTCATTTGAACCAGATCTTGGATGCAGAAAGATACTCATTATCATATCTTTTCTCGTGTATTTGGAGCCGTTAATTCTTCTTGCAAGCTCCAACAAACAGCAAGAAGTCTTTGGAATCAGTATTTGCAATTGCAGTAACGTAGTTCTTGGATAGAAAGGGCGTGGCCTCTACGATTCCCTCAAACTGGCATGAAAGATCTGCTGTTGAGATTCACTGATGCCACTGAGAAGGGCAGCTTCAGGGACGTAACTTCAATAAATTCTGGGAGGTTTCAGAGGTTGCCTTGCGAAGAGTTTTTGTCTGTGACTTTTGTTTAGTAACAGTAGTTCACCAATGGTCCTGGGTCCAGTAAGTTGCCCTGCAGAAGTACATTGTACTGCCATTTTTGCCCTGCGAAACGGCAAATTGTCATGGGTGGGAGTGACTCACCGCCATATCCCCTTACGTTTCGTCCCTGGGTTGCTTTGTTCTTTCACACAACTTTCAAAGCATTACATAGACCCCTTTGATAATAAAATGAAGTCGTTGTTTGAAGAATAAGTGATCTAGTGTCTGCAAATTCAACATTACCACCTCAAACAGTATTGCTTGATGATGTATAGCTCTTCAAAAATATCAAACAGTATTCATTCATACATCAATTTTCATTTTGTCTGATGTGACATGCAGCATGAGCTCCCATATCTGATTACACTGGGTACTCTAGTAAGTGACAGACTTTTGGCATCCTGTAGTAATTTTTCCACAACTTCATGGTATATGAAAATATTTGTCGTATGTAAATTTTATTCACCTTTCTATTGTTGGTAGTGCTATTGAAAATGAAAAGTTAATTACTGATGAAATTGTAATAACTGAGATCTTTAATTAATTCTTCACTAACATCATAGATACAATTGACATCATCCCTAGTGATTGCATGCCTAGCACAACAGGTCATCTGCTGAATCTTATTGAAGTTGCTGTTTGAAAAATATAGACATCATCCCAGCATTCTAAAGATTAAGGACAAAGTGGACAAAACCACATCTTTTGAGTTCTAACCAGGTACACTGACAACAGTTAGAGAAGAAATATCGAGACTAAATCCAAAAAAGCATCTATGATTCATAGTATTCCTCCAAGGGTCCTCCTTTATATTATTTATCATCAATACTGGCACTTATAAAGTCTCAAAGATACTTAGAATTTGCCCTAAGTTTGTTGTGAGAATCGGATATTAATTTTTCATCTATTCTCCCAATAAACAAGAAATGGCTACGCGTGCTTTCGCTATAGTGTTTTTTACCATGTCTTTCCGTCTATCAGATATTGTCACTCTTTAAAAAAGACTGTTGCAAATATCCAAGGACGAAGTTTAACAGACGCAAATGTACCACCTCTGTAGTACCTCTTGCATGTAGTACCTATTTTTCTCTAGTACCTCTATGTATCGGATATCATTGCCCTTTCGAAAAGATTTATGCAAAAATCCAATGATACCGTTGAACAGTAAGAATGATAACTTTTAATGTTCAACCCTATCATTGAGTTGTTTAGATGAATGTATAAAATATTCATTAAAAGCATAAGTAAAACCCATTGTTTACACTTAAAATTCACTTAAATGAGGCTGCATGAATTGATGTTTTTTCTCGTTGATAGACATACTCTGCACACTACAGGTGATACATAAATATTTCATGTCAATAAAAATCCTTCTCTTTATTCAAAGGTGGTAAGAACGGCACCTATGTGCTTACAGCTTTCTTCATTCTCAGTTTTACTACTTAAAGCATTACACTGATGGCGTTATTTGTACTCCTTTTTGGCATAAGTGGGTAAGTCTTTGTAGCGTTTAAAATCTTTATGTTATGTTTCTTGCACTGCTACTGCAAAAATAAGAGAGGCCAATTGTGTATCTAAACAGTACATAATGCTCAATCACTTTGGCTGTCATTTTCCACCCAAATTACGGATTTTTAGGTTTAGAAGGACATTTTCTTATCGGTACCTTCAGATGAAAGTACGGTTCCAAGAAAAGCTGCGAGTAACTTGCATAATATCGTCCGAGATAAGACCCAATTGTGGCTAGTGGCCTAGTGAAAATACTAGAACTTGCATCATGGATTCCTGACAACAAAAATTCTTGTTATGTTTTTGTCTTAAAGGAGACAACATTTGGCTTCGTTATATTATTAAAGTTAATCAGAAATCGTTCTATGAATGTTAGTAAACTTTCTTCCAAGTTTTTCATTCCCGGGGTCCAGCAATGCAAATGAAACAATATCAGCAGTAATTACTATGAGGGATATCTTTCCCTTTCCCAAGAGCGTTTTCATGCTGACAGTTGTGAAATTATCATCATTACCCGCAGGAGTGACTTCTAAAGAAACTCAAGGGATGGAGTCACTTCATAAAACTGTTCTCGATCTCTTTCGATACCTGCACACCATATTACTTTAGTGTATCAAATGGTGCTTAGACTTGTCCCAGTTAATGACAGGAAGGCTCTTGCTTTCCTCTCATGTGGCTCACTGCACTCTAAGGTGCTATCCCGATACGCATTGCAAGGATGAGTTGCTTCTAGTCTACTTTGTCGCCACCCTTCCACACCATTTTCTAATCAGTAGATTTTTATCTGTAGCTTTTTGCTACCACTATAGCCTTGTCCACACTACACAAGCTAACCTAGGTTCGCCCCAGATTTCAACTAACCCAGGTTAGATTTTCGTAGTGTGGACACAACTAACCTAGGTTCGCCCCAAGTTAGTTTAGCTCAGCTTCGGATGCGGGCTCGACCTAGGTTCGCCCCAGGTTAGTTGTGAAAAATGTAGTGTGGACACAACTTGGGCCAACCTAGGTTAGCTTTACACTTTAGCATGCGCAATGGCGGCTTCAGTTATTGGATCGTTATTTTTGAGTGCTTTTCTGAGTGTAAATTGTGCTTGCGTATGCATAGTTATTACTTTACATCAGCAGCGGCATAATGACATTCTGAATTCTTTTTGAAAGCTCAGTTTTTCTATATTCTTTCAACTGCAGTTATCATTGAGATTTTAGAAAAATACTTGAACTACAAGTGTTAGTACCGTACAAGTTGTTCTCCACTATATTTGATTCAAATTTGTAACGAGGATTCAGAATGACAGGTCTACTGTACATGCGTAGATTCTCTTAACCTAGGTTCGCCCCAAGTTTCTTTCCACACTGTAAATCAGGTAACTTCAGTGTGGACACAACCTGGGTTCGCCCTAGATTAAACTAACCTGGGCCGAACCTTGGTTAGTTTGTGTAGTGTAGACACGACATATGTCTTTCTATTCTTAACTTCCTTCCTACTCATGGCTCTTTCTTTAATCTCTAAAAGCAGGTGCATTGCTCTTGGCAACAAGTTATTGTTTCATGAGCCAGACGCAAGAGCTTTACATTGTTCAGAAAAGTAGGGCAAAGGAAAATTGTCCATGTTCCTGCAATTTGCCGTGGCATTAATTACCTATACATCTCATCACATAGCCTACTTTTGATATACTTTTTCTTTTCTGTTTCACAGCACTATAATGATCCACACAATTAGCTGTAAAATAATGACAACCATGCAATCTCAAAAGATTTTGGAAGATCTTTTAAAAGATAGGAAATTTGCTAATTGGACGATTCCAGCTTCTCCAGGTAATGATTTGTTCTTTCATAGATCCTTCCCTCTAGTATACCTGACTTCTACCTTTTATCACATTGCCCAAATACTTTTGACAACTTTATGGTATCCTGAAACAACAAAATAGCTTTGAAGCAAAGATTTTGTGACAGTAAATTCGTTTTGCTACTCGTTTTCAGCACAAATATTGCATACTCTACTCAGAAACAGGCAGGGCATGAAAGGGTGAAGCATGGAATACAAGCTGATTATTTTGCTATGTCCCGGATGTCGTTAGTTAAGAGAAGGGGTGTCAAACATACGACCCGCGGGCCTGATCCGGCCCTTCAAGGCCTTCATTATGGCCCCAAATGAATTTTGAATAAGTTGAGACCTAAGGATATTCTTTCACATGTACCTTGCTTTTTCGGACCCAGTAAACCTACCTGGCCCGCGTGACGTCACAATTTGCCTTATATAGCCCCTAGGCCAAATTGAGTTTAACGCCCGTGGTTTAGGGAATAATTCTAAATCCATCCTATCGTGAGAAAATACCAATAGATTCAACAGCCAACCTGGGCAGCACTAATAGAGCTATTTCTGGTGGACATTGTATTCTTATTCTACAAAATATATGATATATATATATATGTTTAACGTTTTGATGAAATTGGTTTTTAAAGGTAAACAAGTAGTCGTACAAGTTTCATTGACGTTCATCGACATGGTGCCACTTGATTTCTTTTACAACGTAAGATAATCTGCTGTTGCTTTTCACATATATTTTGCAAATGGAAGCTACTGAAAATGCCATGGAATCAGCAATAGTACACTGTTTCATTTG
>WIPJ01001602.1:82883-112974 GCA_018155075.1 Cassiopea andromeda
TGTGTGTGTGTGTATTCGGAGATTATAGGCAAATATATATTTATATATAATTTATATATATGCATATATTTATACATACATATTTATATATATAAATACATATTATAATATTATATTTTTAGTTAGGAGATTTCACCTTCTAGCACATCTTTGCTGAGGTTGTTATACGTCAGGAATGGAAAGATGAAAGACTGAAGTTTAGCAGTTCCATTCCCAATGCGACCGTTATTTTAACGGGTGATAGTGTGAATGACGTTTGGCTACCAGACTTATGGATTATGAATGAAAGAAGTGTGCCGTTGAACAGATTCCCTTCCAGTGCATCAACTGTCCAGATGAATAGCGAGGGTTATGTACACTATACGTCAAGGTATCCTTTTCATAACACTGAAATATGCTATGCTAAGAAGTTCTTTAGAATGTCATACTGTCAAGTAACTGGCATCTTGAATTTACTTTGCCTATTTGAGATAGCTTATTGAAGCACCTTGAATACTAGCTACCTACAGGACTGTACAAAAGGGAGGCCCGGGGGGCTAAGCTCCCTTCTACTCCTCGCAGGGACTCGGTTCCTTTCTCTTCTCTGGGTTATTTTGAAATGGCAATGATAAGAGGCCAAGTGAAGGCTCTCACACGCATGTAGAAAATATCAATTAACTATGAACTACAAAGAGGCCTTTGGTCCGAATTTTATCATTGACTTGAAATTCTACACGTTTTATTTTATAAGAAAAAGGTTTAGAAGAAAATGAGGCTCAAATGGTCAAAATCTTAGCAAAATCTAAACAAAATCATGAGGCTCAATTTCCACAATTTAGTGTTTTTATCGGCCAAAAATTGGTATTTCGTCGTTATTGCATTCAAAATGTTAAAGATAGAATTCAAATTCAAGCATACAATATTAATAACGAGTGTGTAAACCACTCTAGCCAGCTTATTTTAGTAGAAGTTAAGAAAATTTAAGAAAATCTCAGACCAACATCGGGAAATGTTAAGAAAATTGAGGCTCAGACAAAATGACTTTTTTCTTATAAAAAAAACGTGTATATTGTGAACTCTGTGGCGTAACAGAGACACTTGGGTACTTAGGAATACAATAGAATTGGGGACCCATCTTGTCTCTTGAAAACCTCTGGGGGCCTCTTCAGGACCTCAATAGCTTGGGGGCCTTAGGAGCTGTCCTTACATTAATCTATGTCGGTTATGCCACTGTGTGAACTTGAATTTGAGATATAGCATGCATGCTGTTCGCGTCGTTCGTTTTGCTTTGTTGATGTTGCATTATAAGGGGTTAATAACCACACAAATTTTTCTCAATCTGTATAAACCTGCAAGTTTGGGATATCTCCAACATGCATGTCAATGATTTATTTTAGCCGTTCTGTATCTAAAACTTAGGTATCTTGGTATTCAAAAAGAGCTTTTTCGTAGGATTTAAGGGTGTGTTTTTAGAAATCTTTCTAGGGGAAAGGGCCGTGACTCCATTCTTCTTTATTTCCAATTCATAACAGTTAGTCCTACCACCTTTCTACACAGCCCCTCTTCTTTGTTATTTGGCTCTACACAAGGGCGAAGCATGGGGTGTAGGGTGTCACACACCCTACTTTTTGACGAAGCTGTCGGTAAATCATTAGGCTAGTCAGTAATCGTTTAACTAGTAAGTAGTCATTTGGCTTGTTGGTAAAAGTTGCAGTGGTGTGGTGGCAGTGATAGTTATGCTTGAAGATGGTGCATGTTGTACAATATCTATCATTTTTAAGTCAAAGTAGATTTGCTTGACAGATAATACAATGGTTCATAGCAAAACATACGTAGCGTTTGCTAGACAAGTACTTTCATGCTTTGCCCAGACATAGAATTGGCGTAGGTCTGATTTATCCGTATCAGTAGCACATTCACTTTGGTCTCAACAACGTTTTCGAGACAAGTCTACCTGTTCTGTTCTAGACAACTGTTTCTACTTTGGAGATACTAGCAATCAGGAATATGCTAGCTGGGAGGGGGGCATAGGGGAGCGCTCTCTCCATCTTGACTTAGAGATCCGGGTGACTGTGCAGGCCCATACCGTAGGCTCAGGCCTTTTCGGTGATATCACAAATCATACGCTTGTCTTTTGCTATGACTTAAGTTGCATGGATCTTTAATCAACAGCTTCATCTTAAAGTCTTTCAATTATTACAGTTATCATTCAGATTGTACCTAATATATATTCTGTTTCAAAGATTTGTTAAATAGCTCCTTATTCCTGAATTCAACGTGGAATATATGATCCTGAAATAGCGTTTTCGAGGCATCTTGGACGCTAAATGTGAAAATTTTTCTCGGGCCTAACCATTGTAGGTCCTCGAGAAGAAGCTGTGTACAAAGAATCTAAGTTTTAATCAAGCCTGAGCTATGCATAATTCATTCTTAATTTTCAGCGATTTGGAATCTTCATTTTCTCATATGCTATATCTTAGCGATGCCTTCTACAATATGTACCATCTGCAAGTGAAGATAGACCTGCATTACAGATAGCTAAATTATTCATTTTAGAGCTGTATGGCTCTTTTGTCAGCAGCCTAAGAGCTTTTCAAAGTATTAGAGGTATTCAAATACCACCCAATGTAAGCTATTTGAAGGACTAGTTAGATAGTTCCCTTATTTTTGTAATTAACGTGCAATAAACGATCCAAAAATAGCATTTTCCAGGCATCTGGGGATCTTAAATTTGACAATTTCTTCCGGACCCAACCATGGTGGGCGTTTGTGTAGAGACGGTGTACGATAGAAAGTCTAATGCGTGGAACGTTTTAGGCAACTACCCTTACATCACAGCCAGTTATATTTTCCCAGTCCAGGTCCAGGTAGGGCTATTGCAGGCATTGCTGCCCTTGGCCCGCCACATTGAGATCGCAAATAAGTCATCTCCATTGCTGAATAGTCTTTATTTCTTGTCCTCATGTGGATACGAGGCTGAATTTTACAGGGATCGCCACACCCAAACTCTCCTCCTTTATCAGGGCTTGAGACCGACTCTGATGTCCCCACTTAGATCTGGTAACAAACAGAGGCGGAATTATATTTTCCCAGTGTTACAATAGTTCTCTACTGTTTAACTGAGTTGTTCTTAAATCGATCCCATGGTCTTACAATATTGCATTCTGGCATCTAGAGCATGCATAGCCTCTTCATTTTGTGGATTTATAGCCTTATAAATTTATGGCAACTACCTAAAAACACTTGGAGACTTAGAAGCCTAACGGTAAATTTCTTCTGCTACACTCCTCCCTCCACTCGAAAGCCTCTGGCACGCCACTTGCTCTACAGTCCTGAATATATAAGAAACTATTTCACTGCTATTGCCATAAGTATTGGGAGGAGTTGCTGATGAGAGCTCACTATATCTTTCAAAGTACGCGCACAATTGCTTGTAGCAACATTCTGAACTCATAGAAACGACCATAAACAATTAGATCCTTGTTCAGTTATAATGTAAAACATTTGCTTTATCCTAGGTGATTATCTTCACAGAAAAGCTCTTTCCAGAACATTTTTTCCAGTGCTCCATTCATTGTAGTTATTCAACGAATGCATAAATTATGAAAAGAATGTATAAAGCACTTTTAGAGTAAAGCACGTCAAGAAGTTTAAAAACACAACTGATTAGACGATGAGTCATGATCAGACGACAGACGATGAACTGATCAGACAGCAGATAACTGTACTTATTGATCCTATGTCCACATAAATCTATATCT
Source organism: Cassiopea andromeda (assembly GCA_018155075.1). Classification (NCBI taxonomy): domain Eukaryota; kingdom Metazoa; phylum Cnidaria; class Scyphozoa; order Rhizostomeae; family Cassiopeidae; genus Cassiopea; species Cassiopea andromeda. The sequence goes on from WIPJ01001602.1 coordinate 86,624, forward strand.
ACAGCATATATGTATTCCACAAATAAGTAGTTAGAAGATCTATGTTTCAGTTATATTATTTATTCAATTTTTACACAGATTCAGCATATATGTTTTCTGTCCAATGAACTACACATACTTCCCATTTGACCAACAAACATGTGCTTTGCCAATAGAATCATGTATGTATAATTTTTACGTCTACTTTCTATGTATATACGATCTTTCTATGAAGTAATGTATTCATATACCAATTGCTATATAGTTCTTTATCCATTGTAATATAACTGCTCTCTAGTGATAGGCTTAGGGGATATTCGCATTTGGGAATACAATCTCACGGGTATTAAAGGGATATTCTTGTATGTGAAATAAATGCCAATATTTTGGCCAGATCTCTGAACCCAGGGACAAATTTATCCCAATAAACAGGCTATTCTCACATTAACCAAAAGTAAACGATAGTGTAGAGTATAGGACCCACTTGTCTGCAGTGAACTTCAGCTCTTGACAGAAGCAAAGGCGATCATCCCTATTTCATGCTGGTTCACCGTATTGGACCCTACCTCTTGTGCATCAGCGAAATTTGGGCGGTCTGGTGAAATCTGGGTGGTTCTGTTGACACGGCATCTTTTATGTTCCTCATATGCGAGCACAACACATCCTACGCAGCGACAACCTCGACAATATGCTCCTGCCTGGCATGGTCTTTGGCCCCAGAGGGCGAGGACGTCCTAAAACGCGGTTCTGGGACGACATTCACCAGCTAACCAGCATGGGCATCAGAGAAGCAGTTCGACTGGCACAGGACCGGGACGGCTGGAGACCGATGGTGCAGAGGGCCACGGCTGGTCGTAATCGACCAATCTGTTGATGATGATGCGAGCACAGCCTCATCGTATTGCCACATAGTGGTATACCATATTGCCTGTACAGAACGCAGCGGCGTTATTTAAAAAATCGAGCTGTATGATGGGGGTGTTTATTACAAACTGAAAAATAAAACTTTGTACAAGTTTTTCTTTTCCCAAGTAACAACACGTTTTTTATAAAAACACCGTCATTATGACTGAGCCTCAATTTTCTTAACTTTTCCCGAAATTGAGCCTGAGATTTTCTTAAATTTTTCTTAACTTTTACTCAAATAAACTGGCTAAAATGATTTACACTTTCGTTATTAATATTGTTTCAAATTTTAAAAAAGATGCGTTTACAGTATCAAAAATACCAAAGAATTTGATCAACACTCTCCCCATCACAGTACTCGCTTATGATATGAATTTTTTAACACGCCTTTCATTAGAGGGCGGCGTTCCTTACAAATGTTTTGCCAGAGATGCGCCGTTTATCAGAGGGCGACATCAGAGCGCAGTGTTTATTAAGGCCGGTTTCCATTGCAGCGCTTTTGGTCGCGAGAGCACAGCGCTCAACTCTCAAGCATGCACAGCAAGAAAATAATGTGAGAGAGGATCGCGCACATTCCCATTAATCATATTTCAAACGTTTGTTAAACTTTTGCAATGCGAACGTAGTTTCCGTGTGATCTTTTGCCTAACTACGCTACCATGTTGAATTTACTTTGTTGCCCACTATCACGTGACCTAGCGAGCTCTCTAGTCCTTCTATCTCTATGGTTGAACCTCTGTCAACTTCTATGCGCAGCGTTCGCGCGAATAAGAGCGCTCTAATGGAAATACGTTATAAACATATGTTTAGTGTGCATTTATTATATTAAATATACGTTGTGAAATGTTTCTCTCCTGCCTTCAAACGTCTATTATTACGTCATCAATTTTAATGAATAGTACTTCATGTATAATTTTAATATCTTTGGTGCTTTGCTATTTGATATCATAGAAACTAACGATATAATGAATATCAGATTTCACGTAAAGGTTGGAAAAGCAATGTAATTAGCTTATAGTAGCTTATGATAGTGCTCAGTTTGATATGGCTAGTATCTTCATGGATAAGTTGAGCTTCTTCTTTAATTTAGACGCCTACAACAAACAGATTATGAGGTTGATGCCTGCCAATGATATGCCGGCGGTAGTCTTTAATGATGGCTTCAGAATCAACGAATTTATGCTAAATCAAAGCGAAGCGATTGAAATTCTTATCTCAGAAGTTGACTATGGTTTAACTGGTAAATACAAGTAGTTATTGCAGATTTTTCTCTCTGAAGCAGCATACAGAAAGTTAGAATCCTTTTTTGATTGTGTGCAGAAGAATATCAGGAAACGCGTAGGAGGCGGGGGGGAGGGGGCTGCACCCCTCATGTTGGCCAGAAACCCCTTTCACTCGAGAGAATCTTCTGAAAGAACAATAGGAAATCCGGGCAACTTTTCTGCCCGCTCTCTAGCTCTATTTGATATTTCGGGCAAAAAATTTACAGCTGAAAAAGGGATGAAACGATGAATTTTCCGATGGGAGCTGACTCTTGTGATGGAGGGCTAAGATACCGTTAGAAGGACATTACAGCTGCCAAAAATTTGCTAGAAAAGAGTCATTCACCTTCAAAACGAGGAACTAGCGTTATCCGACGGGGATTATAGCCCCTCCAGCTCTCCCCTAGCCCCCTTGTGCCATCCTTGAGGCGAAAGCTAATTGATTGCTCGATACAACTAGTTCATCTCTGAGAAGAGAAGATTTTTAATGAGTAAGCATGTTTTATTATCATTCTGCCCATTGAGTCACGCCCATGATTTTTATGATTGGAGAAAAGAAATGTGAACAATTGGGTTCAAACAATTGATCTTAAAATGGAAGGGAGAAAAATATTCGTGTATCATTTGAAAATAGAGAGAATTATAATAAATTTAAACTACGCTTTTTTACCAACTTTAAATAATTTAGTTAGCATTACTATTATTAGTATTCTACGAAGTACCAAAACGTGCTACTGAAAGCAAGGAAAGCAAGCAGTTAGATGCAGTTACTACATCTTTGGCAGAAGAAACAAACGTTGGACCAACCCTGATTTACTTGACTTTTGAAGGCATTGTTCCCTTAGCTTTAATACATTTTCGTAATTGTTGTTGTTGTTGTTATTGTTGTTGTTGTTGTTGTTATTGTTGTTGTTGTTTTTGTTGTTTTACATATATAGCAGACTTGTCAATTATACACTGCCTCAATGTGGTGAGGTGTATCATTGTATGCTTAAAATATATTATTATGCTCGTGAGGTTTCAAAAAAACATTCTGATACTCCTGTTTTGATGTTTTTTTTACCAATTAAGTTAGATGTTAGGTAGCATTGTAAGCTACCTAACATCTAGCGAGGTTTACAATTGTATTTGTTACATATTGTATTGATTATATGAAGTTTCCATTATTACTGTGGTGGTACTCTAACATTAGCATAAGAAATAGCTATTCTTTGTTCAGCTTTTCACTGAAAATGCACCTTGGCTGATTGAATTCTTACTCATCATCATTATTGTGTGTCATCTGCTCCCAGCAGGTTAACTATCATGGATTTCCAGCTTTCTCGGTTGTCCGCTTCCCTTACACAATCTACATAGCTTAACTTTGTCCATTCTTTGATATTATCCATCCATAAGGTTCTAGGTCTTCCTTTCCCTCTTTTCCCATTTAGTTTTCCTTCTACCAATAATCTTTGTAGTCCATCTCTTCGAATTATATACCCAAAATATGCTACTTGTCTTTTCTTAACTATATTTAACAGTAGTTGTCTGTTGCCTAAAGTAAATGTAGTCCCGTATACTTTCGTACGTAGGGGAGTGCCTGTTAGAGAGGACACTTGTGCTAAGCCATCGGCATGTGAGGTAGGGTGGCCAGTTCCTTTCCTCGCCGCCTTTATCTCCCAAGTGTTCCCACTGGGTACCCATTTACTGCTGGGTCAACAGTGAGCGAGCGTTCAGTCAGGCATCGAGTCGGGCTCAAATCGTAGACCTTCCGCATGGGAGGCATGCGCTCTAACCACTATGCTACCTTGCTCAGTCTGTTGCCTATCATTGCGAAAATTTCATTGTTTGACTTGTGTACTATCCATGGTATTGTAGGCATTTGTCTGTTGATTCTTACTATTGCCTCTAAATAATGGAATTTTCATTCTTCTTCAGGAATTTTCGATCGTGTTGAAATTCGTCTATCACTAAGAAGACATATATACTTTTACGTGGTAGAGTATTACTTACCTCTTGTACTTGTTGTTGCAACCAGTTGGACATCATTTTGGATTGATTACAAGTGTGTTTCTGCACGAGCCACCTTACCTGTAACTACACTCCTGACGTTGACAAGCATGGCAGAGACTTTAAGAGCCAAGGATGCTGGTTCCTTATCTTATTCTACTGCTTTGGAAACCTACATCAATGTATGCAATTTCTACGTCATTGCTACATTAATTGAATATGCGATAATACGTGCTGCTGATAAGTCTCTGAAGGTTTGTACCGCCTGACCAAGGTTTCGCAAGAATTTTACAATTTCCATACTTCTTTAATTTTCCTTCATTAGGAATTAGAATGCATTTACTAACTGCTTCTTGCTTGAATACAAGCCAAAGGCATTAAGTAGCGCGATAAAGCAATCTCAAATAAAACGATCTTCTTTTTACACAACTTTTTTCCTCAATACTTGCAGAATAAAGCAGTTTCTCATTCTATGTTGTTCAAATTTTCTAATCGCGTTTCTGAAACTTCTTTATTGATAGATGATGTATAGTTCAAACGATCTAAAAGACTTGCGATATATTGTGATTATTTTGCCTAATGTAATCAAACATTTTAGAAGCACAACCTAAATTTTTCTCCTGCTTTCAATGTTTTCTTAAAAATTCTTAAAACTCATTCCAAAGGCCAATTCTTATTTCAGGTCCCTTTTAACATTACAATAAATGAACTTTGCTTTTCTTTTTAATTTCCGCTTGGAGTTTGCTTGCTTTTTCCATCTTTGTATCACATTCGCTTCAACTGTAGCAATAAAATAAGTAACACTATTTCTAGGTGGCAGCAAAGAAATTCAGCGAGAAATCAGGCCAAGAAAATACCAATAACTCCTCCTTGAAAGAAAACGAAAATAAAATGGCTGACTCAATTCCGAATGAAGAGTCTTTGCAACTGGACTTTCCAAATCATGCTTCAAATGATGAAAATAGAGGGAAATGTATATCAATAGACAATGACGAAAAAAGAGCAAAGTTTAGCTATAAAAGTAGTTCATCAGAAAAAATTGGAGATGCATTTCAAGAGAACTATGTGCTTCCAAACAATCTTAGCAACAGTATTTTTGATGAGTATAGTAAGATACTGTTTCCTATCTCCTTCATAGTGTTCAACATATGCTATGCTGTAGTATGTATTTTAGCTCAGAAATAGCGCATCACCGTTGCCGGATGCTTGTCAACCGACCAGCCAATGAATTAATTTCCTTTTTACTACTTTATTACCGGGGACATAATCCTGGAAGGTGCAGGGGACCTTTTTGCATCAGTATAAGATTTGGAGAGCTCAGCCCAACCTTTGAATGGCAAGTTTTTGAAAATTTTTTGCAGACTCATTCCAATATTTGTTCACATAACAGTATAATTTATTAGCCTTACACACGTTCAGGGCCGTAACCATGATTTTGATTTTGGGGGGCTTAGAAGTCACTATCGGAGGAGGCCTAACCATGGTTGAGGCGGAGGAGCTGAAAAATTTATTTTAACAAGAAATTATTGGGGGGCTCCAGCCCCCTTTGCCCCCCGTGGTTACGGCACTGACGCTTGATAAAGTTATGACAAGTATGGTAAAGTTATAATGATAAAGTTTGACATTATATACCCTTTTAGATAAATAAGAAGTAATGTCTATTGCTTTATTGATTTTCCAGCATTAGTTGTCAGAAGAAGAGCTTGAAGCTGTTTATCAAGCCTTTAACAGTTTACCCAGTGAAGTACTGCTAAATCTGAATCTCTAGTGGTCCAATATGGTGAACCACAAAGCTCAATTTTGGGTCCTTATTGTTTTTGATACATATATGCAATGTGACATAGAGTGCCAAAAATTGCAACTTTGAAACTGATAATGCAGTGGCACTTTTCCTCTGAAAAATGGTTTCACCATAGAAAAAATCTTAACTGCTGAGCTGATAAGTATTGGCGAATGATTGAACAAGTAAGATATAATTAAGAAATGTTGCAAAAAGGAAATTTAAGCAATTCTGCTTGGAGCCACAAAAATATTCTATCCACAAAGTAATGTGACAGTTTCTTTGGAAGCTCATCTCACTAAATCTGAAGAAAGGAGCGACGTTAGATCCATCACTTTCCAAAAGTGACCATGTACAAAATTCTACAATGAACTCAATAGAATTGTTGAAGAAATTGAATCATTCATGCTCAGATCCTTCACAAATCTATTTTAGCTATAATTAGCACATAGGCAGTTTATTTGGAGGAGCAGTTCTTGAATTGTTCAACTAGAACTGGAGAATTTTTCCCTTATTTGGGTATTCAGTACTTAAATATTGTATATTCCACTTTATTAGCTAAGCAATTTATGCTTTCATGTTGTAATTAGCTACAGATTTTGAAGCTTTGCTAGAAGACTTGGTAATTGTTCGCTTGCTACATAATTATGTAAACTGTGAGGTGCAATGATATAGCAGGCACTCAAAAGGTGGCACACATGCAGAGATGTGCCTAAGCACTTCTCTTAGGGGAGTGCTTTGAAAAACTTTGACCAACAAGGACTAAATACGAAGGTCAAAGCAAACACCATGATGAATGGAATGCTGAATCTCCGGATTCTACGTGGCGCTTTCATTCATATGTACATGGCCTATTTACTGGATGGAGCTTTTCTACCATGGAAGCTACGCTAGCTGACATGTACATGTTCTGACGATGAGAGAAGGCATAATGACCTGCGTATTTCAATATGTTGGAAATAGGAAGAAAAATATCACAGTTGAACCATGATGGGTAACAGTGCAATTCGTCCTTAGCAAATATATAGAAGAATTTGCAATTTATTTGTTCAAAGCTCTCGCAATTCTTCCCCGGTTGAAAATCACGTGGCTACTCTAAAGTATTGAATACTTGGGGGCATGGATAAATAGAGGGAGTTGGAAAATTTCCTGAAAAATAATATTTAGGGAGTTGAGATAAATGGAGGTGCTTGAAGGATAGAAACCAAGTATATTTCGATGAGCTCCTTTCATACTTACTTGTATGTGCTGAGAAGAAGCCCGAAGAAGAAATGAATTATGTTGAGTTGACCAAGGATGTGCTGAGACACCTTCCGTTGGGGGGAGCGTTTTCACCATTTGAAAAACTACCTGCTGTTATTGCAAAAATCAAAAAAGGTCACGGAGACAACATTGACCAGCCCTCTTGCAGCATGGCCGACTTTTGACCAACATTCTTGCAATTTCAAGCATGTTGGGGGCGTCACAACCCCCACGCCCACCAATAAACACATCGCTAGATTTGATTAAATACAGGGGCGTCGAAACAACCCTCAAAGTGGAAGGGTCTGGTCACTATGGTCGTGGATAAACGTAAGTAAAAATGGTGAAGCAAGCTATTTTATGAAAAAGTGGGGGTGATGCCCCCGGGTCACCCCCACCCCCGCTTTCAACGCCCCTGAAATAGATCTGTCTAATAGGGCGCGCACACTAGGAGAGAAATAACGAAGCGAAGCGAGCAAATACCTGAGAAATAATGTAGACGTTCCATTCATAGAGACGATAATAACGATTTATTATCTCTATGGATCCATTTCGCTGTTGCTCTGACGTCATGTTTCTATTGTTCACTTCGCTTTCGCTCATGTACTTGCCTCGTTTTGGCTTGAGAAATGCCTACGCTACGTTTCTCAAACATGGCGGATGATCTTCACACCACAAGGAACTTATCGTGAAATTATCATGGAAGCTTTGTATTGGGCAGTATAACATATTATCAAAATGGAATTTGTAATGATACTACTAGGCAACTTTTTACAAGTTATTTTCACAGCATTGTTTTGGACAGTCATATTGTCAATTATCTTCTGCACAACCCTGCTATTTTTCCGAGTTCTTTTAAGACGCAGAACAAAACAAGTGTATAGTTCATTATGGCGAAATCAGAATTCTCAAAAGAAGCCAGTAGTTGTAGCATTCTTTCATCCATATTGCAATGCAGGTGGGGGTGGGGAAAGAGTTCTGTGGTGTGGAATTCGTGCTTTGCAGCGTCGGTATGATTTTGTAAACTGTGTTGTTTACTCTGGTGATTGTGAATACAGTCCTAAAGATATACTTTCCAGAGCCAAAGAAAGGTTCAATATACAGTTAGAGAGGCCGGTTGAGTTTGTTTTCTTGGCAAAAAGAGACTGGGTTGAGGCAAAAACGTGGCCACATTTTACTCTCCTTGGCCAAAGTATTGGCTCTATGATACTAGGCTTTGAAGCATTGTGGAAGTTTGCTCCAGATGTTTACATTGATACTATGGGCTATGCATTCACGTACCCAATATTCAGATTTATTGGGGGCTGTAAAGTCGGTTGCTATGTTCATTATCCTACAATAAGCACTGATATGCTGGTGAAAGTAAAGACCAGAGAGGCAAGTTACAACAACTCTGCCATAATATCACGAAGTGCTGTTCTTACTCATGCCAAGTTAATATACTACAGGGTCTTTGCTTTCCTGTATGGACTTGCTGGTAAATGCTCATCAGTTATCATGGTGAACTCTTCATGGACCAGGGGGCATATTGTTGAGATTTGGAGCAAGCAGAACATCACACACATAGTCTATCCTCCTTGTGACACTTCTGAGTTTGCAAAGCTTGAAAATAGATCTGATGAGTTGATTGTTAGAAGGGTAATATCTATTGGCCAATTTAGGCCGGAAAAGAACCACGCTCTACAATTGAAATCATTTAAAATGTTTTTAGCAAACCAAGGCAGTAAAGGAAAGGAAAATTTTCAATTACTGCTTGTTGGCAGCTGCAGAAATAAAGAGGATGAAGAGAGAGTCAATAAGTTGAAAGAACTTTGTAAGGATCTTGATATTACGGACTCTGTTGAGTTTCATTTGAATATTCCGTTTCACCAGTTAAAAGAGCTTCTATCCATTTCAACAATAGGAATTCACACAATGTGGAATGAGCATTTTGGAATAGGTATAGTTGAGTTCATGGCAGCAGGAGTCATTGCACTTGCTCATAATTCTGGAGGGCCCAAATTAGACATTGTGTTGAAATGGAAGGAAAAGGAGACAGGATTTCTTGCATCAGATGAAGAGGGGTATTCACAAGCTATGAGCACTATCTTTTCTATGAACAGTAAGACAGTAGAGAATATGAGACTGGTGGCAAGGGAGTCAGTTCAGCAGAGGTTCTCTGAGACAATTTTTGAAAATGAGTTCATTAAACATGTTGAACCTTTAGTATCATAACATTCATGATGGCAGCCATATGAAGATCCTGCATAGAAATTTGTTGTTGCAGATGAAGAGCTTTTATTATTTTAGCAAAGATTAGTGATTTATTCAATTATCTTTATCATTCTTTTGTCAGACTTCAAAACATGCTCTTTGAAACATGGCTTTTTCTGTTGCTCTGTATGTATACCTTGAGAGCAACTGATCAAGATCTGCTCAAAAATTGATTCAGATTTTGGAAAATGTAGCTTTGTAATGAAGTTGATACTTAGGAAAAGGATAATTAAAGACATTATGAATTTCCTTCAATTCATTCATCCCACCACTTTGTTGAAATGTATGAATGAAATTCAATATGTCTCTAATTGTTGTCCTAAACATAATGGTCAAGAATCCTTATACAAAGTGGTATATTTGAACTAACTTGTTGTAGTGCTTAACAGTTAATGAGAGCTATGATATCAAATGATTTGGAGCCATGACACCAAAGACATATGTTCTTCTTTTTCTTTGGTTTCCAAATTTTATTGATCAGTGAACAGGGTTTTTACCACTTACACTTTAGATCTTTCTTTGGCTCCATTGTGAAAAATTTTCATCAACATGGAGCTCTGTAATGTAACTGCATGTGAATTTCAATCGTTCAAGCTGATTTAGTCATTTTTGCAGACTATAGTTTACATGCAGAGGCCTAAGACGTTGTTGTATAATGGAAGTCATGAAATGGATTGAGATTGTGTTTTGCATTTTGCAATCACTGGTTTGTGTATCGCTTTTGATAGCCTGCATTCAATAAATAAATTTGCAGATCCATACTTTTCCAATTATATATCCACAGTTTTGATTTACAACTGTATGAAGTGAGTCAGATCTACACCTATTTTGGGCGCTCTAATGATCACAATTTATTCTGCAATTGAGATAGGCAACCCTATTCAACACTAGCAATGCTTAAATTAGTGTAGAGATATGAGCTGGGATGCTTGGAGTTTTCAAGAGACATCCAGCACTGAATATTTCTTATTTCATGTTAAACGTTACTGCGGAATTGCTATCTGACAACATTAAAATACCTTGTTTACTCTTTTGTGCTTAATTGCAGAAATGTTGAATTAGCAGAGAGGGGTAGATATTTTTCTAGATTTTCATACAGTGGAGAGGTGGTAATAAAATGACCTACCAAGAGAATCGCAATAACCCTGATGGAAGTAGAAGAGTTGATGATCTCACCAGATGGTGTTAAGTGAAAATTGGATGGAGTGGCAGACAGTGCTCTGCCTGACAAGGGTTGTGAAGTGCTTGATGGAGAGTTAACTCATGAATAACGGGATGAAAATGACAATGAAAACTTTGCTGATAGTGATGATGCCTACATTTTGCTTTTGGAGTGCTGTGTGGGGTGAAAAATTCCAAAAAGTGCAATATGACCCCCGTACAATTGAACACAACAGAGTACTGGACTGTGTTCTCAGTTTCTTACATAACTAGGTTGACCAACTTATACGTTTCTTATAAAATTGCACGCACGAAAGGAGCCTCCCTAGCTATCATTTTGCTTCTCCACCACTGGTTGCATGCAACCCTATTTTTTGCAAATGTTGTGGTAATGTGCCCCTCAATGACGTACAGAGTCACTGCTTTTTGTTTGGCAGACATCTCTGAGTGCATGTGGTCCCTCACTTTCTGAGTGCTTCATACATTTCAAGGCAACTCACAGGGATGATGCCAGGAATTTTCCAACGGGGGGCTGACTCTTTTGATGAGAGGGCTAAAATACGGTTTTCATGGTACCGCAAATGCCAAACCTCTCCCACCCCCAGCAACTCAGCTGCATCTGCAAATATAACAGAGTACTTTGCGCTGTGCCTTTTTGTACCTTGTCTTGTTTGGGTACAGAGTGCAGTTCACTTCCATTCTACTATGCTATTTCGAGCAGGCATTCAATGTGATTTGTCGTGGTGCTTCATTCTGACATCAAGCTCGAATATGTCAACACAGAACTCCATGAAAGTATACTCTCTTCATTATTGAAGTACCTTCATTCAATATCACCTTTTCCATAACAAGTATTGTCCGGTACAGACCCATCATTAAACATTACCACAGTTAGGATGAGTGGGCTTGTACCGTATTGCCAACAAGGGCTTGTTATTCAAGTCTGATGTAGTCCTTTAGCGAGTTAATTACACAGTTGCTATGTGGTGCGGAGATGGTAATGAGCTCGTTAGATATATTTTGATTAGAAATTCTGAGGTACTCATAATGCATCTTGGTTACCAAAGTGATAAGATAAAAAGTACAGCACTATCTAATCGCAGGTAGCCGACAATTGCTACAGGAATAAGCTACAACTTGACAGACAACGTCTTGAAGCTCAACAAAAATCACGGCATGTCTCTGTGTACAAGAAAGAAGGTTGTTTGTACAATAATATTTCTATAAAAGTTGCACTGCATCTTGACTTTGCAGTGTTAGTTTATGCTCCATGGCAAAACATTCAAACCCCTCCTAATACGAGAATCTTAGCTCAAAACATTTACCAGTTGTCAATTCAGCAATTATGATTACTTTTGATAAAGAAAATGGCAGCAAGGTTATCAAACAACATGCAATTTGGCCTAGCTTGAAGATGGAGAAAAATCAAAATTATATTCCATACACATCACTACGTAAACTATTTTATGGTTCCCCAGCAATCAGCTATTCAAAGAGATTTTGTGAAACTGCCTGCAATTTCAGCTATTGCTTTAGTGAAAGAAAACTATCTGAAGCACATCTTCACAACCAGCAATATACTGATGACAACACCTTGGCCAAGTTGACTCCAAGACCAATTCCTCTTTATAACCCATATTTTCTTTGCTATGGCGCACACATGAAGACCAACTTGGATAAGATATCTTTATTGAGTCGTAGCGAAAATAAACTCAACGAAAGAGCTCTGAATAGATGTACATCGAGAGTGCAAAGTTTTGACCCCGTCAAATGCAAAAGCCTTCAATTCACTGTTCTGGAATTTCTTGAGGGAAGTTGTACTGAAAAAGAAATATACATTGATGCACATTCGTGTATTAAATGCTCACCTGACAAAGATTCAAGTGGAAATAGTGCAGAGGTACTGTCAGGTGAGTTGTACCATTTTCGGCCTTGTCGTACAAAAAATGTATAAGAATTATCCACCTAAATTATTTTTGTATCTGTTACTACTCCTTTTTGTATATATAAATTTTCTCTGTGGCTATTTCATTTGCATGAATTCCAAGCATACCATGATAATTGCAGAGCCCAGAAAAGTCCAGCCTTCCTCCGACTGCCACTTCTTTTCGAAAAGCCTTCCTCACTACCCAAAACCGAAATGAAGTTTCGCACGTTGCCCCTCAATTTTCCCATTCAAAATCATCTCATTTGCTCGTACCAGAACGTTCCTAAAGCTAGATCTTCTATAGGAGTACTAACCAGGGGCGGACCCAGAGGGGGGAAGGGGGCCATGGGAAGCATAAAAACCCCATGCTAGCAAATTTCTTCCAAAAAGTCACATTTCGACCAGCAAAATACAAATGTTTTAGCGCGCCCCTGACTGGCTCTCAAAGACGCAAATTACAAATAAGATATTATATACTTATTAGCAACGAAATAATGGCAAAACTACTAGACAAAATCCATATTGTTAAAACGTCAGAAATCAAAGCTTGTAACTTATATAGCCCGTATGTATAGAAATACAGTGAGTATGTGCAGGGGTGATAGATCAAACCTTCAAAGTGACATGAGTATTTTCGCACCACAAATTAATGTTTTAGCGAAAACTACGTAAGTCAGGCTGTGCTTTTCAGATTTAGATCTGGAAATGAGGTAGAAGTAATAGGAGAAAGGTGAAGAGAACATTTTGGGCTTACTCTATCATGCATCCAATGGTTCACCATATAGAAAAGTACAGCAGTGAGAAACTATTTGATGAAAATGACATGACATAATTAAATGCTACAGGAAAATGAATTACATGGTTGGTTAGAAGAGGCTTTGATTGTTATAGAACTTTTTCAGAAAGCGAGTGATCTATTTTTAAATTGCTAGAAAATTGGAAAGTTTTCTAATTTCGCGATGTTTTGAAGAGTCCAAAAACAAAAGTCCCAGAAGGCATTTTTCCAGCGTGATGGTTCAACCCATAGCTACATCTATGGTTCAGCCAGTCAACTCCTATCTACTACACTGCTTTTCTTGCACTGATTTGAGCTTTCATACACATGCAGAATTACACGATTCTTTGTCTCATTCGAATCAACAGCTTCCAGTTCTATCCCAATGCAGATGCCTTACGCTTTTACTTCCTACGTCTTCTACACAACCAATTGATTCGGAAACTCCTCAGGTTTTAGATACCTAGCATCCACGTTTCCCCGCTTTGGAAAATCTCTTCCTTGGTGGAAAAAGTTAACGCATATCACGGAATGAGGAGCTACTGCCATCGACCATAAATGCATTGAACAAAATAGCATTTTTTGGATTATAAGCTAGCATAAATGATACCAGATAGTGTTGATCCATGCAGGCAGGTACGCCAGAGCTGGGGGAGGGGGCTGAGGGGCTGTTGCCCCCCATTTTGCTAGTGTATGGTGTCAAGCAATAGCCTTCCCTATCTAAGGTTTGATGTACTTTGCTACTATATAAGGGGCTTTTCTTGCAATCTAAAGGCTCACTTGTAAAAATTTAAAAGGGCTCCTCCCCCTGAAACCCACTGCCACACTCAATAGGAGCCTACCACTCGTCCCCAGCCCCCTCACTGATAAATACGCTCTGGCGTCCCTGTGCATGCATATTTTAAGCTTGCATTCTCTCTTTGTTCTTAAGATATTAAATGTCTTAATATAAATAGAGCATAAAATGAGCCTAGACTGAGACGCAAATGTTTCAACATTTAATAAAGCCGTCCACTCTAAAATTTCAAACAATATTATTACATGATTTATATGATATTATTACACATAACACGATAATATTATATGATAATTTTGCTTGGCAAATGTGAACCTTATACGTATAGAATTCAGAATCGCTAGTTAAAAGTCTTTCCGACTTTCCTCTTTTATAGCGGTACGGAATTTATAGATTAACAAATTTTTTCTGTTTTTCACATTTTATCCCCTTCCTTTAGCTGTTCCTACTACTTGATTTTAGCTCTTTTTAATTCTTTTTAGCATCAGTACTTTTTAAAATATGGTGTAAGCTTTCTGCAAACTTTAATATCTTAGACCTCGGAATAATACTCTTCTCTTGAAATTCATTTTATTCAAGATCAATTGGATGCAGATTGGAAGAAGTATGATCAAAGCATCCACGTCCCTCATTCTGAGCAATTTCAATGCTTTAGCAGTATACCTTGGACAAAGAGAAAAGCTAACACCAATGGCAAGCGAAAGAAAAAACGAAACATAACTAGAATTTCTGATTCATTTGACCTAATTAGATATGACAAACTTTATCAAGTGAACTTTGAATTAATTGATGATGGCAACGATCAATTAATAATGAACGACATTAGAAAAGGGACATGGGTGAAAAGGGAATTGCCTATACGGTATGATTCTTCCAACAGATGGAAGTTACATGTGGAGAATTCAATAAATTCACTTTGCTGTAATGGAGCATTCGGCTGCACTTGATGCACCATCTTTGGCAACATTGGCTCCTTTTGTAAGTATTCAAGAGCACTCAGTTCCTATACGCTACCGTTGCCTTTTAGTGCATGTAAGTAGCACAGTTTTTATATCTGACCATACCAGAAACGAAACTGTGGGGGGCAGTTTCCCCTAACAGGTTAATAATCAAGCAGGGGAATTATCCTGTGATGAAGACGTAAAGTTTTCTTCTCCAGGACAATACTATCAGGCATATGGTTGTATCCATAGAGATAATATTAACTCTATGATTGTATCACATTCGATTTTGGTAAATGTACAGTAGTTATAATTACAAGTATAAGTAATAGCTATAATTCTTAATTGTAATGAAATTTGATATCAACTGAAGTGTTTTCCTAGCAGTTTCTAGACACTTTGCTGCCATAAAAAGTCTGGGCACTATAGCCAACTGAATCAAGAACTGGTCCCAAATAGAAATGACTACTCTTCAACTACATTGTCGTCTTACAAATGGTCCTTTTCTGCCTACCAACTGTTTCTATTTTCCAAGTAGAAGCCAAACTATCTTATAACCAAGCAAGTGCGTTTCTTCAATAAATGTTCTTGTCATGTTCTTGTCATAGTCCCTGCTATTTGGTGCACTATGTTACCGGCGGTGACGCTACGGGGGAGGGGTGACACCCCCCATGGACTGAAGATCATGAATTTACTCGGCAGATTTGAGATTTTCAGCTATTCGCTCATTTTATTGGTCTACATCGAAGCCACATTTGCTAGAGAAAGGCATTATATTTGCTTAGGTTTCAAAGAAGATGTGAATTTACGTTATTTGTGAGGTGTATCAATCTCGTGCAGGCGCATTTAGGAGATACTCTAATATGTTACGTTTCCTTCTCGAAACACATGCACACGTTAGCAGTTTTCTTTAAAAATCGATAAACGAAAAGCATGCTGAAGCTAAAAGCAAATAGCCATGGGGTTGGGGACAAAGTATTTTTGGAGTATCAGACTTTGGCTCAGAACATTTTCCCATCACATTAGCATTTGCCTGAGCACACTCCTTCACTATACGATTTCTTCTTTAAAGATTAGATTCTTGAGTTTCTTCAAATTTTTGCAATACAGATTGGAGTTTAGGATCATATTTCCCACCCCATGATGAAGATCAATGAAATAAACATGTTTTCCTACTGAGCAGAAAGGCATTTCCTGACGCTCTAGAGAGAGTTGCTTTAGAAAATTTTTCTAGGGTCAAGCTCCCAGACTCCCAAATTTCTCTCGACAAAGTGAATAGTTGTATCTATTCCATCATAGACTCGGTCACGATAAGACTTCTACTTTCAAAATCAAAATTTGTGTCTTCCATATCCATGCAATATAGATTGGAGGATGGGATCATACTTCCCACCCCAGAATGAAGGTCAATAATAGAAAAACGTTTTCCTTCTAAGCAAGAGAGCACCATCTGACGCTCTAGAGCAAATTATCTTGGGAAATTTTTCGGGAGGCAAGCTCCCGAGACCCCAGATGTCCCTCTAAGAAGTTAATACTTTTGTACGTGAAAAGTGCTTATGTATCAATGACCTGCATCTGAAAAACTGTTGGCTTATAGTATTTGAAAATAGGTTAAACAACTTTATTTGATAACGCTTGAGTTCATATTTCTGACTCGGGAGCTTGAGACCTGACACCCTTCCCCCCATGAATGATTTCTAGCGCCACCCATGTATGTTATAGTGATGTAGTGCTAAATTGAAAATAAAGGTAGCTTGATGTATAGTTATTGATAATTTACCTTTAAGAATCACTCAAAATTGCTTTAAGTCATTCTTCAATATTTCACTGAACTCAAAAAATTTATGCCAAACTGTGCTACTATTTTGTATTTAGAGCAAAATATTAATTGACAATAATATAAAGTAATAAACAATTTACTTAAAATTTCCTAAAAAACATGGCAATCAAAAGATTACTAGCCCCACAAAACCTACTATGAATTTAACGTAGGCTGCGTTCCCACTGAGCCCATCTAGGACTGCCCTCCTACTGTACTACATCTTTTATAGCAACAGGCCAGAAGGATCTTTCCGTAGACCATTCATATTTTATATTAATATGTATTTTATTGCAGCTTTTTTGATCGGCCTACCAGGGATACCTACTTTGGGAAGTAGGAGGGGCAGCTGCCCTCTCTGCCCTCATCTATGGGGGGCAGGAGGGCCAAGAATTCCCCCTCATCCTGAACTCTTACCATCTCTCCTATCTTCTTAAAAGGCATTTTTAGGCATTGCAGCAAGTTTGGTTTATAAAAATGTTTCTAGGGGCAAGTCCCATACCCCCTAATTAACATTGTACTACTAGAAGGCCAACATACTAAGCACTGTTCTTCTGGAAAAAGGTTTGAGGACCAAAATATACCCCTGTGGAGGAACATACATGTACATAGATGTACCCTCAAAGGAAGCCTTGTCCCTCTGCTCTAAGTATGCACCGGCGTCCCTGCGGCCTGCAGCAAATGTCTGCGACTTACTGCACATACAATGTTACACATATAAAGACAGCATCATTTACAATGCACTTTCAGATAACTATGCAATATAAAAATTTGTTTGGTTCTTGTATTTTAAGTATGACTTTTTAAATTATCGTGGAATTTAAATTCATCCACTTTTTTAGAAACTTTGATGTCTTAAATATCATAGCTTTTGCTGCAAGTTTCCCCAGCTACTGGTTTGATCTTCCTGTCTGTTCCAGCTATTCTTGATAATCAAAAACCCTTAAATCAATTCTACTTGTCAAGATATATCTATCTAGATATCAGTGAAGCTGATTGCATTAGGTCATAAGAGGACTTTGAGAGCATCCACCGACTAATAATTTGACTAATCCTTACAGTTATAATCTTTTTATTAGCAAAGGTTAGATTTTGGACTTCAAACCTTTATTTCCAATCTTTAAATCATTATCAAAAGGCTAGATTACTGTTTAAAGTTATTTTTCTGCATCAATTATTCTAAATTAGGATTTATTTTCAAATTTCATAGCATGTTTCAGAAATGTAGTCATAAGCCTTGCATTTCTGTCAAGGTGTCATCTATTGTGTAATGCTAATGCTACTCAGTTGAAATGTAGACATTTAAGGACCCACAACAGACTCTTGCGTAACCCAAATGGCTTTAAATCCCCAAAATCTAAACTTCTTTTACACAGAACTGTAAGCAATGCTTTGCAAAGTTCTGATAACTTGATAACAAAATGTTTTGGAAGACAAAAGAGAAAGGAATGTTTCTGTGCGTGATAGCAACTAATGATTGCCCACTGGAAATTTAGAAGCATTCTTTGCAGGGAAAATTTAGTATGACTAGTGAATGTTGCAAGCCTAATGAAATACTATAAAAATACGAACTGCTTGAGCTCCTCGACTCTCAAAGGAACTAAACTAAATCAGAAAACACCAATAGCTTGGTATGTTTAAGGAACGTTAAATTAGCAGGAGAGCAACTTTCTTTCTATCAGAAAGCAGTATTGTTGAGCAAGAGAAGAATAATGCCTTTGATTGATCTTGATAAGAAAATATCAATATATCACTCCTTTGATGCAATTGATTAAGATTTTGATATTTTGAAGATATACACGTGCAGCGAATCCACTGTTATCGTTGAATTTAACTGTTTGTAGATAAATTGGATAAGCTAAACGTTAATCTAAAAATATCGTCATAACATATATGCTAAGCTGTGACAGCTGCTGAAAAAGATAAGTGAACGACATAGAATTGAAAATACAGATTGGCAGATAAGAAAGCAAATCAAAAGTTTCAGTGCCCTAGAAGACAAAGCACATTACACTTTAATGAAACACGTTGCTCATTTTATGAAAGGTGATTTTCTCTGCTTTTTTATAAAACATTTCCACATCGAAAATCAGATTATTCTTCTTACCTTCTACAATTCTACAATTCTAGACTTCCTCTCTTTAGCAGGAAATGCATTTTAAAAGAGAATCTATGACAGAAGAATCAATTATTTTGCAAAGAAATAACCCCCTTTCTTACATGGGTCTGTGTTTCTCGGACTACTAGCAGTAATAGGAATATGATTTAACCTTTAAAATTCGTCTTTTTAAGGATAAAAATTAATCTAATTTTTTGCATGAAATGCTAGTAATTAGATCTATATAAGAAAAAGCAGAATGATGTCTTTGATACATGCTGGAGTACATGAAGCTTACATTCTCAGCTAGTTTCACACATTTTTCTTTCATTTTTGATAAAAAGACGTGCATTTTTATGAAATCAAGCAGTGCATGTTATGTTTGTGAAAATGCTTACGCGTAAGCCAAACAGTGAGTTGAGCTGCTCATTTTTGTAGCTTAAAATGGATGTTGTTAACAAGGGCGTTCAGGCTTCAATTGGTCCATATTTTTACATTGATATATTCATAAAAGTTTATATTTATACAGTTCTAGGTTCATTCATACCTACATTTTACTTGGATCTATTTTTACAGTCATGCATTCCTACCTTCATACCTTGATAGACACATACATTCATGCATACCTAAATTCATATCATTATACATATCTGTACTTTTACATTTATGTATTTTTACATTCATACTTTCATGCATTTTTGAATTCATACATGTTTGCATTTAAAGATTCATTCATACAAACATTTATTCATTCATTCATGCAAACATTTATTCATTCATTCATACAAGCATTCATTCATTCATTCATTCATTCATACATTCATACATACAGTGATTTATATTCATCTATTTTTACTACTTTACAGAATCTGACTATAGCTGTTGAAAATGTTAGAAATTCTTAGCCGTATTTTCAGATTCTACGTTTTAATGTATCATTGAGACATTTTTATTGCTGGCTAGTATTGCAGCATTTACTTTATCTCAGGACCAACCTTAGGTTGGCAATTTCCAATTTGGCATTAAGTCGTTAAAAAGCCAATGTACCTAACATTTTCTATAAAGTCGATTCCTTTTCTAAAATTCATGTTTGTTTGAACTTCATTCCTTCTTTGAAGAAGCCCTCATCTTTTAATCATTAAAATTTGTACTGTTGAAAAAATGCTAGAGTAGCTTTTAAAATAATTCTGATTGATTGCACGCAGAGAGACAACGACATAGTCAAATCAGTGAATGAGACAATAAGGACCACTCTAGCCGTGCATAATTGATTTCTAATGTTGCCAGAATGATACGATCATCTTGTGGTAACATTGTTTCCATGAGACATTTTGTTCTCAGAAATTCACATACAAAAACATGACAACTGTAGATAGTTCTGAAACCAGCTGTGTTACCAATGGCAACATTATGCTCTTTTTGTACTGACAGCTTGGGCATATAAGATGACGTTTTAAAAGAATTGTATCCAAGCCCATTTATTAAGGCGTTCGAATCCTCGAATCTGAATATTCAACGTATGTGCAACTGTGTAACAACAAAACGAATATAGCTAACGCCTAACAGCGGTTAAAAAGACTATTGGTTGCCCAGACACTTGCATGGTTCCAATAACTTTTAGGTCTGTGACTTTGAAACGTTAATTGATCTTTCTCAGCATTGGATACAGAAGATGAAGAAAGTAACTACAGTGGAAACCCGTATAGAAGAACCTAGATTTTTCTTGAGCAGCCTGGATAGGTTCTTAACTAGTGGATTGGTATTCTCAATTCCAGCCTGTAAGGTTCTTAACAAGGCTCTTATATACAGCACATGCCTTGCATGGGTTGACACTGTTTTTAGCACAAGAATTCTTGACAATTCTTGAGGACACTTCAAAGCCAGAATTCTTGTATAATAATCTTATCATATTTTGTGCAACTTGAAAAGCACAGACAGCCTACGAAAATTTCTACTCATGAATTTTTAAATCAAACAACATGAAATCCATTGTAGAAGAATCATCCCCATTTCAGCTTTTTTGGGGTTCTTGCTTAGGTGGTTCAAGGAATAAAATTTCAGCTTAGTTAAACTATAAGCAGAGGTTTAAATTTAATATAGAAAAATTTTAGTAGAAATGGATTCGTAACTGGAAATGTCGTAATTTGAAAAGTCAATAATGCAACCATGCTTCTTATTATCATCGTTTTCATTCTGCGATGTATTAGAAAAATTTTTAACCTTGACAAAGCTTGAGCCTTGCATTTCTCTCAAGTCATTCTTAATTTCAGCACTTCTGAGCCTCAATACTCTTAAAAAGTTACGTAGTGTAGCTTAACAGTTGCTTTAATCACTCTGCATAACAATGAATGTGTAGCACTATGGTCCATAGGGTCATTCATTTGGTACGTCCGCATGAAGGGGGTCGATCAACAGCTTGCGCCATGTGTACGAGGGGGGAAAGGGTTGATACTTCCAAGCACATACGCAAAAAGTCCCTTTTTGCATGTATTTTATAGTATTTTCATATACAAGGTACTTTTATCATTCTTTGTTGTCTATGGCGACGACTTTGATTAGTGTTTTATAAAACATTTGTTTTGATTATTTTCCTGTATCCCAAACGTCTTATAATCTTTTCTCTGTGGACTTGTTGATTGGATATTTAAAAACATTGCCGTTAGAAATGGGGAAGGGGAGATGGGTAAGAGTTCGTACACAATAGGGGGTCGTAGCAAGGGCACATGTGCGTTCGAAGACGGAGGGGGTCAAGTTTTACCATTTTGGTGCGTACGTACTAGTACTAGTTCAATAACCCCATACTGACTTTGTTAGACTGTTTATTTGGAGGCAATAAAGCCAGTATTAGGAGAAAATAGGTCAATCATGTGCAGAGAATAGAGCCACAAGGCATACAAAAAGCAGAAGCTTTTGGTCTACCATGATCATCAACGTCAATATGACTCATTGGCTATTGAGCCTTGTAGTCAATGACACCCATTAAATTCGAATTGTAAATTACTCATTCTTCCACATGTGTCATCTTACCAGGTAGACCCATGTGTTGATGACGCAGAGGAGGGGCCACGTGTGCAGCATGGCAACTTACGCTCTTTTTATAACGATAGGCCTATCTAATTTTTTGCCGGGATTATTCTTGAATTATTATTATGTATTATTTTCAGACAATAAATGTGTAACTTTTTCTGAAAGCTAAAAGAATGCATTCAAGTCTTGATAATGTTTTATCTCATCACAAAAAACAAGGGTGGAACAGAGCAATAAATATTCAATTCAAAATGCAAAGGTTGATCTGAAAGCAGCAGTGCACGTTCTTTTTATACAAAATGATTTATAAGAAAATGAGGCTCAAATGGTCAAAATCTTAAGAAAATCACGAGGCTCAATTTGCAACATTTAGTGTTTTTATTGGCCATATATTGATAAATCGTCGTTGCTGCATTCAAAATGCTAAAGATAGAATTCAAATTCAACATGGCTTGCAATTTCGTTATGATAACGAAATTGCTAACCATTTTGGCAAGTTTATTTTAGTACAAGTTAAGAAAAATTTAAGAAAATCTCAGGTCCAGTTTCGGGAAAAGTTAAGAAAATTGAGGCTCAGACAAAATTATGGTCTTCTTATAAAAAAGACGTGTATAACTGGAATATGCCGAAGCTTGATTTTTTTACTTTTCTTAGATTGTACTTGTATTCAAGCGCCATTATTCTTAAAAGCTTGTCTTTAAAAAAGAAATAGTGTCCTCGCCCAATTCGTTTAGCGGGGTAAGTGGCCAATGGGCCTAGCCATTTCCATTAGCTTAACTGAAGTTAAGCATGGCTGTGTACGGCCAGAAACTGAATGGGCAACCTCCCAGATGAACGACCAAAACAGCTCACTCCGCCGTCCTTCGGAAGGGACGTTAAACTACGTATCCCATGCCTGTATACGGCATGCATAGTAGGCATAAATTAGCTGAAAAAGCTAGGTATAAAATAGCCTACTCAAAATAAAGTATGAAAAGGGAAAGCAAATCATTTTAAGTATTCTGTTGAATGTGTATCTAGCGAAGGTACATGATAAATAGAATTATTTATATTATAGAATCTATTGTGACGCACTGTTAATAAAAGCCTATTAAAACATTGAAGTGGTTTAAATCCTTTATTAGCTGTCAGATACAAGCATACTTTGCAAGACCATAAAGAGGATCTTAATTTTTCACTTTCTTCAAGATCTTCATGACTGTAAGAAGGTCTAGTAAATCGATTAATTTTTTGGTTACAAATTAACCAATATAAACATAATCTGCTTGTAGATTACATAAAAGATTGCTTCAGTTGAAAGATTACTTCAATGTCTATTAATACAAGCAGGCACCTCATCAACAAAGATCTCCTTTTCAAAGAATACACGCGTTGAATTCAATTCAATAACTTTCTCAGAGCTCCATAAATCTTTTAAACTAATTTGTTTCTTGAAGTTACTTCTGGTAGAACTCCCATGTGGTCAAAAGGGTGCATCAATTTATTCAATTTCTCTTCATCCAAATGGATGGCTTTTTTTAGCTTTTTTGCTATTTGCTAGACATTTATCTCTTTGAAAGAGGCCATTAGCAATGATAAAACTGTTATATTACAATCATGCTTTCAGCTCATATTCAAAATTAACGACGTCTTATTTGAAAGTTCTTTCTCTTCCAAGTGTTTATATATCTTTGACTATATTATCTGCCTCACATCAGAGCCTATTTCTGTATCCAGTGAAATTCAGGTAGTTAAGCAATAAAGTGCTCATAATTCCTACTTACTGTATTATCTTTGAGATTAGCTCAAACTGGTATGCCTAAATTTGCATATACTTCACAAAGTAAAGAACAATACACGTAGCCACAATAGGATATGTAAATACTTGTGGCTATCAACAAATGTTAGAATTTATTGGCTAGTAGAGTATGACAAACAAAAAGAGTGTATGAAATGAATGTAAAAATTTAGAAGAATATAGATTTCATAGAAGCTAATAATGGAAAGCAAAGGAACAATTATCAATGTATCAGATGAATTTGTCATAGGCTGTCAACTTCCTCATTGAAGTTGCTGTACCTAAAAAATTACGATGTTGAATTTTACAGTACTCAATTTGTCAAAAACAGCGAGTACTGTGTAATATTCAAGAATTTCTAAAAGTAAACTCATTTCTTTGATTGTTTCAAAACAATGCTATTAATCATAATGGCTAGTTTATAATGTGATTATGAATTTGCAATGATTGAACATGCGATCTGGGCTGAAAGTTAGCCATATTGATAGCACGTGAAGCCAATCAAAGATTTCAATGAAGAGAAGCAAAGAGGAAAATAATTGCAAATCCAAATGGTATTTTTTTATGCAGTTGTAGCTTCTTAATTGATAAAGAGATCCTGAACAACAGGCGGCTATTGCAAAATGCACAAGGTCAAACAAGCGAATCTGAAAGGAGCTGGTTTCATTGTTTTAATTTGTTCCTATGATTTAGTATTTGTGTTTGAAATTCACTGAAGTTTTGTAACGGCTAGTGATTTGTAAGTAGTGGCTGTCTTCCATGTACTTTAGCTTTTCCTTTTTTATTTCAATTAAAAGTAGCTACAGACAGGGGTGTAACCATAAGGGGGCTCGGCATGTAATTTATGATAAAAATGATCATGAGAAATCTCATCAAATTCCTTTCTATCGGTTTACGTTACTTGGAAAGCATTGAAAAAAGCTTTTGTCAAGGTCATTGTGGACGTTATATCACAACTACGGCCAGTGGACAAAAAGGGTTCTCGTTCCGGGGATCAAAATTGTGGAACAGTCTCTCAGCTGAGATAAAACTTGAGCCAAAATTGACTTCTATTTTAGTATTTTAGTATTTATGTATTTACCTTACCTATTTATATATTTGACTTTTTTTTTCTCAATTTATCGTTAGAGGAAAATTGTAATTAGGTTTTAGATTTTAATGGTATCTTTGTATGTAAATGGAGGGCCCCTTGAAGACCAGCTACGACTGAAGGGATACCCTCACTAAACATGTTTTAATAATAATAATAAAATAATAATAATAATAATAATAATAATAACTATAAATCGGAAAATCTTTTAAAATAAATCACACAAAATCAAAGGAGAAGTCTGGAAACCAATAAAATAGAAGTGAGAGATCCATGTTTATCTCTGCTAGATGACGTCTTCAAAACCTGGAGGTAAATAATATAAGCCGGGAGACCTGGAGAAAACAGTCAAAACCGGGAGTCTCCCGGCAGAACAGAGAGAGTTGACAGGTCTGCTATGGTACCCCCCTAAGGCCTTATCAGCCTAAAACATGGTACCCCCTGAAGCCACCCTACATCGGCCCACTCGGTGTTAGATAATGCTTTATATGGCCACTGGAGCGAAATACGTTTGACACCCCTGCTTTAGAAGCAAATGTACAAGGAAGGATGATCGATTTATTTTGTATAGTATTTCCAACCAGAGATGGTACCAGGGAATGGTAAGAGGGGTCTATAGCCCCCCATCAGGACATGCTATCCCACCCCCCGTCAGAAGGTAAAAAAATATTTTTTTCGGATATTTTTGCCATTCATAGTAACCTGAAAACCGTATTTTAGCCCCCTCGTCAGAAGAGTCAGCCCCCTTGTTGGACAATACCTGGAGCCACCCCTGTTTCAACTACCCAAATAGCTATCTTCAGTTCCATATCCAGTATCAAAGATAACTGAATGGTGATTAACCTAACATTCATCAGTAGAAAATACTCAGTTGCAGAAGATCAATGGAAAATACTCACTAATAGCAATAGCTATCTTAATAGATTACGATAATTTTCGGTTGTTAGCTGAGTACTCTAAGCATGAACTTCTATGCATCGCATGAGGTTATGTTTCCTGACAAATCGCTGACTTTGAATAACTGGCCTCAAAGCACCTATGCATATAAGCATCGCATAGGCTCCGCCTTCTTCAAATTGTGACTGCATAACACAAGGAGAAAGCTGATACGTACAAACAATCATCAATGCAAAAATCTTTCGTTTACATTGAATGCTAGCTAGTTATCTTGCTCATTTATTCCATGGATAGTTGCAACAAAAGCTGGTTTACATTAAAGCATCTGTTGCTAAACTTCGTGATAAGAGGTTCTTTTTTAATGAAAATCAAAAGACGATGGCTCCACCTCCATGCACTACAAAAGTAATCTCGAAGAAACCCTAGCGAGAACTTCAAGAGAATTCTATGATTTAACATCTAATCTTTTGAGGTCCAAGACACATAGAAACTTTACCCGATACCGGGGCACAGCAAAAATCCAATAGCACATCAGAATCAGATGTGAGGAAGTTTTCGAAATTATTTGCAAGCATAGGTTTGAAACTTTATATATATATGCATACATATATATATATATATATATATATATA
>WIPJ01001602.1:119357-184687 GCA_018155075.1 Cassiopea andromeda
CCCCCCCGCTGTAGCTTTCACTGCATTCGCAGACGCTTGGCCTAGGGCTATAGAAACGGAGATAGACGCCGCCCTATGTGCCATTGGACGAGGGAAAGGACTTTGACTACTTTTTGATTTCTTCATAAGCAACAAAAAAGTGGAAAAGAACAACAATTGTTGTGTCGACAATGTAAAAGTCAATCTAAAAGCAGTTTTATCTCTCGAATGCACACAAAATTTTAAGTCTTGATGAAGCCTGAGCTCTGCATTATTCTTAAATTATTCTTAAATTTCATAATATACTTATAAACTTACGTCTTATAAAAAAGGTGCTTAAAGGTGCAATAAGTAATTTTTAGAAAGCGTTTTCCATTTCAATTAAGTATTTTCTAAAATATTTTATGTTTAAATTATCAATGAAGAAGGACCTCCATGGATGTGAATTACTTAATGCACTCTTAATGAATTTTTCATGTAAGGTAGTTGTTGTCAATTATATCAGTACCTCTTGCACTGACTGGTGTATGAAAGAAGATTAGATACATATTCACTGCAGGTCACTTAGCTGAAATATTCAGTTTCATCTTTGTGATACCCGTAGGTAAAATTCTTTTGCTTGTTTTAAAGAGTTTTACATAGATCACATTAGTCCAAACGCCCCAGCAAAATGAAAAATTGCAAAAATCGTTTGTAGAAGACAGCAACAAAGAGATCTAACCAGTGTTCTCACTTTTTAGGAAATTTCCTTAAACGAAGGAGTTTTTGGCCTTTTTAAGGACTTTCTAAGGAGTTTTGGAATCTAAAGAAACTTTAAGGAATTCTGCTAAACAGTCGGGAAATATGTTAATCGCTATAAAAAGTGGAAGTTCTGGTCACAATGTTACCTTTTGGCAGCAGAAGGCAAAGTATTATCTGCCATTATCAACTTGGGGGCGTAAAGCAAAAGTCTTACAGCCTTTGAAACAGAGCTTGGAGCATTTTCCAGTCTTATCTTAGTGTGTAAGCAGTCTAGATTTGTTGGAGGACGGTTATATGCTTGAGAGAGGTCTATTTTTCATTCAGCCTCAGAAGCACACGTGGTTATTATTGTTTGCACTTATCAGTTTTTATACCACCAACTAACACAGACCTAGGAATTGAGAGAGGGGCACAGGGGACACTTACTCCCTTTTCACAAGCTTTTATGTAATGTGCCCCATTGCAGCTTACAGAGCTGCCATTTATGCTTGTGAGAGTGTCCTTTGAAGATGTGTATCTCCTTTACTTTTTGAATGCTTCTTACATCGCTGATGATTAACTTCGACAAATTTCAAAGCCCAATTCTACTCTTTTCTGCTCCCAGAATGCTTCTTGTGAAGAAAAAAGACAACTATTGGGAACATAAGGGTAAGAGGCGGGGCAGGGGGCTGCAGCCCCCCCAAGTTGGGCAGAAATCCATTTTACTTGAGCAAATTTTCTGAAAGAACAATAGGAAATTCGGGCAGTAATTTTACAGCCCCGCTAAATTTGACGTCCTCCTACGCCCATGATTAGGAATTCTAAGGAATTTTCTAGTAATATAAGGAAATTATCGTGCAAATCCGAGGAAATCTACAGGAAGAAAAGTGAGAGCACTGGTTCTAACTAAGAGCATTGAAATCTAAGTAAAGGTAATAAGATTAAGACAAGACAATAAAGCAACGAGTTTCAAAAGAAAACGCTGTCATAGTTGATTAGATATTCCCCTGCAATATTTGATTTGGGGAGTTCAATTACACCACGGTTTGTGATTGCAAGCCCCCATACACCCCACTGAGAACACTGCCCATACCTGGAGGGTACTTTGAAAGTTTCTAAAGACTCTAAGAACCAAAATCAACTTAAAGTAAATTGTAAGAAAATCTCTATTTATTTTCAGCTGACTTTCACTGAAAATAAATAGAGAAGTTATCCGAGACCATAATGGACTTTAAAAATCAAAATGAATCTAAATTTAATAGCCACAAATTACCTTTGCTAACTTTGAAAATTAAAGAGAGGATATAATTCTTATCAACCATCAAATACGTATCCAAAAGCTAAGGCAGTTAGCTGATATCTTTGCAAAAACTATTAATTTTCTGCATTGGAGAAGGTGATACAATGTGTGATTTTGTTCATGTGCACTCAAATTACAGATTATCTCTAGTGGAAAACAAACATATTTTGCAAAATAATTAAATTGAAATTACCAATTGAAACATTATTTTGTCTACGTCTTATCCTGTTCAATTTTTGCCATGTTAAGCATTGTTTCACTTTAACACACCTCTGTCCCTCCTTCTTTATTTTAATCATTGTTATGTGCACATTTTGTTGTGCCTGTTTCTGCGAAGAAAACGGCTCCATGTCTTTGAATCGGTGCTGGTTGCAGTTAACAATGTAGACAATAAAAATTTTATATTGAATGCGAAGGGAGGTCTATGGTCATACATCCTATTATATCTATTCAAACCTAATCTTTAACAATAAGCGATTACGTTATAGACTATGATAGTGTATCGTTCACAAACCAGCCAATCAGATGGCCCCGTTACCTAGAAAGGTCTAGATACAAATAGTATTGAACTAAAACACTTCAAGATTGTCTTCATACGATAAGAACGCGTACCAGTTCACAGTCTCTAGACATCTGACGAGTGACTGAGTAGAAGCTTCAGATCGACACGATAAAGACTGATATCAAGATATTTAGTTTTGGTCACACTTAATATCTCTAATACATGCCAGTCTACTTAAGATAATTGGATATATATAATATTTTCGATAAAGCATGGAAGTAGTGCCATTTTTCGAAAGGCGACTGTTCAGTCCGTCTATGCAAAACGCAGTCCATTCCGGTGACAGCAACAGGAAAGAGTTCGATTCAGGAGCGCTACAATTACCATCATGGCAGATAGATCACAACAGATATTATTGCAACCAAAACACTTCTACGTACTGTTCGCACCGCTACCCCTCAACACCGGCGTCGACAGCATCTGAATTACAGAGTCATTCCTCAGCGTCATGGCACCCATACGCTTACGATACTTCGGATGCTTTCATGACATCAAGAACAAACGATATTGTGGCTTCTTACCATGGACTAGATCCTAGATTAGCTTCATCCAGGTCTGGCTATTCCATCACGTCTAACCCACAAACCAATTCAATTTCA
Organism: Cassiopea andromeda; assembly: GCA_018155075.1. Lineage (NCBI taxonomy): Eukaryota > Metazoa > Cnidaria > Scyphozoa > Rhizostomeae > Cassiopeidae > Cassiopea > Cassiopea andromeda. The sequence goes on from WIPJ01001602.1 coordinate 122,518, forward strand.
CATGCACACCCAACCTTGATCAATTCATTTCATAGACCCATCAAAGGCATGGAGGATGCTTACCAGGCACAACACTCAACATTTCACAGAATGAACGGGGCGTATTCAGAGGCTATAGTGGAAAGCAAGAGAGAATGGGAATTATCGTTCATGAGAGGAATGCCACACCGTAAGTTACTGCCTATTTTATCTACTTTCTTCTGTTTATTTATGGTTCAACGGACATCAGCAAGTACGTCTTAAGATAACTGTGTTCTTTATCATGGGTAAGGAATGTTCATGCTTTTCTGATATGATCAATGAAAATCTATTTAGCAAATTGTTCAATATCTATAGAATACGTACTTGGTCCATAATTTGTATGTAACCGTTGAACGAAAAGACATTTGTATTCGTAACTTTGTCGTCTTTCACCATAGAAAAGTCTTATAAATTAAGATTCGATATTTAATCTTAACAAAAACTAAAAAAAATAGTTTGAACCAAGCAATTTTTTATTTCTATCTTTGAGCATTTTAGGAGTCTCTTTATCACCAAAAATGAAAGGCTTTAACAGTTCATCAAAACAATCTTAAACTATAATGATAAACATATGTGAATGTAAATAGTTTTAAATGAAAGTTTATGACAATAGGAGCTGTTGTTTGGAAAGTATTCATGACTATGAGTTAAAACTTCTTCAAAGCTGTTCTTGTAGTCGTAGAAGACTTTGCAGTTTATTTCTGTGAAAGGTTCGTATTTACTAAAACAAGTTGCTAAGTGCAGCGAGTAAACAATGAGCTCTCGAAGGAAATTAAAGATAAATCATACAAAATAGCATTAAATCAGCTCATGATATTTAATTTTTGTTAATGCAACTGGAAATTTCATGGTAAATCGATTTTCAAGCAAGACTGGCTTTGTCTCGCTCTGACATCAACTCAAAATCAAACAAAATGCATATATTTCTTAGCCATGACCCTGTGACAAACCAAACTTAGAAAAGCCAAATTATAGCAAATTATGTCCAAGCAAGTGAATTAACGGAAAGGAATTTATTATATTTTGATGATTAAATGTGCTTTGCGTTATTTAACGTGCTTCGATTCCTGGCTGGTTAAATGACTGTTGATCGCAGTGTTGTTGAGTTTGCGTGCAAAAAGTGGTGAACATATACCAGCATCTAGCATCTGCTTTTGAATGTTCTTACCAGATGATAATAGGTTGTTTGTTAAATATCATTGGTGGTTTGCTTTGATGCAGATATAACAAACTTGAGCTTCGTTCAGAGCTGCTTAGCAATTCAATGAAAGTTTAGTTAAAAAGTTAAAACTGAAAGCTAGAAATGTACAAAATCAAGACTCTGGGTTTGAACTTCAAAGGCTTAAAAACGGGCTGGATGCAACCATTTACCAAAAGTCAGCAGCTCTACTCTCTCTTAGTTCGATTTATGAGCACCGTCTGTACCTAGGGTGTGGAGTGCATCATCCACAACACAAAAATACACAATTTGCGGTAATGACCCCAATAATCTCTGTGTAGGGTAATGACAATATTGATGAGTCGCACAGCATATGAATTTCAGTGTGCTTTTAATGTTTAGTTCAGTATACTTTCGTACGTAGGGGAGTGCTTGTCAGAGAGAGAGAGAGAGAGAGAGAGAGAGAGAGAGAGAGAGCACGCTTATCATGAGCCATCAGCATGTGCAGTAGGGTGGCCAGTTCCTTTCTTGCCGCCTTTATCCCCCCCAGTGTTGCCACTGGGTTCCCATTCGCTGCTGGGTGAGCAGTGAGCGAGCACTCAGTCAGGGTATCGAGTCGGACTTGAACGATAGACCTTCCGCACGATCATGTACATACATTCAAGGTACCCATCCAACGTCATATATGTTTTTTTTCTTGGCGTACAGGTGTGAGACTTTCTTTTCAGCTTTGGACTAGAAGCATAACCTAAAGGAAACGTCCACAACAGCTCAATTAATGTCGCAAGAAGAATTACCTAACTAGCAAGCCAAAGCTAGTTAGCTGCCTGGTTTCTAAGACTCTTTTTACCAGTAGCATTTTCTACCCACAGCATTACACTCGTCGAGAAACTTTAAAACCTTGATTAATTCCTACCCGCCTTTTCTTGTTAGCTACCATTTTACTTCTTCTCAGCGTGCAAACTACGCTGAAGCTCAGAGGAATCATTTACTGACAATGTTAGTTGTAAAGTGAGTCTTTGCTAAACTTTCAGACCAAATTTTTGTGGATAGTTCATCCCCGAAAGTCTTTTTTTGAATTTCATCACACCAATCCTATTTTGACCTATTCACAGTCAGCAAAACTCGACAGCCCTTTTGTCTCTCAAAATATTCTGCCTGCTGCAACAAAAGCTCTTCTCTTTATCTCAGTTCTTTAATTCTGCTAAAATCAGAATGCTAAAATAACAGGGCGCAGAAAATCATAGTTTCGGCTCTAAATTTCACCAACAAGAAGAATGTTTGATTGGCATTTGAGCAATGATTATTAATACGCGACTAGTGATGTAAACAGAATCTTTTTCCATATATTTATACGTTCTATTAAGAATTGGATTTTTGTACCACAAGAATAGAGATCTATGTTGAAACCGTTTGAGGAACATTTTTCATAATGGTTGATACTCCAGACTGTTTTCATAAACCTGGATGATACTCCAGGCTGTTTCACTTTAGAAACCTCAAGAGCGAAATATCTGTAAAAGGATAAAAACCTCAACAAGACAATCGATATCTTAAAAGTCTTTTTTTAATAAGGTAATTAAACTCTAGGGTTTTCTTCAGAACCCTTGTAAATGAGATTTCTTGAGTACATCGATCGTGTGGCGATCTGAACCTCTGACTACCAATCAGGCGATGATATAGAGGAGAGGGTGCGAGAGGGCTCAACTTAAGGGGGGCTCAGCTCCCCAAGCTTGGTATATTGCTTAGAGATAAGAGCATATAAGAACCCCGTTTCTATTTTCAAGAGCACGAAAAAGTGGCAACATTTTTAGACATACTAAAAATGTTGGCTCTTTTTCGTGCTCTTGCTAAGTTCTGTAGTACCAACAGACTATTTACGTATTCTATTTTCCATTCAAAAAGTTCTCGACAAGTTATAGGGCATTGGAAGTACATATTTCACTAGGTGGACTATTCACTAGGTAAGTTTCTTACAAGAAAAGCCCCTCTGAGTATGCACTTTGATGCCATTCTAATGCACTTTCAAAACAGTGTATCAACTGTCTCTGAACTATTGACTAGCAGCATTAGGAATGGTTGGCAGACAGACAAATTAGAGCAACTTAACTTCGGTTGGTGGAGCTTCCAAGAAAGTTGAGTCTCCGTAACTCGCTCACTTACTTAAGTACTGGCATTGCAAATATTCCATTTTGACCCACGCCGTCTACCCCACTGTTACGTAGTTTAGGGTCACCCCTAACTAAGTAACCGTTGCCACAACTTTGGTTTCGAAAGCATTCAACTGTAGCTTTGTCAAACACTACTTCACTAGTGAATCTCCCTTCAACCAAAAGATTAAGTAAGACTAAGTCGCAAATTGATACAGCTATGTAGCCAACTTTATGCTGTATCGACCACACCTATATCCTTGCCAAAATGGGACTTAACATTGTTGTCCCATTTCGGTAAGGATATAGGTGTTGTCGATACAGCATAAAGTTGGCTACGTAGCCGCAGGTCTTTGACATGTTATGTAATGAACTCGAGTAGTAGAAATTCCGCAATATGCGAGAGATTGGAGTTTGCTATTTAAAGTGCAGCAGAGTTTAAATAAGTGAAAAGCTAGAAATTCTCAAAGCATCAAAATTGAAATTTATTGCTTTCTTAAATTCTAGCAAATAAAGGCTTTGCATTCCATGATTGGTGATTTTTGAAAAAATTAAATCAATATCAGGGTACTTTTAGAAACTTTATGTGCTTCGTACATAAAGACCATCAAAGAGACAGTGAGCATGGAATAAGCAACAAGATTTGAATCACAGTTAAACTTACAAAACTAGTACACCATTCGTTTGATAAAAAAGTAATAAATGGCTCAGTATTGAAGCTTCCTTAGCTTTTTCATCACTATAGTATTGGAACTTTCTTTAAGGCTCACTTAACCAAAGCAATTTTAGGTTTGATATTCTGTACATGTACATTAGAACAAAAACTTGCATGCAAAACCGGAATACCATAACTCCTCGAATAAGCCTCCAAAGGCTTATTTTCAAAAATGAATTTTTGGGTGTGGGCTTATTCAAGCAAAGGACATATTTGAGGAAGGCCCTATTTCAAAGTTTGGCATTTTCTTCAAAGGTTGACATAAAGAAGGACATAGTTTTCGCTAAACCAGCTAAATTCAAAAACTAAAAAAGGCTATTTACAAACGAAATTTATTAGCCAATCAAGAAAGTCGCTTTTCTTTTTGTTTTTCTGTCTCCATGTAAAGGAAGTAATACTGTATAGCTGTTGTCCTGTGGGGGCTTCTTGAAATAACATATTTTCAGCAGTTATGTTTCCTACGAATAAGACCCCATGGACCTTTTAGGTGGAGGCATTGCTCTAGGGGGGCGTTATTCGAGGATTTACTGCAATAATTCTTAGCCAGCAACAGAAGATAGACTGTTTCAGGAAGGCAAAAACAGCGCATACCCAATTTTTTAAACTGATAATTAGAGCTTTTAATGCATATCAGCCTATCGACTATTTTTAATCTCAAAAATTCCAATATTAACTTCATAACTTTTATGCAGTTGAGCACAACTTCTTATAAACCACTTTCTTGTAAAAAACGCGAATCATTCATACGTTGGAGATACCCCCTGGAAAGTGTTACATTAGGGGTGGGGAAACTTCTAGGATGAAAGAGCCATAATAGCCTGGTATTTTGAATTGTAATCCCATGAGATCCGTATAAGATTTTTCACTGTAAATACAACTAACGGCATGCACTTTTTAAAGAAAGCATGTTTTGTAGCGAATGTCGACAGCATCATCCACGAATCCGTCGACTTTCAAGAAATGTCAGGTAAAGCTGCTCTGTGAGCCAGAGAGCCAGATGCAGTCATTCAAAGAGCCACATCTTACACGAGAGTCATAGGCTCCCGACTAATGTGCATGTTATGTCAAAAGCATTTTACATGAAGAACTTCCTCTCTTTACCTTCGAAGCTACATGCATGGCCTTATGACTTATCTGCCATTTTCGCTAAATGTGGGATGCACACCAGCATCTTAAATTCAGTTTGACACTTAGCTATTTGGCCAGCCCAGCTCTTTCAAACAGAATCAACTTCTCGACGTTTTTTCTTTGTTTTTGTAAATTGTATGCAGGGCTTGTAAGACCCATTTGCAGTGGAGTCTAGATGACTTTGGTGTCTTTTTCCGCTGTGAATGGATTGATAGAAAAACTTCTCAATGTCCTAATGAATATATGAGCTGCTACAGGCTTAGACAGTGACTAAAGATTCTAAGATGTGTGTCTCATTATCTTTAAAAACCACATCTTAGGGACCCTGGGAAAGATTTGCCAATCCGCCGCTGGGCGTAGATGCAAATACTGGCCAATCCGCCCCTGGGCGTAGATGCGAGTACTGGTTGCAATAAATAGAATATTATCCAGAATGCCAGCCTCGAAATCATCATATGCCATCTCTGTAATGTAATCAAGCAACATGCCATTATGTTATTGCCCGGTACATTCTTACTGACTCAGGTGCACAACTAGGAATTTTCGAAGACTGGGGTCTAAATATCCAGAAAAAGCCCGCCAAAAATTCCTTAACGATAATGTAGCTCGGAATAGCATTTTTCTTTCTGTCTACATTCACTGCATGTTCTAAACCCATACAATGATGCATTAAAAACCTACTTTGTGCAAAAGCCAAATTTTGTCTAAAATATAACAATTCTTCTTTATTATGCTTAACTTAGTCTAAATAAACTTGCGTAAGAGAAGTACATATATATATTAAGATTTTCTGTATCAATTATGAGTTTTCAGAACCAGGTTGGTTTCAAATTTTGCCGTTGAAGCATAGTGTTTAAAAGCTTCTTCTAATGTACTTTGACTTTAGTCTCTACCAGTTTCTTAACTTTTTCAGAGCACTTGAGTACTACTTTGTTATGAGAGCAATCTCTTATAAAAAGTACCTAAAAATAGTTGTACTGAGGCTGAAAATTGCTGAATGTTACGAAAAATTTACGCGTAATTCAAGGCTCATGCTTCAAGATTAGGTTTTTTGCTTAATTGAGTATCCTCTAAAAAACAAAATCTTTCCTTTGATTTTCAAGTAAGATTTTATGTTAAGAACAACCTTCGGTTCAAAACAAATGAAGTCTTGATTACTGAGGGCCAGCAAAAAGTGAAGCACTTTTAGAAAAAGGAAAATGTGCATTTTATTTTGTATTGCAGTTCGTGCTACTTTAGTTGACATGTAGCGTGTTCCAATCTCGGGCGAAGTTAGAATCATGTCTGCACGCAAGGTTGGAATTTATGAATGGCAACTTCACGCCATCACAAAGACCTTGACACGTGTGCAGGGACGAAAATTAAAGGGGTATGGGTGGTGAGTCACCCCCAGCCTTGAAAATTTTCCGTTTCACAGGGCAAAAACAGTAGCACAATGTGCTTCTTCTGAAGGGCAATTTACTGGACACAGGACCATTGGTAAACTAGTGTTACTAAAAACAAAGGCCACAGGCAAAAAGTGTTCACAGGGCAACCTCTAACGCCCCCTAAAAATTAATTAAGTTACATCCCTGCACTCATGAGTTTGATAAAGAAAACAACTTAGTCGTTCATAACTTTGAGTGTGTTTACAAGGCAAACATTCTGACACCTTACAATTAAAACATGCAATAGTGGACTATTAATACACGTTTTTCTTTATAAGAAAACGATCGTTTTGCCTGAGCCTTAATTTTCGCAGTTTTTTCTGAAATTGAGCCTGAAATTTTCTGAAAATTGTCTTAATTTTTACTGAAATGAACTGGCTAACATTGGATCACCTTTCTTTCTTAATCTTGTATACTCAAAGCTAAACTCAATCTTAACTTTTTAAATGAAATAATAACTCAAAATGAATTTTTAGCCAACACAAACACTTAATTTTGGAAATTGGGCCTTGCAACTCTCTTAAGATTTTCTTAAGAGTTTGGCCATTTGAGCCTCGTTTTCTTATAAACTGTTCTTCTTATGAAAGAACTTGCAAATATCCAATGCTTTGCTGTTGAATATATAACGGTTCGGAGGTAGTCTGCATATTTTATAAGATTAATTTAAAATATAATCTTCCAGACACATTTGTATACAGCATTTTGACAGCTCTTTTTAAGTTACACATGTCAAACAATAGATTTGCAAGAAAAACATTTGTCTGCTCATTTTCAGTTGAGCTTGTTATCAACTTAATCTCATTTTCCAAATCGAACAAAAAGCCTTTTCATGTATATCCCATTGAATCAGCTCCCCGGTTGTTGTTGTCCCAGATGGCCATTATAGGTACATTAAGACTTGCTATTGTATCCAACCTACACGTGCTAGACACAAAGGCCCTAACGATTTGTTGCTAAGGAGTTCTGCGCTTCAAATTTATTGAAATTGATTTAGATTTTATTGCAACATGCCAAGGTTAAATTAGATCTAATCCTTGAAGATCGTAATTTTCCACTTGTCCTGCAATGTGGTTTTACTCATGTGTGAAATATGTTCATATTCCATAAAACATTGTATCTACCCTAAGCAGTTGCTTAGAAACGCTTCTTTAACTGAGAATTCCAAAAGCCGAATTGTCTATACAAAGTTACATGGAATCGAGACAAATAAGCCAGCAAAATTGAAAGCTTAAAGTGATGGAAATATAATTTACTGCTATAGGTGCTTAGCTGTTACCAAATATTTATCAGACTGAAAGGGACTTCAGGAGACATGGACAGTCAATGGATATATATACATACATTATATATATATATATATATATATATATATATATATATATATATATATATATATATATATATATATATATATATATATATACATATTTATATATATACTGTATGTAGATATGTTAGATAGGACACTTAACCTGAGCCATCGGCATGTGAGGTAGGGTTGCCAGTTCCTTTCCTCGTCGTCTTTGTCTCCTCCAGTGTTGCCACTGAGTGCTCATTTGCTGTTGGGTGAACAGTGAGCGAGCATTCAGTCAAGGAATCGAGTCGGGCTCGAACCGTAGCCCTTCCGCACGGGAGGAATGCGCTCTAACCATTATGCCACCTCGCCCATCCAACCCCACCAAGCATCATTAAAATCACTTGTTTGCCCTACCAGCAGTAGGCACTTCTGACTGGGTTGTATTTATGTAAGATGAAAGCAACATTACAATAATAATGCATCTTTTTTATTACTTGTAGTATTTTGATAAAAAAATTTATATAGATATGGGCCCATATGAGCTTCTACCCCAGTAGTCAAAATTCCTTAAACAATACCTTGATATTTAGGTATATTTAAGTAGCTATGGCATCTATGGAAATGCACTCATTGACGAGTTAGCTTCCTTGGAAAAATTGTTTAAGTACCCTTAACTTTAGGTTTTTAACGGTAAATAGCAAGCTTCTAGCAGTGAAGTTTTCAGTTGAAAGTATGCAAACCAGACATAAAATCTTTAAACTACTTTCATGCAGTGTTGTTCAAAAGTAGAGGCTTTATACTCAGTCTCTTAAATATACAGCAACAGACCTTTGCAGAATTATATATTAAGATTTTTCTTGGGGCCCTCATTAGATACCAAATCCAATTAAAACCAGAAGTAAATTCTTTTTGAAATTGCCTCTTTACTCCAATTTATCGAGTCAAGAATAGCATACAACTTCATTTTCTAGATTACATGTTATTAAGTTTAAAACGTAACATGTATCTCGAACTAATGTTGATACAAAGGCGGTCATAGCTTGGTTATTCATTTTTTGCACCATTATAACTAAGGATGAAAGGTACAATATTTTAAACCAATCTTCAAGGGTTTATAATTCCACCAGTCATTACTGGAGATAATCTAAGACCACATCTTCTAATTGCCTTCCAACAGAAATGCTTGTACATTCCTGAACTTACTGTCTGCTTTAAAGCAAATCTATCTACAACTCGTTAAAGTTGTATATATCAAGATTTGAACCACAACTCTGAGACAACACTAGAATGACAGTTTGTTAACAGGCTTCTCTGTCAACACATAAAGGACTATTTCTTCCCTATCATCAACTTTTATGGGCATTTTCAAAGTAATTGAGGCTGAAAATTTTCATCAAGATTGCATATTGAAATTTGATCTGCCCATTGCCATGATACCGACGTATTTTGTTGTCTGCAGAGAAGGAAGTAATTGGAATGCACCTAAACTATTGGGTAATAAATTGTGACATTTGTAACACAAGTGGCCAATTGTGAATTGCTGACATTTGGTTACGTTGTATAATTGAATCGTAACAGTTGAACATCATTATATGAAGTTTGAACAGAGGCTAATATTAACAAAAATCTTTGACTGCATGTCAAATAATTTTCATTTTATAGAGCATTTCTCTGAGCATCACACCATGTACTTTTTAGAAAATATTTAATTCATCTTGCATTAGCATTTGACCAAACAATCTAACTTAATTAATTAAATTTTGCAGCATTTGGTCATGATGAATATAAAGCATTATCAGCATATCATAACTACTTTGGATATGGAGATGAATTCAAGCAAGAGGTATGAAAATGCTTAGCAAATACTCATTAAGAGCTTAAAAGTTAAATGATTTACGTATATCTAATAGGAAAAGCTTGATTTTAATAAATGAAAACAACATTTTAGTATTTCATTAAACATTTAATACTCATTTTATAACCGTTTCGCTCTTTTTTTGTTGCTCTCTTTCCTTTCTTCGATAAAATTTACAATACGTAAACATATAGTCCGCTCATCTAAGGCCCTGGACAAACGACTCGATTTTTCATTCAATTTTTTCCTCAACATTTGATCTCAAAGTTGAGCGGCTGTTGAGCGTAGTCGAGCATGTGTGGCCAAACGACTCGATTTTTCGCTCGACTTTTCTCTCGACTTTCCAACTACTCATATTTTTCGCAACGTGTATCAGCTAAAATTATGTACCATCACTTATATTTGCCGGCCAATGAGACGCTACTGCGCATGCTTTCACTCGACTTCCTCGACAAGGTGGCCAAACGGCTCGATTTTCACTCAACAACAGTTCTTTTGCTCGATTTTTTTGGCAAAGATCAAACTTCACTCAACATCACTCGACTCCACTCGACTCACTCAATAAGGTGGCCAAACGGCTCGATTTTTTGCTCGATTTTTTGTCGAGCGAAAAATCGAGTGAAAAATCTAGTCGTTTGGCCAGGGCCTCTACAACATATGCGTTTCGAGAATCTTTGAATTGGCCTTCTCGAAAAAGCCCCTACTTTAGAGAAAGAATCTTAAGCTAGCTCTCGCCATCGAAAAAGTCTCCGTCAAGTGGCTGGCAATTTTGAGATTCTATTAGCGCTTTATTGAGTTACGAAGGAGAAGGTGGGTATTATTTAACAGAAAACGGTATATTCTTTAAAAAACTAATTGTTTTATTTATAGCACAAAGAAGTAGTTTGTTAGGAGAAGGATTTCAGCTGCAATATGTTTAACTGCTAGGGCAGTGTCGTAAGTCCCCACAAAAAAGTCATTCCCTCAAACAGGCTTTCATCCAAAATCCAAAATGTGAATAAGGCACTAATAGACTAATTTGAAGATAAATTTAGGTAACAGTTTGTAATAAGTATTACTATTATTTTTATCAAAAATGCTTCTAATTGAAAATGGTTAATTTTGTCGTCAACCTAATGCTACAATTACGCAAAATTGCCTTTTCTTTTAACTGAGTCAAAATATTATGTTCAATAGGTTAATTCCATATGGTTTTAATTCATTACAGACTAAGTCAAAAAAGCCAGGGAATTTCTGCTCAAATTGTAAAACTACAGAAACAACTCTTTGGAGGCGAGATTCTGAGGGGAAGCCCGTATGCAACTCATGTGGGCTATACTACAAGCTTCACAAGGTATGCTATTCGCTAAATTATTATTGTACTAGTATCTCATGGGTACGTGGTTAATCAGTTAATGAATGTAGCCACCTTATGTTTTAAAACTCCTTCATTGGAATATCCGCACTGAATGTCTTTTACCAGTAATATGACGTCTATGCGTCTATTCATTTTGTTACAATCGTCTGAGATGAACAATTAGAGCTTATTCAGCTCTCACTTATGTTCTCAGTATTATTGCATTCTATTGTGAAGTTGAACATTGGAAGGAGATTTACCAGCAATAGCTAAAGATTAAATACCTTTACGCTATAGCTGGTATATCGTTAGCGGCTAAATTGATACGATCGAAGATTGGCTTTGATCAGCCTTGTTTCCTCTAAATGCTATTTGCTGCAAGATAAGTCTAACTAGTTTGGCTTATAATGTGACTGATCACCACACTTTCTTTTGAAAGTTATCGTACTTAAACAATGCTTTAGATTATTTGCTGAAGTATCTTTGTAAGTGACCTAGGAATTTATAGCCTAAAGGCGCAAAGCTGATAACAAAAGCAAAGGGGGTTATAGCTGTGATTTCCATGTTACCCTAATATTCTCATACATAATAAAGTTGTGTATGTGATCTATTTACGGAAGTCCCAAATGGAATAGCTTAAGAAATTGTAAAATTTGCTGGATACACAAAGCTCTTACTCTTACAAATGTTTTTATAAGCAATTGATAGTTAATTCTTTTTATCAGGTTAATAAGTTCTTCTTCATATATAAGTGTTATTGAATTTTTTCTAACATTAAAAGATGAAAATAATTAAAGCAGATTGCCAAAGAAATTTAATTTTGCTGCTTTTACTGTGGCTTATTGTTCTTTAATTATTGTAGAATTCTTTGAGCAATAAGCAAGATCTATAAACGGTCTTATAGTGTAATACCGCTTGCATTTGTAACTTGATGAACTACCTTTTAGGTAAATCGACCGCTAGCAATGAAGAAAAATGTGATTCAAAAGAGAAATAGGAAATCCACTGGAAAGACAAAACGTGCGAAATCAGACCCAATCAAGTTTGGTTGCGTTTGAACAATCTCATAAAAAATCGTATTTGTGGTTTTTTTAATGCGTTTAACTGAAGGTTATGGAAACTAATTTAAATGAAACTAACATTGGGAGACGGGATGCTGTCTTTGTTACCAATGAAAAACAACCTATTCACATTTGGTATTGATACCTATTTTCTCCCACTAGACTGAAGTTTTTTCTCCTAAGGATAGCATGAATCAAGTGTGGCTCTTCCTAACGAAGAAGAATTGATGAAAAAGTTTGAAATGTCGCTGAAGACAGAAAACTAAGCTCAAAGATTAGACATTTTACTGGGCCGTAAATGAAAATGATGAAACTCTTATTGCTAGGCATGAAAAACACTACATAGAGTAAATACAATAATATATAAAAAAAATACTTCCTCAGGCCCATTTGCAACGAAAGACAGCTTCTTTAATGGTATTGACATGAGGCTATTTAGAGTGGCCTCTCTCCCAAGACTTGCAAATGGTTGAGCAAGTAATGATGTTCTAAAACCTACAGAGGGTATGTTTTAGCACATCATCATTCTGTTTCTAATTCTCTTTATTTTAAGAGATCTATCCTTTTCCTCTAAAATATATTGTATTTTGGCAGCTCACGTAGAAGCACAGCAAAGCTAAAAAATATTTCAAAAAGCATATCTAATGAAAATTTATCAACCTTATCAGCTTTTGATGTAATGTAGATGAATTAGCAGCCTTATGTATTCCTAAAAATGAGCATTGCTTAATTAGGAGTTCAGACAGTCATGCATGATGTCCACAAAAGTCCCTGGCAGTTCCATAATGTTACACTTATTTTTTAAACCTTATGCTTAGTGTACTTAGCATGAAAAGCTAGTTATCAATTGTATTTATTACTAAGTGCCGTGATGAAACTGCTGGGGTTGTAGGGGGTGTAGGGGTTGTAGGGGGTGGAGTATTCCCAATGATCAAAGCTGAGGAATTTGCCGGGCACTTTTTTGGATGTTTGTATACAGGTCGGGTAATTTTGAATGCCTGAGAAACTAATTCGCCTACCCCAGCACCTAAGTTTCCTCCTAGGACCACTTGCCATAGAGCTGATGATATCTTGACACTAAACGTCCTTTTGCTTTTGATAGATCACACCCTGTTATCAAGCATCTATGCTTTATGCCCTCTAATAGGAGCAATCTAGGTTTCGCCCCTGACTAAGTGTTATATTCTCATTAATAATCACTCTAATGTGCTTCATTTGTCTGCCTAACAAGCATCGACATGAGAACAGGGAGGCACAAAGGGAACGTATATCCCCTCCAATTTTAGCAAATTCGTATGTACAGTAGCATAGGCGTCAAATCTTGATTGGCTAACATAGGAATCACCATCGAATGATTCCTGCCAATAATGTTCCGAGAATAGAAGTCAATTCCACCTCCGAGAATTCTCGCTACATTCGTTCGAATCATTCGATGATGACCATAAGTTAGTTAACCAAGAGTTGAAGCCTATGCTATGTACAGTGTTCTTTTGCAGCATATAGGGACTCTCAAATGTTCGGATCCCCCACTTTTTGAACCTTTCCTACGCCCATGCTAACAAGACTTGTCAATTTCTTTCATGTAATTCATTTCTTACCTTGTATATCAAATATTTACAACTTAAGTTAATTCTTCTTGACTTTGTAAATCAAGTTCTGGATGCTTCACTATAAAGCAATGAAAAACATATCAATTCTAAGAACTATTTATTATGCTTATTAACTTAAAACATCACAGCGATTGAACTGGTATTATTTAATTTTACGAGTTTCTAAACTTGACCAATCGCTATAATTAGTGTAGTTCGCTATTGTTGATTAAATCGGGGAATAGAATAGAATCATAAAAGCATGAGATATTTTTTCTTCACACCTTCCCTATTTTTGAAAAAAGTGCTGGAGATACCGAGAATCGAACTCAAAAGAAGAATCGAGAGTAAACACATTTTTGGAAATCAAACTGGCAACGCATATTGTAGTCTGCAAATACTGATAATTTCAGCAGTCTAAGATTTCAAAGACTTACAACAAAAACTTCCTGTTTCCTCTTTCTTGCTAGATAGCTTTAAGTAAAGCCTTTTCTACATGTAAAATTATTCTATGGACAGATGAATATCATGTACTCTGGAGCATCAAATAATTCGAGGGTGGGAATAGTTTGTGGTCGGAAAAGCTTCTGAAATAATCAGGGGGGCTAGAATAAATGGGTGATTTGAAATATAGAAGTCATGTACATTCAAATGAATTACTTTCAAAAGTTCTTTCATATAGTAAGGGAATTCTATAGAAGAGAGTAATAAATAATGTTGATTTTACTACATAAACCTCAGAAGAAACTCAACAAATGGCATGAATCCTCAAAACTAAGAATTGGGAGAGGGGTTATAAATAACTTAAAAAAGTAAAGATTGGAGGGGGATTATTCGGCACACTTGAGCGTAAGATTTATAGGAGCATTGACGTTGACTTGGCAAAGTGCCAAGAGAACCAGAAGCACCAGTCTCATATTGAGCCATTTTTTCTCCGAGGCTTGGTACCTGTTCAGCAACCAGTTGTGTAACACATGTAGAGAGGGGTATTTTGAAAGGAGCTTTGGGGGGCTTAGTGCAAAACATTGTAGGTGATGCAACGCAGAGGGAAAATGGCTTCAAAAACAAATACCACGTTTTCTCGAATAGAAGCCGCGGCTTCTATTTGTTTTTGCATTGTTTAGTAAGGCTTCTATTTGAGGATGGCTTCTATTTACCGGAATTCCATGTCGGCAATTCGTCATATGGCACTTTTTAGTAACTTTTTTCACGAATCGGGTTATAATATGAAAATGGGCTAGCCAGCTGATAATCCCGATTGATTGTGGGCTCATGCGGCATGGAAACCACAACGTTCCGATAGCAATCCGGTATAGTGTAACTAGGGCCTCAGTATCAATGTGCTGTCACCAGCTATGGGTCCTGTGCTTCTAAATTTAAAAAAACACAAAAGTGATAAATTCAAAAAGTAAAAGAGCTGCATCTCAAACACTTCTAATGGAACTTAAGACTAAGCATAATAGAGTGGGACCACATTGCTAAAGAGTGAAGTTCTGTATTTTTATGAAAAGAGACACATACGTCGAAATCATGCTCAAATTCAACAAAAATTCACTTATCATTGGCAAAATTCTTGATTTCAAAGATTGTATTTGTGTATTCTTATGCCAGCTAAAAGTACCCGAGTTAAAAGGACTGATATATTTGCTCTATTTAACGCCCCTGTAATACGGGTATATTTACTATCGCTTCTTACGCTATAGCCTCATTCTGATTTTTCCTTCTTTTCATTCATAATCACCTTTCCCATGTTAGTCAGGCAATCCATGAGGTTTAGTTGCCAAATTTCTTCTGTGCCCATTATGATTCACTTCTCACATTTCACACCCAGGAAAAGCATAGTGATTTTTAGATTAACTTATTTGAAGTCCTCATAGTTTTACGTAGATAGTTTTCAGTCATTTTCTAGATATAAGCTACTACTTCTTGGTTAGGGAGAGTGATTTAGTGTGTTGTTGCGTACTTGGTGCTTGAGAAAGACCGTGTGTACGAATTGATTCGAGATAAAGATAAAGTTTGTGAAAACCATATCTGGTGTGTTTTTTGGGAAAAACTCTCACTGTCTGAATAAATATTCACACCCCTCCCCCCTGCGAAATACCATATTTCAATGTACACCACCGCATGTACGAAGTTGTTAAACGAATAAGTCACTCATTGCAGTTCAATATTTTGCCGGCAGAGTATGTCTAAGCCATCTTGTAATTTTTGCTCTCTCAGTCAATCATTTTCATTAAGCAAACGCTACGCTGAAAACCTTGGAAATCTTATAAGCGCTGCAGTACTTAAAACACAACCCATAGATGCTACATTCTGCCCTTTTTACAAGCATTTCCACCACGAAAATGCCAAACTGAAAGTCTTGGAAATGTTATAAACGACTCAGCTCTTAAATGAAGAAATATAGTAAACTAGTCAACTATAGATGAAGAAAATAATCATTTAAGCCTCAGCAATAGTTGTCCCTTCGCAATCAAGTAGTGCTGTTGACGTCATAGAGTGCTGGTTCCCACAGTGTTAAGTGATATTAATGGACCATCAACTTTACCCATAGCACCTATTGATCCCATTGCTTTCGGCTGTTAACTCGTGTTTATAGTATACAGTATTCTGTTGCTATTCTCGTTAGACACTATGACCGACCCTAACCGATGATAAGATTGTCTTCTAAAACAGGTATCACGGTTGCTATTTACCATTAGCAATAATGTAAAACCATGAAGATGCAATTTAAAACCTGTTACACGCAACTCAACAGCTAATGCACACACTTATGTTTTTCATACTGATCATTGGACCTTATCTCTCACTCGCTTGTGGCCAGACGAAATTCTAAACTTATTAATCGATGAACATATGTTGTACTAGAAAATACAATTTTTCGATCAATAAAGGCTACCACGGAACCCAGCATTCCGGGCTAGAGCTTACGAAAATGCTGAGACAATAGTAGCTTGAACAGAATTGATAGCTTATCAATAAAAAGCAAAAACTATAATGCTTAGAAATGACGAAAGCAAAGTACCTAAAAGGAGAACAGAGCGTTGATACAAAGTTTTCATGGAAGTCAAAAATGAATGCCAAACAGCTATAGATAAGGCACTTGATAAGTTATCACGTAGGACCTAATAAATTGTAGGTCTATTCACCTTTCAAGATACAATAAAATTAATTCATAGTGGTCGTGCTTTGATATCCTTGTTAAATCCTTAGCCTCGACGCATATATGTATTGGAGCTTGAAGCTTTGTCTTCATGCGCTGTTTCCTTATTCCCTTTATGAAAAGCAAGATAGTCAAGGTCCTAGGGTTGTCACTCAAAAAGAAAAAAGAGAGGTTCAATAGCCAATTATCTTGTTAGTATTCATGATAAGTTATTACTATCATTTTGGTACATATAACTAAGTATTTGTCAACTCGCTGTAAAACTTCAGATTTCCAAGATTTGATGCATTGTTAATTTTATCGTATTAATTGGCATGAAAGGTGGGTAATAATGTTAAAATATCGGTTATGAAAGCGCTGCACCAAATGCGGCCTAATATTCACGAGTCTGTTTACACCAGAATGGGTTTGGTGATCTTGCAGCTTTGAGAAACCCTGTTGCTGATAGCCGTCCGGCCTAAGAAATTCTCGTTCTCGATGCATCTTGTAAGTGCTTCTCCCATTGTCTCTTTGCACATTTCCCAAGACACGGAAACAAAACAGAACCAACCAGTCAAAAGAGGTAAACCTGATGTGCATCAAGTTTACCTCTTTTTGATTGGTTGCTTCAGTTTTGTTTCCATGGCACCCTTAGCCAGGGATGTGTAGTTTTGTGTACAAAAACGCAAGAAAATTGGTCACGATGCAGATGTAGCATCCTTTTAATCACATGCCGTATCCACACTACACAAAATAACCTAGGTTCGCCCCAGGTTGGTTTAATCTGGGGCGAACGTGGTTGTGTACACTCTGAAGTTACCTAATTTACAGTGTGTACAGAAACTTGGGGCGAACCTAGGTTAAGAGAATCTACGCATGTTCAGGAGGCATGTCATTCTGAATCCTCGTTACAAATTTGAATCAAATATAGTGGAGAACAACTTGTACGGTACTAACACTTGTAGTTCTAGTATTTTTCTAAAAATCGCAATGATAACAAAGCTTGCGATACTGTAGTTGAAAGAATATAGAGAAATTGAGCTTTTGAAAAGAATTAAGAACGTCATTATGCCGCTGCTGATGTAAATCAATAATTATACATACGCAAGCACAATTTACACTCAGAAAAGCACTCAAAAGTAACGATCAAATAACTGAAGCCGCCATTGCGCATGCCTTAAGTGTAAAACTAACCTAGGTTCGCCCCAGGTTTGTGTCCAAACTGCATTTTTCACAACTAACCTGGGGCGAACCTAGGTCGAGCCAATCTCCGAAGCAGGGCTAAACTAACCTGGGGCGAACCTAAGTTAGTTGTGTCCACACTAGGAAAAGCTAACCCTTGTTGGTTGAAATCTGGGGCGACCCTAGGTTAGTTTGTGTAGTGAGGACCCGGCTATAAAGTTTCCTTTTCCCTTTTTCGTCATAGTTCCCGAACTTTTCAAAGCGTCCTCCCAAAAGGAAATTGTCTACTTGTTGATATTGAAAGGGGTCAATTTTCAATAAAAAATATACAGTACAAAGCAATAAGAACAAATTTTCATCATGATTCTACCAAAAACTGTTTATATAAACCAACTTGTTCTTAGAACGTCGTCTCCACAAGTGTGTAGTTGCTGCTAACTTGTACAGTTCGCTCTGATTTCCTTACTTGTTGATGTTAATTTGTGTTCACAAGGTCAATGTAGCTTGTTTACCTATCATTTGTAAAACTTTAAAATCTTTAGTTGGGGCGGGGTGTGAATAGAAAGGGTAGTTGGATTTTCTTCAAAATTGCTTAATTGGGGGGGAGTACTAGTAAATGGACATGAATGGTGAAATTTCAAGAAAATTTCAATCGAGGCCCCCCCTACTATTCGATGCCTAAGAGTAGGCACACTTTTGTCCTCAACACCTTTACGTTGCACTTCATCTCAAAAGAATGATTAACCATTGAATCAGCTCTCATCACGATTCACGTTTCAAGTATTTTAGTACAAAAGCACAGAAAACGTATTTTACTAATTAACTGCATTCAATTTAGGCTTCGATAGTTACTTTTGTTGTTTCTTCGGTATAGGAGTCACCAACCTTTACGGACTTTGCAGCCAAAATCACTATACACAACCTTTGCCGGGGCCAAATACTGGAAACTGGTGCAAACTAGAGAATATTTGTCAAAACAACCGTCTACCTCTACACAAAAGCTAAAGTACTTGACAATCACATGGTTGAGCAGAAGGCTTAAGGTAGCACTTTGCCAAGACTACAGTTAAAAGCCTGAAAAGCTTTGATGAAAACCAATGTCTTTAGCAAGCAGTTACTAGTTGTAAGAGATTGAAAGGTATCCAACACTTGTTCCTTTGAAATCAGCAATGCTACGAGCATTACACTGCATGCTAGTACAAAGATGCGTGTATGCATGTCTTGCTTTGCATAGTAGTTGGTCTACATTGTGGCATCAACTATGTATGTAATGAACCTATTGCTTAACTAGTGGAGAGTAATTGGTAGAGGCATCTGATGGAATGAGTACACAATGTGAGAGAAAGAACTTCATTGTATTGTTTCTGTGGTTCTACCAGTGTTACTTGTTGATGGCGAAGTCAGCTTCTTTCAGTATTTGTGTATACTTTTCGGGCTCTAAAGTTCGTAGATGTCAGCTTGGATGTCAGCAATGACATCAGTATGAAAAGTTGCACTTAGTATAGTCAAAAAAGATATTGACGTATGTTGGAGAAGCCTCTTCCAAAGTTTAGTAGCAAAGGCTATCTATCACTTTATGCAGCAAAGTATATTATATTGAGGAGAAAGAGCAAACAGCTGCCTCTACATTAAAATTGCTGAAGAATTTTTCAGAGAAATGTTATAGAAAAGTGTTGGTGATATTTCGAATGAAGAAAACAATTATTTTTGGAAAATTACATCTAAATGAGATAACTGACAAAGGAAAAGAGGCTAAAATATTGTGGATAATCTTACAACCAACTTCGTCATCTAGAACCAAAAGTTTCTTAAGTGCCTTTGCAAATTTCATATGTCAAAAATCTCTTCTTCTTTCATTTGAAGGCAGCTTTGGGGTGTCATGAATAGTCATTTGACACCTGCTGTCAGAAAGAGAGGCACTCTTTACTTTGTGTTCTTATGATCTTTGAAGTCTCGAGCAGCGGCATTGGCAGAAATGTTTTTGGAAGTACCAATTCTCAGATTGCCAAACACAGCACTTTACTTTCTAAAATATGTTTAAATACTGTCGCTGGATTCAAGCTTTCCTAAGATTGCTTTAAGTAAAACACACGGAGATTTCAGTAGACAAGGTGCTTGCGGAAAAGCTACTATCCTTGGACGTAGTAGCAAATGGCCTTTATCACAAGATCAAGGTCAATCAGTTTTATACCATTTGCTCAGTCCGCCATTTTTGATAAGTGCTTCTTAGTTTTTGCCTGACTTCAGCCTCGTGCAGAGCTTCCATTGACTAGTAGTACATTCCAATAGTCAGTTTCTAAATCAAATTTGGATCTGCCTCACATTGTGGAATGTAAATCGAAATTATAGACCTGTAGCTGGGGGCCATGTGATGATGTGGATTTTCAAATAGGGCATGCTGCTGACGTCGAGGACATCTCAATTCAATTCAATTCAAGAAATTGAATTGTCAATAAGATTGATATACGATTGTCGGTACAAATACAATGCCCATCATAGTTCATTCCATTATTTTCAGCTTCCAGATAACTCAATAGTTTTCAGTTTCTGCTAAGCCTACCTTGCAGCTCCAAAGAAAGACCACCCCTATATTTTACAGAAGTCTGAATCTGCAAGAATGTGTCTTTTCAGGCTCTAAAAATAATACAATCAATCTAGTTAATTTCAGTACGCAATGTAACTTTTTCAAAGTGGCAGCAAAAAGATATAAAAACTGTTGTGGTTACTTGTTGAAAACTTGAGGCCTGGAGCAAAGCTTTGCACAAATAGACTGTATTTCACAAAGAAGTTTTAGGGATCAGGCGTTTGTTAAGCTCAGTTTCGATACACGTTTTTTTTATAAGAAAACCATCAATTTGCCTGAGCCTCAATTTTCTTAAATTTTCCCAAAATTGAGCCTCAGATTTTCTTACATTTTTCTTAACTCTTACTGAAATAAACTGGCTAAATTGGTTTAAACTTTCGTTATTGATATTGTATATTTGAATTTGATTTCCATCTTTAACATTTGGAATGCAACAACGACGAAATACCGATTTTTGGCCTATAAAAGCACTTAATTTTGGAAATTGAGCCTCGTGATTTTCTTACGATTTTTTTAAGAGTTTGACCGTTTGAGCCTCATTTTCTTATAAACTTTTTTCTTATAAACAAAAACGTGTATGTGGGAATGCAATTCAATGGAAACCAATATCAGGGAAATGAGTACAATGTCACAATGTTGTTCAATGGACTCCTTGGTTTACTTGATAATCTTTATTATATATTTACTGTATATTTTCTGATATTATTATACCTTATATTAATATTCTACAGAAAACTCAAGATAGATGCAATGACCAGTACCAAAATCAACTCCCTGTCTTATTAATGTTTTCAGCAGTATTGCTGCAAGCAATCCGTACTTCCAAAAGGGTGATCGCTGCAGAAGATGTTACTTCAAAGTAGCAGAAACTGGGGCACTTTCTAGTAAAAGTAGTAGAAATTGCAAAGAGAGATAGAGAGAACAATTATTTTTAGCCCTGTTTAGCTTTGGGTGGTGCAACTAAGGAATTTTGGAGCAATTAGTTAACGTGCAGCTGTACCTTCTATCCTAATCTTGTAACTAGAATCTACATGAGAATTGATTACTTCCTTTGCATTCTGTAATTCTATAAAAGAACTTTGGGAACTAATTGGTAATTCCCTTACCTGTATTTATGCACATGTAACGCAATATGGTTTCTTAAAATGAATGAACATTATATTGAGTATTTCCTCTAAATCCTATAATATTAGGACATTTGTAAAACACTAGTAGTCTGGGAATTGAGAAGCAGGGTACGGACACACAATTGTGTATTCTCTTGCGTCTCAGCCTTGGAACCATAAACACGCTACACACATATATCAAACGCTGCCGAGAAATCAGGCTGGTGTAATAAAACTGCAAAGTGAACTGGTCAAAAACATGAAAGGCCACGAGTTGCGGCAGCCTTACAAAGCTGACTTCTAATATATAAACCCGTTAAGCTCTTTTCGCCCCTCAATTATGTATACCGCTTGTTTATTTCTCTCTTTGTGCTTTGTTATATACTGCAAGCTTCATTGATCAACACCACATGAAGAATATAATCATGTTCCAAACTGTTTGTGTGTTTTTCACATCCATACAGCTGGTACACTGCAAAGTCGACGATAGGTGTTGTTGCAATGAATTCGTAGTCAATAGGAAACGTGCGTTTTTGTTGATAGTAGATGGAATTATAAAGATAACGGAAGGTCCACCAGTGAACAGGCAAACACTTTCCAGTGTTTAATTTTTCGTCAAAGAGTACCAAGTGATGGTATTACGGGTCTTGATCTTGAAGTCTCCAATATAACCTCACAGACCCGTAGCCGAGGGGAGGCCTGGAAGCAAGGCTTCCCCAAAAGTGTCAAAGTGTAGCTTTGGGCCTCCCCTGAGAAAATTTCATGTGCGAGCATAATTTGTTTCTTTTTTTATCTCTTTAAGAGATTAAAACATTATGGATCGATGCACTAAGTCTTTAAACTTCAATAAAAACAGGTTGAGTAATCTCTTTTCCTTCTCTGCATAGAGATATATGATAAATACAATGTCTATCTGATTCAAAAATGGGTGTTTTCCGATGTTCCAATGTGCATGAAGTTAAAAATTTTCTGAGGGCAAGCCCCAGACCCACTCTTTCTTTACTCACGAACATATTTTTCATTCCACCTTCTCACAGGCCGGTGCACCTTGTCGATTACTGTACCCCTCCCATCCATCTATTTTTCTTCATATCCTTTTTAATTGATTGAAGCAACTCTGTGTATTGGCCTGCGTGCATTCGTTGTCAATTTTGATAACTGCACCCACAGAGGCTTTCCCTGCACCTCTGGTATTGATTCATGCCCGCTAATCTCGCCTCAGCTTTGCTATGCTCGGAAAAACTATGCTCAGAGATGTGCCTAGGCAGTTTCATTCAAAAGCTTTTTCAGTGTGGAAAAGGTCAAGGACACAAAGTGACCAACAGGATGCTAAATATCCTGCATCATGATCAATTTTCTTGCAGCTTCGTAAACGTTAGGAGTACCACACCCCTCCAGCTCGCTCCCTCCATTAGGCATTGAGAGTACCACGCCCATTCGCCACGCTCTCTCAAATGCCCCTTACAAAACTGCGCTGGCTACGGGCCTGTGTGGGAGTTACTTGTAGAAATACCGTGGGTGCCCACACACTTTAAATGGGGGCTCATAAATTGGCCTAGCCAGGCAAGTAGTAAGTAAAATCTGAAAAAGCCCACTGGAAGCTTTCTCGATTTCCCGCCTGGACATTGTGCTCCTGACCAGGGGCGCTGCCAAAGGGTGGTACAGAGGGTGCCACATCCACCAACATTTAGCAAATTGTTTTTTCTGATAAAACTCGGAAAAAACTCAAGGAAATTCGCACTTGTCAGTAAATTCAGGTTGCTCATCCTAAATAATTCTGCTTAGCTTCGCCCTGTCTTGACATACCATAATGGAAGTGGACGCCAAGTCTCTGATTGCATGTGATCCAACTTGTGTTTCAGCACTGTAATGTAAGTTCCCATAAGTTGTAATAAATACCCTCAATAGGCTAATGCCTAGAGTCGAGAAAAGCTTACTTAAATCTATTTCTGCAAAGAACGTAACATTACCAACATTGCTAAGTTCTACCAAGCTTTGCATTGCTAGCCAAACAAAGCATTTTCGACTTGGAATTCGACTGTTTAGATAGCACATTAATGCAAACCAGGAGCTTGGGGTTCACCAGCGATGTGTCTATTAGGGGGACGTGGGAGCGTCAAGCCCCTCAAATATGTTTGAAATTACAAGAACGTTGGTCAAAGTTGATCGTTCTGCAAGAGCACTGGCCACAGTGTTTTTCTGTGACCTTACTTAATAGCAGTAGTTGGTCAAATGGTCAAAGCGCCCCCCTCCAACGTGAAGCGCCTCGGCTCAACCCTGGAGTGCACCAATCCCTGGTCTATCTCAGATGGCAAACTCGGTAAATAACGAAGCATACTTGGCTTGATGGAAGCAGGCTATTTTCCCGTCAGCAAGCAACTTAAGATTTCTTTTACTAAGAATATTTTGATGCGACTACTTTTAATCTGGTTGACTTTTGTTTTGAAACACAATCTGTGAAAAAGGCTAGGGGCTATTTTTCTTTCTCAGCTTTACGATTTTTCTAATGAAAGTAGAAGAATGCTGTGGTTGGATTACGCTCCTGCGCTGCAAATAATTGAAGATTTGACTAAAGTACAAATACTTGGAAAGAAAAAAAGTTAAAGAAAAGAGAATAAATTTTTAAAATAAATTAATCAAAAGTGTGTTATTTTTTCAGACTCTGGTGCTCACTTGATAACTATCATAGGGGGTTTTTCAGAAAAACTTTGTCGAAAGGGTCCATAAAATTCAACATGAGAAGCTTTCTACAACATAGGTGCATAGACAAATAGTACTTCAAAGCAAGAAAATTTAAAAAAGATTTAAGAACTTTTAAAAGATTGAGGCTTGAAACAGTTCACTCTGTTATCAAATACTCATTATGATACTTGATATAGTGATGAGAGATTATTGATGTACAAAAGCCAACACGATTGCGCTTCTTGCTATATTGTTTAAGTCGACAGATTCAAGCCTAAAGTTTCATTTACAGTTCAAGTTATCAATGACTTCATTCCAGTCTAGATTCATGGAAGTAATACAAGTGTAATCCAAAATTTAAACATATCCATGAATCTCAAAAACTGCAGCCAGGAAAGGGAATATTAGATGGCCTTAAAGTAGGAAACTTAAATAGGAGGTATCAGTGACACCGGAGAGGAGGCAGAAAGGAGAAAGCACCCTTCCTTCTTTCATTAAGGGGAGTAGAGGGAGCAAAAGTACCCTTTTTAAATGCAAGCGAATTCTTTTAGACAGTTAAAACAAACAAAGGGCTCGTTATCAAGACCCATGAGTGAAGAGGATGTCAAAAATCAAAAAACAACCACATTTCCAAAGAAAATTTACCCAGTTAGTACACTGCAAACTGCTTGCGCAGTGCGATGCGCACCAGGTGCAAAAGGAACTTATTCTCCAGAACAAAGTTATTGAACTACAGCAATAAGTTTGATGTGTACAACGGAAGTTGTATAAATAAGCAATGTACGATTGTACAATGTACAAGGTTTAGCAAGCTGTATAAATAAGCAATGTACGATGAGAGAGAGAGAGAGAGAGAGAAGGGGAGAGAGAGAGAGAGAGAGAGAGAAGGGGAGAGAGAGAGAGAGAAGGGGAGAGAGAGAGAGATGTTTGTATGATTGTGTGAAACATAGACCCTGCCAAAGAATGCAACAAAAATGCCCCAAAGAGGTGCCTTGGATCTCAAAAAAGTACTCATGTTAGTCGGTGCTCTTTTGCTCCTGTTGCCCTCCTTGTACACTATAGCTCTAGCGTCCCTGGGAGGTATAATCTGAATAGGCTCTATAATCTAAAAAATTACCCCTCCCCAATTAAGAGCAATTAAACTAAAGCTCTTCCAAAGACACCCACCAGATTATCCTCAATCATTTATATATTAAATGTTACATGAAGGGAAATGACAAAGTGCAAGCGCTTTATCACTAGAGACCGTCCTGCATTGAACTTCTAGCTGTTTGTTTTCTTTCTCAAGCTTTTTTTATTCTTGCGTTCATTTCCTAGTCTACTTTCCAGTATTTTTACTCTATTTAGTCTATATACGTTTGCTCTATTTTATTTACATTGCTTACGATGGAAACCAGAATGAGTCCGAATTATTCATTGCTGGTGTTTTAATGAACGTATGTCAACAAGGCTGTGTTATGATGGACTAGTCAGTTGAACTCCTCTTTAGAGTTGTGACTCTCTTTTTCGTCATTCTGGTGCTGCATTTCAATGCCTGTATGTAAGCAGTCTCAATTGTTTACAAAGATGAAGTTTAAAGAAAGGTATGTACTACCTGGAAAACACCACATGAATCTTTGAGTGATTGTATAAGGATCTATTTTATGGGTAGGGGGGGGGGTATTGAACTGGTTTATCTCCAATTCGTCTAGTAGCTGAGAGACTTTTCTCTTTACATGCAGTAGAAGGTCGTTCGTTAATTCCTCGTTGGCTCATATTTCTTATCTGCTCTTAATTTTACCTACTTTGTATGTTCAGCCTTCCTTTAACAAGAAACCTTTTAAAAGAGATCAGCATACTTTTAGATACTGAAGGAAATTAATGTTGATTTAAGTATTATTAATCTCTGCCTAACAATGAAATTCTATGATGTCTTGATTTGGACTTTGCAAGCTATCAGCAATTTGTGAGAGTTTGATTACAACATAAAGGAAATCCTAATGAAATTATGAACTAATATAAATCCTTAGTAAATATATTACTAAACGTTTAATTGCTGAGTTAAATTATATTGCATCCTCATTGGATGATCTGATTTTTTCCTGCTACAAATTGAGATTGGCAGGTCGCCATAGCACATTTTCAGAGAGAAACGAAACGTTTTTTATCACACTGAGGCAAACAGGGACGCCCTTAAAGTTTTTGTAAGATTGCAAGAAAACCGCTCTTTGAATGTCAAAAATGCATTCTATCTTAGATAGAAACGGCTATTCATTGTGTGACATCATACACTGATCCCCTCCCCCCAGCTCTACTGGCACCGGCGTGCCTGGGTAGCATTCAAAAAATGTTAAGAGTTTGGAGACTGTGGACAGGTCTTTCAGGGCGTCTTCACCTTGAAGAACATGTCACCTTGCAATTAGGACGCAGGAAGATTATGCTGCCATTGTACGACGTACTACAATAATTACTAAGGAAGATCATGATCGTTTCTTAGCCCTAGCTTAGCAACCTCCTTTGGGTTGAACTTCAAGCCAAAAATGTGCTCTTCGATTCCCATAATCCATAGAAGAGTAAAAGCAAGTTAGGAAATGCAACAGAATAGGCTGGTAGTGAAGGGGAGAGGACTCAGCAAGTTTTGTTTGGTGCGTACAGAAAATGCCCCTTTCAATGCTTGAAAATCCCCTTGAAAGAGAAAACATTTGCTAAATGCATGCAAAGAAAATTAATTTGCTCCATTTTGATCCGCCTCTGGGTAAAAATTCCTATTTGGGTATAAACGACTGGTTCTCTATCTCTGTTGCTGAAGGAACATGTTATTCTACCGAATTTCCATATACTGACTAAAGGGAGAATGAGGGAGTGCTATCCCCAAACTACCCTCTCCAGTAAATTCATGCCTGACAGTCATGCATGAGCAGAAGAAGTCCAATGATTTCCCAGGCAAATCTATGATTTAGAGTTATTCTGAGCCCCTTGCACACGGAGAAAAGACTTGCACAGTAGCAGAGACAAATTGTGGGTGACAGACAGCCATTGCTGTCCAACTTAATAGGAGGATTACCTTCGTAGCATGCGCGTAACTGCAGGGACAGTGGTGACAATGTCCCAAAATAAAAGAATCTACCTTCATGTTGTCCCCATCAAAAGTACTACCCTAAAAATTTAAATCCTGAGATAAGATTCTTGCTCCGCCCCCACTAAAGTGATGGCACATGCAGAACTTGCCTCTCAAGGGCAACGTCCCCAGTCGTGGCTATTTCGTGGTATTTTCTGGGTTATCTGTTTGCTAGAAAAGTTGTGCTTGGCATAGCAGGAACGAAAGCGAAGCTTCCATGTTGCAAAACCTTTAAAATTTGGTCTTCACTTAATAAAATGTAAAATCCATCCTTTCGCTTCAGGTTTTCAGAGTAGGGCATGCTCATTTTCGATTTTTTTCTAATACCTGTTGCTAGAAGGGTGGGGTTTTCTGAGAGGTTGATTAAATATAGTGAACATGTTACTAAAGAAAGCTCCTATGGAAGGGGGCATGTATTAGGGTTTACGCACCTTGGGGGGAGGGAAAAAGCAAAAAAAGTGGAAAAGGGGAGGCAGGGGCTTTGCTTTAGGTGGAAATCCTTTTCAGTGTGGTCCTTGACAGAGAAAAGAGGACATTTAGAGATCATTTTATTATCACCGTCCTGTGCTAAAGATTGAAAAATAAAGAGGCAAGCAAGAAATAAGTACCTTTTCCCATAGTGTTTGCATCTCTTTATTTGCCTTCCAACTCAGTGTCTGCACGGACAGGGGAGGGCAAAAAAGTGGACAGGTGTGGACAAAGGGGAGGAGGGGGCTTGAAAACTGACAAAAATGTGCGGACATTCTTTATGAATGACGCAAAGACTAACAAAGCCTCAATTTTTTAATTTTTATTTTGGAGAAGAACTACAGAATGTATATTAGAATCAATCTGTTTACCATTTCATAACAAAATGTTAGAGGATGGATGTCACAATGCCAACCAGATAAAGTTCTAGATTCCGTTAACCCTGCGGCTTTAAATATTCAGCGTTGTTTAGTCATTATGTAAATCAAAATACTTCGCTAAGTACAATACAGCTAATATTTTTCTTATCTAGCATTGCACAACAACCATTATTTACAGCCATTTGCCTTGCAGCTATTTCTGCTGTATGTTCTTTATTAAGTCCGTAAGTGACGTCAAAGAACTGTGTAATAAAGATACAATGCAACTCTGTTGTCAAAAAAGGATGACTGAATCCAATGCTTATGATGTTACTAAACTGACCATAATATAGTAATATCTTGCTACTATACTCATATTTTTAGTTCAAGTACTATTTTAATGACCATTTTAGCCTGTTCTAATGCAACGAACAATGCAGACTATACCACTGCTACAATAAAGACTATGCCCCCAATACATTAGGAGCTCATGTGATAGTGATGCCCATGAGTGGCATCGACAGAAGTGATAGCAAGCAAATAATCTTAAACTAGGCAAAATTGAGGCTACGAATTACACGTTTGTTTTATAAGAAACTTTTTAATAAGAAACTTGGATCGGCCCCTATTTCTACAAGTTTCTTAATTTGCTGTAATAATTTTAGCATTCTTGTACTAAAAGTTTCTTAATTAGTTTCTTATTTTGGAGACTGAAACTCACATCGAAAGTCGAACACTTCTGGGTGGATATAACCACTCAACGGCACGAAAAATATCCAAGCAGATCAAAATAACAAGTTACAGTCTTTTCCAAACAAAAATCTCACAAATTAATGAGTTGAAGCAAGTCAACGTACTCTGTCTTAGACAAAATTGATATTGTACAGCTTCTTAGGTTTTCTTGCACAAAGTACTAGAGTTTCTTAATTCTTTGACCGGCCTAGTACTCGTTTCTTATAAACAAGTTTCTTATAAAACAAACTGTGTAGCATAAGATACTCAATATGAGGCTCCTTTATTGGAATCAATTTAGGCCAGAAGCTTGGTGCCCTACCTGGACTCTGAAACTTTCCCGGCAGGCCCCTTAGAACAATTTTTGCGGGCCCCTTGGATTCTCTTATCAAATGAAGTAAGGCCCTATGCTGCAACCACAACACTCATTTCCGGTATGCACGCTTTTTACTTTATAAGGAACTACTTCATAAGAAGCATACATGTAGACGGCCAAAATATTAAAAGTACTTATGCTCTAACGGAAAAAACCAACGGAACTTTCAACTTGAAAACTTTTATAATTGCAAGTAGTCAAGAAGTAGGAAGACGGCTCCATTCATTTGCAGCAGCAACTCAGGGAAATCGGAGCATTTTTTCGAGTGAAGGGACTGAGAATGAGAGGCAAGTTCTTACTGGGACATGGAAATAGTGTCAGAGGAGGTTCCCCTTAAGATTCTTGTAGCTACGTTCTAAGATGGCAAGAAAACTACTTTTTAAATATCAAAATGCATTATATCTTAGATAGGAAAAGGTATTTATTGCATGACATCATACACTAGCCAAATTGTAGGGCGGTTGCAGCTCCCCAACCCTCCCCCCGGCTGCGATGTTCCTACAACTAAAATATATACATTTATAAAACTTCTTTCCTACTTTATTTGCGCTTTTAGTCTTGAACCCTAACCAACATTAAAGGCAAAATTCAAAATGTTAATGGTCCTTTTGCCTGAACCACCTTTATGGTCCTATGTGTGCAGTGAAAATTATGGAACTATTAAGGAGCATATAGTACTAGAATTGATAAAAAGAAGTCAAAAAATAAGCTAAGCCTTGAGCTAGGTTCCTTATAAAGCAAAAAGCGTGTAAATGATGGCAACAAGATACAATCGGGGTACTTGGCCCCTAATAACGAATTCTCCATGCCCATAGAAATTCCTACAACTCCGCTAAGATTGCAGTATTACGTTTACTGGTCTGGACGATTAAAATCAATGACAAAATCCTGTACTAAGCAATGTTTGTGACCAGCGGCGTGGCCATTGAGGGTATGAAGGGGCAAATGCCCCCTACTTTTTGCCAAGATAGTGCTTGGGATTTCTTCAAAATCGATGAGAAAATAATCGAAGAGAGGGGTAATAGAAGAAATTCAGGGAAGTAGAGGGCGTGGCCAAAAATGTTCAATTATGCCCCTCACTTTCATACCCCCAGCCACGCCTCTGTTTGTGACATAGCTTTATATTTTAATACATTTCTTTTTATTTCCTATGATTGTTTCTATTTCCTATGGTTGGTTGTAACCTTTTACAGGCCATTGCTGTAGCATTTTCGTAGTTTGAAAAAAATCCAAATCCATCGGCCTATTTGCTGCCATTTTTGGTTGGTCTTCCTTTTTTAGTTGCTTTCTGCATGACTGATTTGCCTTTCGATTTCTTGTTTGGATGCTTGCCTTTTTCATTGTCAATGGTCTGTTAACCTAAAGACGTCAGAAACAATATGATTAGTTGGATTAATCCACAAAAGTTGGCAAAAGTCCTTTAATTATTTATAGCTTCATCTGACTTTAGTCTTAGTACTATAGGCATGATTATTATTTTTAGTTTGAAGTAGTAAATCAATCCATTCAAGCAAAAAGCTTGTCTGGACAAGACTGTCTTCACATTAGATTAAAAATTGAGCGTTCTCTCCATAAGATTTTCTGTAACTACCGTACAGTTCCACCAAGGGCACTGGGGGGTGTAGCAGAATGCTACTAGATCTCCCAGAATTACCGGCATGCGATGTTGACAACGCCAACTGTTGTCGACAAACTAAATGAGTACCAACAAGCCAAGTGATTACCGATGGCTTTGGCAAAAGGTGGGAGAGTAATACCCCTATATCCATACTTAGTTACGTCTCTGAAAAGGGGTGTGTCAATGTAGGGAGTCTGAGGGTATCACAACTACACATTTTGTCGGAGCTTTCGGTAATAAACTGCCTTGTCGGTAATCAACTGGCTTTCCGACAAAAGCTGGCATGAAGATCATCGCATATCAGTAATCCTGGGAGATTTAGTAGCCTGTCGGTAAATTTCTTTTACTACGCCCCCTCCCCCTTAAAAGTCCTTCGGCTTGCCAGTACTTCACTGTTGGATATCCTGTTAGATCACGTGTCAAACTCAGGCCCGCGGGCCAAATTTGGGCTGAAATGTAATCATAGTTGGCCCGCGAGATCACATCAAATGTGCAGTAGAGCTGGCCCGCGGTTTATACCATGTGCTTTATTTTAAATTTAATTTCTCTTGTGTTTGTAATATCAAGATTTGGTAGTTCCAGATTCTGTGTTTAAGTAAAATTAAAGTTTATTTCAATATGAAAAGGTTAAAAATCACATATCAGTTGCAGTTAATTTTTTAATAAATATTGAGTTTGGCCCGTAGCTTTACTTCACTGCTCAATTTTGTCCCACTGTGAGTTTCAGTTTGACTCCCCTGCGTTGGATGGTTGCTTTTGCCTGTCGGTGCAAAAGCCCGATTAAAGCAGCTCAACAACAACGATAGAAGAACCAATAAAATTATATAAGCATGCACCTCGATCATATAGACTTGGTACAGCAGGTGTCACCTACCTCAGGCCCCTGTTGCCACAAAATTCGGCCCCAGTGCTTGAGGAATGAGTGCATATATTTTTTAAGTCATATGCTGTGTTATACAGTGTTGATACCTGTTTTACATCTTTCCGTTGCTGCAGTCTGCCACTTTCACGTTTGCCACAGCATCTCCTAAACTGATTAAGTCTATCGAAAATTGGGCTCGATATTGCCAATCTCTGGCCCCAGCAAAGGTATTGTATAGTGATTTTAGCCTCGAAGCCCATAAAAGTTGGTGACCCCTGCAGTACACAGACACCTTTTTTATAAGAAAACTGTCATTTTGCCTGAGCCTCAATTTTCTTAACTTGTTTCGAAATTGAGCCTGAGATTTTCTCAACTTTCACTCAAATAAACTGGCTAAAATGATTTACAATTTTATACTTGAATTTGAATTCCTTCTTTCACATCTTGAATGCCATACTGACGAAATATCGATTTTTGGCCAATAAAAACACTAAATATTGGGAATTGAGCCTAGTGATTTTCTAAAGATTTTCTTAAGATTTTTACCATTTGAGTCTCAGTTTCTTATAAACTTTTTTCTTGTAAAAATAGTGTGCAATTAGTAAAGCAGTTACCTTATGCAGCTTGTAATATAGCCCACAGGCATTGCATACTGGATCTCCAGTGGGATTCCTCCTCCAAAGTGTTGTCTCAGTTGTCTTACAATTTTGACAGGACATACCCGCTCTCTTGGCTGTTGACTGAAATGTCAGAGAATGAGAAATAAAATGCCATATTTAGTGTTACATAGTGAGTACAGTGCTCATTGTACATAGCGAAAGAAATATTGCTAGAGAGTAAATAATCTACAAATAGGAATCAAGGGGGTCGAAACTGCTTTTAAGGTGGACGGGCCTGGTCACTAAGGTCGGGGATAAGCTCAGATAACAATAGTGAAGCAAGCTATAAAAGAAGTAGGAGCGATGCACCCCAGCCCCCTCCCAGTTTTGACGCCCCCGGGATTATTTGCTGAAAATCATGTAGTCCTGCGTTAGCATGCATAGTACATCTTTCAATAAACTTGAGATAGGTAGGTAGGGTCTCAAATACTTTCGTGCATAGGGGAAGTGCTTGTTTATGACAGGTATCCTTGGAAATTCCTTTCCTCGCCGCCTTTACCATGGGTGCGGCCAGGGGTATAAAAGTGGGTGCATAATTGACAATTTTTAGCCACGCTCTCTACTTCTCTGAAGATTTGCGACTATCCTCCCCCAATTATTTTCTTATCGATTTTGAAGAAATCCCGAACACCATCTTGGCAGAAAGAGGGGGCGTTTGCCCCCGTACCCCATCATAACCCCGAGGCCACATCACTGGCCTTTCCGTCCTATTATTACCACCAAGTACTCAATCGCTTTAAGGTGGAAAGTGAAAGAGTACTCGCGTTTCAAGTTAAAAGAAAGTTTTATTTTTGGCTCAGTACTGAAATTTTCATAAAATTTTCACGATTCCAGTGTCAAAACATTCTTAACACTTTCCTAGCAAAAGTTTTCCGAGTTCAAATGCTTTATACATGCACAATGATGGAAAGTGAAAAACTCCATTTACGCTTGAAATTATGACAAAGTTTAGTAAATAGCAGAAGTTAAACTATTAAAGGAAAGCCAATATAATATACCTAGCATTTTATACATAAATCTCTGTTACTACCCCTGCTATTGTTTACTTTCTTCTCAGTATCGTCTCATCTCTTCTGAAAGGAAAATTACATCAAATCGCACGCCAGGGATGCTCCCTGGAAATTACTTACCATCTTTCTTCTCGGCTTTCTTAGCGGTCGATTTGTATTGTTCATTTTCTGGTACAATCCACAAGCATTACATAAATATTGCCCACATGTGTCTCTCCTCCAAATTGGAGTTGAACGTGTACCACAATTGACACATTCCCTAATATTTCCTAAAAGAATCGAAAAGACGAATGCATTAGAAGCATACTCTTTGCTGATTGATGACATTATTAGATGCAATGTTTTAGACTTGCCATGCAGTCAGCGAATTGTTATTAACATATTGGGCGAAGCTTCAATCAACGTTCTCGCAGCACCCTCTCATGCCTCTAGAACTATGTGATATTCCATCAGTAGTACACCCAGTCATCTAATTTCATTTCATTCTGTATTCACGGTAGCCCCATCAGCTAATGTTGCTTTCATGGGGCCGTGAGAAAACTTTGAAATTCAGAACACTTTATAAATATGTACAATAAAAGTAAATGCACTAATTACGAAACTAAAATAACAGAAAAATAACACAGGAAAAGAAAGATATCAAAGTCATTGTGTAAATGCAGATACAGAAGGTGCTTTTTTAACCTCAGATTCAAGGTTTCAACCGATGAGCCACGACGAGAAACCTGTCATAGAGAGTTCCTTTCTTTTTTATTTACTTCGACATTCCAGAGTTCATTTGAATTAAATAAAGAAGAAATGAACTCTCTCTGACATTAGTCTCGTCGTGGTTCTTCTGTTAAAATTTATAATGCAGCTGTGGTTTCCAAGAAGAGATTCAAGGTTGTTCCAAAGATGAGCCTTACATATGCAAATGAGTTCTGCCCATTTGCAGTTTTGAATAGAGGCACTTGCAAGTCAGTCTCGGAGTTTCTCAAATGGACAGTGTCTCGA
Source organism: Cassiopea andromeda (assembly GCA_018155075.1). Classification (NCBI taxonomy): domain Eukaryota; kingdom Metazoa; phylum Cnidaria; class Scyphozoa; order Rhizostomeae; family Cassiopeidae; genus Cassiopea; species Cassiopea andromeda. The sequence continues at coordinate 157,126 of WIPJ01001602.1, forward strand.
GTAGAGCCTCTTGAAAATGTATTTGAGAGTTACGTCGGAGCGAGACCATTTAAGGATTTATAAACTCATGTACGCTGTGTTTCGTTTAATAGTTTCTGTGGTGGTTGGGCAGTTTAGCCTTTCAATTAGGGCATCGGCAGATGCATCATATACTGCTTGTAACTATTCTGGCAGCACGATTTTGTAACGTCTGCAGTGTAAGAAGCCTGGTTTCCTCCCAGCCCCCCTCCATGCAGAGCTGCAGTAACGAATATATGGCTCAACGATACCTCTATAGCTATGGCTAAGAGTTTCCTGGGGTAGCAGTTTCTTGGTATACTTTAAAGCACGAGATACTTAAGCACATACAATTCTAATATGCTCATCTCAAACAAGATGTTGATCTACTTGAACCAAATATTTAGTTTTTCAACAATCCTAATTTGTGAATCATCAATAACAAAGGTAGGGGGCTGTACCTTTTTGTCAGGGATCATCTTAAGGTTTGACTGAGATCGTACCACTATTTGCTTGAGTCTTGATCAAATTTAGAGAAAGCTTACTTCCTTGAAGCCATTGCTTCAGATTGCATAATTCCCTATTAAAGCTTTCACTGCGATCAACGATGTTTTGGAAGAATAAGAAAAATGGTATCATCAGCATACATGGTGACTTGGCTGCTTTGCTTGGAAGATTAGTAAATTAAAAACAGTAAAGGTCCAAGACAAGACCCCTGTGGAACTCCACAATCGATATCATCAGGCCTCGAGGGTACTCAAGTCACTCTACAAAGCTACATTCTGTTGCATAGATAAGATGCAAACCATGCATTCTCAGGACCGACTACCCCATACTTTTTCAGCTTTTTAAGTGGAATTTCATGGTCTATGGTGTCAAATGGTTCTTTGAGATCAACGAATATCATTGCTGTGTACTGACCCTTATCTATGTTAAGATACCAGTCACTAGTGCATTTAAGCAAGCACATGACTACAGAGTGCAAGAACCTAAACCCAGACTGCTTAGAAAAAGAAGCTTCTTTCTGTCAAGGTAGTCATTAAGTTGATTGTAAATCAACTTTTCAAAAACCATGGAAACAAACCGAAGCACTGAAATCGGTCTATAATCAGATCGATCGTTAGTTTAACAACTTTTGAAAATTGAGGCAACTCCAGCAATTCTCCAGGTATCTGGAAGTACGCCAGTTGCACTCGAAAGATTAAATATGTCACAAAGTGACCCAGCAATTACAGGCAAGCCTATCTTTAAAAAATTGGTTAGCAATGCCATCAGCACCAGAGCCTTTAGATTTTTAAATGTGCCAGAATTTTCTCTAACTGGTACATATTGATTGCCTTGAATTCAAAGCGTAGATCTGGTGACTTAACCGAGTGCTCATTCTCCAATAGTGGATTTGGTGTTTCAGGTATCTTGCCACTAAGGGTATTGCTGCAGAAAAACTTTTTCACTGCTTCTGCAATACTTTTACTATCACTGATTAGTACCATTACTGATCATTTAATTTCAGCTACTTCTCTCTAAAGGGAGGCCAATAGGTGTCCTGTATAGTCCTTGACACCTGTATTGTTTTCTTTTCAAATGCCATTTAGGGTAGCCATGCCTATCATGCTCGCAATGGCATCTTCTTCAGTAAATCGTCATTATATTGTATTACGGAAAAATTCTATTTTTAGCCCCCATTTAAAGTGCTTGAAATCAATAAGCCACCGGGGGGCTTAATAGAGAGTTTACGGTATGTTTACTGGTATAAAAAAGTAGCATAAAGAAAGAATTTTCAGTCGGGGTGAAGCAAAAGAATCCACGTGATGATCGCCGACACGTTATGATCGTTGCCTCTAGCTTCTATCGACAAGCCAATGAACTACCAACAGCTTCAGTAGAAAGTGGAAGTGCCACCCCAACACCCCTAACTCGGCACGCAACTGATTCCAGCAGAAAGGCAACAAAAGCGATGATATTTGATGAAAAATGGAGCAGGTTGATCATTAGCTGTACCTCAAACAATAGTTTAGCATGCTCCTGACACTACTTACCTAATACTAAGTTTGAATTTTCATATATCCAGTTAGTGAGACTGTTGTTTGACTTAGGTTCATAATATACAGAACTATGCGTGGGTGATGACCACATTTTGTTGGGTACCATATCCATTTCACTGCCACGTGGCATATCTTGCTCGCCAACACTAGGTGATTTGAGCTTCTTCTCTTCTATAAATGGACATTTATCTGTGACACCCATCTGCATTTGTAAAGCATCTTGCTCTCCACTTAGGGACATATGTGCCTGCTGGTGCACCGATGTCGTTTGGTGCCAAGAAGGTGGTCGATTTGGGCTGGGCAGCCGTTGTGGAAGATTTAAGTGAAATGATGGAAAATGCAAGGGACGATGCGCTTCGTAATAGTGCATATCTGATCTACCCGTTGCCATTTTGTCTTTTACTGCATATGCTTGGTAGGCTGTTGGTATCTGATGATACATTTGATCGAACATACTCGTACTGACAGGATCCACTGCCGTATGGTTATATGCAGAATATTGAGTGTTGGCTTGGTGGATGTTCTTTAGCGCAGCCATTGTGTGTTCTTGAGCAACATATAAGCTCAGGTTGCCAAACATTTTTCTGCCTTTCTCTAAAGTCATAAAAAACTCTTTTGAGAAAACAGACAGTGACAATTTCTTGAAAGCTTATTCAAGAAAGTGAAGTCTTAAATATGCTTCCTAGAAACTTGAGAAAGAGTTAGTTTAAGTCAAACATCCACTATAGGTTTTACACGATTTTTTATAAGAAAACCATGATTTTTCCTGAGCCTAAATTTTCTTAAATTTTTCTTAACTTTTACTGAAATAAACTGGCACCACATTTGTATTATCCTAAACTACTAAGATGGAGGCACCGCAAGAAGCAGGTACAGCTTTTAACTGCGATGCCTCTTGCTTGCTATCATTACCAAAGTGGCACTTAGAAAATTCTAGCTCACAAGGTCTATTCTAGACCGTTTCAATCGAAACTTATTCGCAAAAGAGTAATATCCGGCAATAGTCATTCATCAACAAAAATGTAGTGGAAAAATTCAATTTCACTAAATTATGAGCTGCTGAAAGTTTTCAAACCTCTCTTAAGTTGCTTTTCTTAACTTTTCTTAATTCTATTAATTCATCTCTTCTAAACACTTAACCGTATGGACTGATGTTCAAACAAGCTTTCATTTGTTATTTAGAAATCTTATTCAGAAGTATGGCAAATTACTAGGCGAATTTTATCATCTTCAAACACTTGAAATGAGTATGCTTTTTAATACGCGTAAATTGTCCTAAGGATGGTAAATCCTTGAAAAGTAATCATCTCAGAAACCATAACAATCTGCAGGATTATTTGCAGTATGCAGAAGAATCCGTAAATGCGATAAGCCTCCGATAAGCTGATCATATAATCGGAGATTAATGCAAAAACAGATTAAGCTAAGAGGTTTAACATGGCTTTTAACATTACCTTGTGATTATTCCACTTCCTCTTCAATTTATTATGTAACTTGTATTTGGATGCAGAGATCGTCTCTAAAATTCACTCTGATGCTTAAACTCCCAAATTTCACTTCACTTCCTGAAGCCTTTCCCTCTTGAATCTCATTGATCTTCTCGCCTCGTTTGCGCTTTAAATCTGAATGGGCGCTAGAAGCTTTTATCTACTTCTCCATATTCTATGTGACTTTTTCATAAAAGGAAAACGTACAATAGAGTATCCTGCATTCAAATAGGCTCAATTAACAGATGTGTCAGAGAAGCAGACAATGGGAAGCGTTTGCTTTCATGTCCACTGCACAATTCCTGTTCGCCGTTTTTCGCGATAATTAAATCCATCCAAGATAACTGGACGCATAAATATTCACAAGCGGTGATTAAAATGATAAATTTCTTTATCTCAACTCCTATCTTTTTGTGAGCACTCTTCTCTATCGTCCTAAGGGGGCGCGTGCGAGTTGTTCATATACAACTTTTTCAAATTGCTTATTTATTGCGGTGCTAATAATTCATCTGAAAACGAGGATTTTCTGCAAAAACGTTAGCAAAGGTACAGAACAGCAGCCGTGCCCTACACAAAATACACATATCTCATTGTTCAATGAACGAATCTCCTACTTCATAGAGCTGCGTGAATCATCCTACTTTTGTCTTCAAAATATGCATATTGAAGGAGTGTGTTGGAAGACTAAGGGCTAGCTTTAACCATCATATTCTGCAGTATTCTTCCCTGATATGCTTCAGCTTGGTCAACAGTGCATCCTGTAAATTAAACACTTTGGTTTAAGGCAATTAATTTTTTTCATTTTGTTAACTGAAAGTATTGGCACAAATTTATCCTTAGTAAAAGTAAATAAATATTGAAAATGATAGAGACCTTTCCTTTACACAGTCAATTATTTCTTATAAATAAGCATTTGCCCCTCCAGAGATCATAATTCTTCCTTCATTGTCGGAAGAAACTAAGCCAGTTTTTCTAAGAAGAACATTGAGCTGAGAAGCAATGGGGTAACTTACTATTTTTCTGATAGTTCTAATCGAAGGAGTACCCCAGTTTTATACCTATGATATTTCTACTTCCTTCAAGTCTACGTCCATGAAATTAGACTTGAATTCAAATGAAAGATTGCTTGTTAGGCGGCAGGAAAAATATTTAAATATGGAGTATCTCAAGTTTCATATTCATGTCACCTTTTAAGTTTGATCATTTATTATTGCTGATCAAGTTGATGATGCGGCGTAAATTTTGTTTTCATGGCAAATGTCAAACAAATGTAAGGGACATATGAAATTATCTTCTCTTAAAAATGTTTCTACCATTCAGCTTGCACGTGTCGAATGAAGCATTGCAAAGATGGAACTGATCAACTTCTTCTCATGACATGCCACATCTTACGAATGCAAAGGAAACGTTTACAGGGATGCTGGAGCACAGGGGCGAAGTGGAAAACAGCGTCCTCCCTGTCTTCAAAGAACGGAGGCAAGGGGGAGGGGAAGTGGTCTTCCTATGCTATCTACTGATATAATTTATTTCATTTTCTTCTTACATTCGTTCTTCTCTCAGGCTTGATCTCTTTCTATCCTCATGAATTCATCACCTGTCAAGAAATGCAACAATGGTTGGGAGCATATGTTTGTGAAAAATAGCCCTTAAGTCTAAATTCTGACGTCATCGTGGCGTCATAATAAGTGTCAGTGTCCTCCTTAAAACCTCTGCCCTCCCGCCCTACTGTCGCTACGGCGTTCTTGAGTGTTTGCTGGAAAGACCACTTATATTGGGCCATACCATATCAGATGAGATGACTATTACTTTTCCACCTGCAATTCTCTCCTTATTGTTTCCACCAGGTTTCCAATCAGGCGTGTCGCGGAAGAGGGGGTCAGAGGGGGCCAGAGGGGGCTCTGCCTCCTTGATAAAACTAAGAGAGTTTTTACTGGGCTTAGCCTCCCTCTATCCAACATATGTTACTTCGGGTAAGTTCTACCAATGGCAAAAAGATGAAAGGTACACAAGATGAATTAACCCTATTTTGGCTTTGTCTTTCATGTAATACTATCACATAAACAGAAATGCCAAGCACATTATTGTTCCAAATACTAAAATGGGCATGATCAAAGGTGTAGCCCATCATTATCCTACAACACAGCCTCTCTAGTTGCATTATTAGAATGGCATCCTTTTTTCCAGAAGCTGCTTGGCAGAGAGTGAACGAGCATGAAGACAAAGCTCGAAGCTTGCCATATACTATCGACCTTCTGTACATTAGTATAGCCTTTGTAGAATAGCCCTCTAACCACCATAGTACTTGCATACTAGCTATATTCTCGGGAAGATAGGAAGCATTGCTGCCATCACAATGTAATTCCATCAGTTGACTGCACACACTAGCTATGATTTTGGAGGGATGAAATTGGACAACCTTACATGGATTCATGGAGCTATCCTTGAATTCATGGCTTGAAATAGTCTGATAATCGCAAAATTATCTGATATATTTCTATTTAAGAAACGACCAGATATTTGTGCAACAAAGAGAATCAAACTACTGGTTCTCACAGAGGGCTCTAGCTTGGCTTCACTTTTCTGACTGTAGCTTTGCTTTCAGCTCTTACTCGATACTAGGATAAGGTACTGGATACCATGCATAGAAAAACACCCATAAGTTCCATACTAAAATAAGAAAATTTTGCAAAATTTGCGCTTCATTCAAAAATGTGTCTATAAGCTGACAAAGAAAATGCCCACACACTTATTTGTCTTGATTATATGTTAATTGTTCTCGTTGCATAGAAGGCTGCAACTCATGCTGAATGTGGCTCCACAGTGAAACACAACAACAAAACTCTTGATTAATCAGAGCCTGAATAGGACTGTTTTACTCAATCTTATCTCAAAAATCATGCTCACAAACAAATTGAATGTCACGAGAAACACAGAAAAGTATGTAGTAAAAAATACTTGATCTGATTCTGCTCTACTTTTCACCTGTTCCTCTACTTAACTAATGGTGATGATAAGATTACAATAGGGAGAGATAGCAAAACGTTGGCGCGTGACCAAATTAAGAAAGAATGAATTTTTTATGACTAATTAAGATCGAAGAGATATATTCATTATTTGAAAGATTTTTAAACAAGAGATTCAGCACATATGACCCAAAGACACAATTAAATATTAGGACTTGCAAATTAATTTATATGCAAAATTCCTGATATCGCTCAAATTGCAGCCATCTCCACAGACAACAGAAGTTCTCGGAATGTAGAAGAGAAATTAGCACAAAAGCATATCATTTTGTAAGATAAATGCATTCCATCAGACAGCATTTGCTATTTCTGTGAATTGAGGCCAAAAAGCAGACCTCTATCTTCATATAAGAACCAGCATAAATCGTACATGTATGAGCTAGCTTTAGCTGTGTACAACTTTAAAGGAGTGGCAAACCATTTTTCTTCATACAAAAGGGTCCCTCGGTGTTTGGATTTTCTGAAATCTGACGGAGAAGCATTTTTCTCATCAGAGTTACAAAAGCAAGCGATCAAAGCTAGTTCCTCACCTCAGAAAAATTCCAACAGCAAAGATTTTGCCATGCATAAGAATCTTACTTTTTATATCAAATTATAATAGGGCATGTAAGAATGTCAGGTGATCCAGACGTCTAGCTTCTCCATCAATTGCCTGCCCCTACCCCTCTTTACCCCATTTGCAGAGCGGCTGACCTCATTACTAAAGTTCTGCCTACTGCATGTTCTTTCACATTGCATCGCTTGGTTGCCAAAAAGCTTATCGTTTTGCAAAAGATCATGAAAGGCACAATGACCGTAAAAATACACGTTTTTTTTCTTACAGGAAACATGAGACTGAATTAGGCAAAAATTTAGAAACATTTAAGAACATAGGCAGGCTGAGTTGCAAACTATAGCTTGCATAACCTTTTTCTTGCATAGAACTGATGCCTAGACTGAGTTGTTGTTGTTATTGGAAGCCTTAAGACTTTAAGAAACAGTTTAGAAACATTTAAGGCAAGATTTGACAAAACATAAAAAGGCGTTCAGGCTCAAGGCAGAAAGCTTGTTTCCTATAAAAAAGGTACATTCCTATAAAAAAGGTTTGAATATAGAATATTGCATCAAAATCCTGCATGAAAATCGATGACATGGACATTTCTCCATTTCTCCTGACCACCGACGTATGGAAAGTTATTGTTGCATATGGTTTAAACTAACCAAAGAATGCATTAGCGAAGGGTATCATTAAATCCAGAGGCTTTTGACATAGGAGTCAAGTAAGATCAGACTTAAATGCAGTTTTGACAGGAGAGGCTACGCCCAACCAGGTAAAGACAATAGACATTTTTGTTAATAAGAAACAAACTCTCTGGCGTCAACCTATATGTTTCTTAATATTTCGCCAAATCCAGCATTAAATGTTTCTTACATTAAAAGACTTCCAATGACAATAACAACCCAGACCAGCAAATTGTGATGCAAGAAAAAGGATTATCAGGTTTTGTGCAGCATGCAATGAATGTTCGTTCTATTTGAAACTCAGCCTGCCTATGTTTCTTAATTTTTGCTAAATTTCAGCCTCATGTTTTTATAGACATGTTTCTTATAAAAAAACGTGTATGTGATCACCAAACTGTGCTTTGGGCTGAATAACTGAGGCTTTTATGTTTTGGAAAATGTAGAAACGACAGCTGGGCATGGACAAAAGAAGCCTGCTTTGGTCGCAATTACCATTGGATGACGCAATTTGTAATGTTTTAGAATTATCAATAGCAAGAATGTGGAGGTATAAATTTCAAGAGAGAAAAAATCACGTGTTTTGCTACTTTTAGAGATTGAATGAAGTATTGAACAATATTGACTCAAAGTCTCCATAATGCAATTGAGTCATGGAACTCTCGAAAATGCCAGATAGCTTATACTCAAGTGAAATCTGCTTTTATACTCTTCTATTGCAGACTTCTTACATCAATCAATCTTTTTCAAACTTGCTAGGTATGCGACGTGATGCCTAATCATGTGCTTTAAGTTATTTGTTTGATATCTGATGTGATAGACGTTTTCATCTCACTCTGGTTGGGCAAATGCCAATTTAAAGTCACTCATTGTCATAGGAGGGCTGAATCTTCCTTAAAGGCTCAATCTTATGGAAAGGAGGTAGCGGTGTTCATCATTCTGAGCTCCAAGGCAAGGCCATATAAATTCTGCAACGAAAATAGACCAAAGTCCAGGTAAAAACAAAACTACTCTTTGAAAGAATTAGACTAAGGGACGGAAGCATTCAAAAGTTAGTGGACACATGCACTCAAGAGCACTCTCACCAGTACATCAGTGCAACTATGTGAGCTAAGAAGGGGCATTTTACTTACAAAGTTGTGAAAAGTGGGGGGTACGTGCCCGTCTCTGTATCCATGATTAGATTAATCATGCTTAAAACTGCATTGTTATTAGCCTATTGATATCCAGCAATTGGACACATAATCCCATTTGTTTACTTAATTAGTGTATGAATGTAAATGGCTCGTGCCTATCACGCGGGTAACGAAGCAGATGCTGGTTGATAATACAGCTCGCTAGGCAACTTGTAATACCTCCTTGTTTCTAATCAAATAACAGGACACAGCATGGGTGCATGCAAATCATCCCCCGTACTCTGACATTCAAACTATAGTTTTCTATTACCCTTATTCTGTGCCTATAGTTTTGCAAACACTGAGGAAATCATGGAAAAATTTAGCGAAAGCGTGGGTAGTGCACAAGAATAGCATCATTCATCAATGAGCGTTTTTGAAAGCATCGACGAATGCAATGGTATATTTAAAGATAAGTGCACGCGCATATCCTATACGTAGTATAGTGTATAAATATGGCTTCATTTGTATGACAGATTCAGTAGCAGCTAAATCAACTCCTATTGTTACTATTGGAACTGCTTTAGTTTGTACCTAACAAGCTCAGCTTCTAGGCAGGAACATAACTTCAGTTTATTTTTGGGCTGTGTCAGAAGTTTGCCTGTGACCCTTTTTTAGTAGCAATAGTTGATCAAATGATTGCACTGCCATTTTTGCCCTGCGAATTGGTAGCTTTTCAAGGTTGGGGTATTTCACCTCCAAGACCCCCTCAACTTTCGTCCCTGCTTCTAGGAAAGATTTTCATGTAACACTAGCTGTGCCATAAAGCAACAAGGTTGCTGAAGGGTAAATTTGTGTATAAATGTATTAAAATTGAAAAAATTGAAAATCTCGCAAATCAATGTTTGGAATGTTTGAAGGTACACGCTTATTTCTATATAAGAAACTACTTATCAAAGAACCCACGTGTAGAAGGTACATGTTTAAAGAGCTTATACTACTAAAAGAAAAACCTCCAAGGAACTCATCAATTTGCAAAACTCTTATTACTGCATGCAATCAAGAATTAGGAAGGCAGTTTTATTCATTTGCAGCCAACCTCGAAATTGAACCTGATATTTTCTCAAAATTTCTTAACTTTCACAGAAATAAACTGGCTTAAAGTGAGTTACATTTTCTTTCTTAATCTTGTATGCTCGAATTTGAATTCGATATATAACATTTTGAATGTTATGATAACGTAACATCGATTTTTGGCCAACAAAACACTTAGTTTTGGAAATTGGACCTTGTGGTACTCTAAACCCTGTTTCCACTGACCCAGATATTTGCGAATACGGAGAAAAATTTGTCGAATTGGGCCTTGCGTTTCCACTGATACGCTGAAATACCGAGATTTTGGAATACGCTGTCTAGAGCGTATTTTTCTGGCTCCGGAGAAATTCGAATACGCAGCGTTTTAGTGGAAACACTCTTGCCTGGATATTTTTGAATACGCTGCAACACCAACAACGACTCTTAATGTTTGGGGCCAAAATACTTAAAGTGTATTGACGAGACCTAGAGAAATAATCTCCGAAAGATTCTCTGTCGTTTGATTTTGCACTTGACCAATGCTCCAGTCAATCTGGTAGCAATATATGTGCACTTTATTGGACTAAGTACCCAGTCAATGCCATTTAACATCGATTGTATGCATTGCACTCGATTGTAACGTTGAGAATCAGCTTGACTTCGTCATCAGTCAAAACAATAGAAGGTTCATCGTCATTTTTCGCTTTTCCTCCTGAAATTTTACTAAGCTGAGCATTTACAGCAATAATATCTCATTTTTGGGCTTAGCATTGGCCGATTCCGTCATGAGCTTATGTGTAGAACTCGCGGGACAACCTCGTTCATATTTGATTGATGTAATATGTCTCACTTCAATGTGAAATATCCGGAGATATTTTGCTTAACTGAGTCGGTGGAAACAGGCGAAAAAAGATATACAGAGATTGACTGTGCTTGGTGTTTCCACTAATACGCTACCCAAGAGACAAAATTTTTCCCCGTATTCGCAAATATCTGGGGTGTGGAAACGGGGCCTAAGGAAGGTTTTCCTATGCTTTTGGCCATTTGAACCTCATTTTCTTATAAACTTTTTTCTTATAAAAATAAAGGCATAATTGAGAGTTCCGATGTTTTCTTACGTCTGTACCATTCCTATAGTACTGGGTGTGCGGTAAAAATTAAGAAACTATTCAGGAACTTTTAGTAGTACAACTTCATCATTTGAGGTGGAACTCTTGGATCTAGGCCTTGGACTACAATACTTGCCAAGTCTCCCGGACACTCTCAAAAAATTATGAAAAACTAAAGCCTTCTCGGCATTCAATTATTACGCATTCTACTCACTCCCCTTCCCCCTAAAACAATGTTGGTCTGTTCCTGAGACACTTATCGCTATTGTGCACGAAATGTTTTTCCGTTACTGCATGTGCTTCTCCCAAAAGCCAACATTGTTTAGGGAGAAGGGGGCGAATGTTTCATCTAGATTAAAAATATGCAAGTGTCCCAGGGCTTTTGGCGAGTATTGTAGGTCCATATACAAAAAGCGTGTATACTATACTGGCACAATGATATACTAGGCCCAACTTATGCTAGACAAATGCTATATGATATCTCTCTTCTGTGACCATATTCATACCATGCATCCCTTTTCCACACTAAAAGCTGGGAATATTTCCATCTCCCCCCAACAGGATTATTGACCTGGATATTAAGAAGTCAGATAAAATCATTGCTCTCAAGGTGATAGCAAAAAGAAGTCTTGTCTCTCCAGGACAATACATTTAGCTACGTGGTTGGCATGAATTAGCACTTTGAAAACAAAAAGAACGCGAATTTCTCCATTCTAAAACCTTCAATTTCATATTCCAATAAATCTCAGGAATTAACGCCATAACATCAAGAAAAATAAACTAAATACAGTAGGGCATTATAGATAAAATTCTAAAATGAGAGGTTAAAAATTTGCAATATAATTTTTGTATAATGCTAATACCTCATACAAAACAGTTTGACAAAAGGATATCGAGATGTAGGCTACGTCTACACTGGTACGGATCACTTGTTGATCCGTACCACAAGTGGTTCGGATTGGCCTTCCGTCTACACTGTTCCTAGCAAGCCGTACCAAAACTGGTGCGGTTCGCCGTACCACTTTTGGTCCTTTTAGGAAAAGGACCAATAGTGATCCGGACTACTAGCTGATCCGGGCTATTAGCATTCATTACAGTACTAATTTTGGTCGTTTTAGGAAAAGGACCAATAGTGATCCGGACTACTTACAAGGAGCATTGTTTAGATCCCTTCTACTTTCGTACGGATCACTTTTTGGTCCGAACCAAGAAGTGTTCCGTACAAGTTTAAACGGGGCCATAATCTCAAGTCAAACAAAACAATACTCTGATATTCAGTTTCATCTCAAAATATCTACGGCTATTGATATTTATTCATATTTCTCTCTATTTAATATCCTATATCACAGGAGGCATTCAACCATTATGCAACGCCTCTGACAGGAAGGGAGGGTACCTTTATTTGAAACGTTCTAATTTATAAGAAACGCTTTAATTTATAAGAAACTGTATAAACGTAACTCATAAGAAATAAACTCTCTGGCTTCAGCCTGGATGTTTCTTATATTTCGTCAAATCGAACTTTAAATGTTTCTTAAAGGCGTCATAAATTTAAAGTTTTCCAATGACAATAAGCACCCAGAATAGGCAATTGTGATGCAAGAAAGTCTGTACCGGTTTTTTGAGGCATGTAATGAATGTTAATTCTATTTTCTTTCCAGTTTGATCAAACATATACTTGTAAAAGCAGCTCTTTAAAGTTATTATTTGAAACTCTGCCTACCTGTGTTTCTTAATTTCTGCCTTTTTCAGCGTTATGTTTCTTATAAGAAAAACGTGTAGAATCTCATGTGCTACGGTGCACTACGAGGGACACAGAGGGTCTTAAAAATGGTGCAACTAGCGTTACATAACGGGTGAAGGACCCCATACTCTAAATACTCCAACATGGCAGTTTAGCAATGAAATGGTTCACATTAAAACATGCATAATTGGCATAATTAATGCCGTCTACCGCCAGAAAAGAACTGTAAACAATAATATCAAGTTCTAAAGTGGTGACGACACAAAAATCTATTTTTGTAACTTTTTGAGCTGAAAGAGGACTACAAACTTATCTACACAAATAGTTTAAAGATATAATGACAGACGACCATCTGATGCAAGAGAGCCTGCCATAAAAATTTTTGCATTATGACTGTTCCAAATGTTAAGAACAACACTGAAATTAGTTTGATCTAATTACATTAATTATTTAACTTAAATTAATTTGATAGGAACTTAGTCGACATTAAACTACCGAAATCTTTATCACTATTTGCCAGAAACAGCCGAAAGTTACCAATAAGGCTTACTTCAAAATCTTCATTTAAACTAGGCCATAATTGGGATGATAAACTTGTTGTCAAGGTAGAAAACGGTCTGAGCTGTACCATTGCAGGATCAAAAGTACACATTTAAATTAGGTATTAAAATTCAAGATAAGAACGCAATAGTAAAAAATGCTTCTAGGAAAAAGCAGTTGTGATTGATAGTGTGCTGAAAGAGTAGAAAAATTCTTGTAGAGTTTAAGACATGGTCTAACCAGAGGAATAAGCCATGGTCTAACTCACAACTCCTAAGCTATTAATATCTTTGTATTCAGTTACTAGGTATCGCTTTTACATTGACTGTATTCCTTTTTTTCTATTTATAAGCCAGCCGAATACAGATTACCTTGTAGTAAGTGAGATTTGTATTTGTAGAATTAGTAAGATATACATGAATGAACTTTAAAAAAAGAATAGCATACTTATGCTATAAATATATACATTTTTGATGATGCGTTTAGGGTGAGATTCCAATATTCTAAAAATAGATATTTCGTGACGTCACACTTTATTGCCACTCAAATATGATGCTACTATTTATGAGTTCTTCTATGTCGGACAAGAACTAGCTTCAATATGCTTTCTTGAAAACACAAACAAACTACTCAACAAATTTTCAAAGTTAGACTTGATAGGTCTATGACAATGGAATCATAACTAATTTTGACGAATCGTAAACTCAACTCCAACTTGTTAAGAAAGAAGAAGCCTTGTTTCAACACTAATATATTGAACCACGAATTTATAACACTGCGACAAACTATTGAAACATGCAGCATGCCTTCGCAGCGTAGTCACATGGAGCAGTCACACACCTTGGCGTCATAGTCAGGCACACAATACACGACATACAATGATAAAAATTCAATAAGATTTTCAGCTGCACAGAATAGCTAAATATATGAGAAATTACATTGAGTCAATGGAACAGACAAGAAAATTAAAGTACATAACGAAGGAGCATATTTGAGACAGAAAGTAAGACCACACAATTAGCTCTTACAGAGAAAGATGGAATGATCGAGGTTGCTAAGGAAGCCTTGTTCCTGGTCAGTGGTGCCATCCTAAAATTGTAACAATGGGGACTGTGATGTAGGAAATATATGGACCACGCCCTTGACCACACCCATTTTGTTGAATGTATGACAATGATTTACTTGTCGCTGCTGTGCACGTCAAAGTATTGAAAAAGGAAAAAGCCAAATTATGACTTTAACATTCATTTTCTATGAATTGGAGCCTATTTGTCCTCTCCTGTATATGCATAGTTAAGAGCTTATCCAGCCTAACATAGGCTCATAATGGGGGGCATAGCCCCCAAAAGTTTTCGTAATCTTAAAAAGGGGGCTGAGCCCCCTCCATGACACACCTGTACTCGGTATAGTTAAATAGAATTACAAGACAATCATAACTGAACCCCAAAAAGCTGAATTTCACACGTCTCAAAATGATCAGGATTAGCCTCGTATAAAAGAACATTGCATCCAAAAGAGAGAGCAGGAGTTCATGAGGGAGGAATAGAAAAGGCGGGAAAAACTTTGGTTATAAACTAAACAAAAATGATGAAATCACTTGCAATAAATAAGAGGTTGCCGATAGATACACAAATCAAATGGCAATGCCGAAATACAAGAACAACAAGGGAGCAACATAATTGCATGTGTAACCCATTGCAATGTAGGTGACGAAACGAACTGCAACATCGACATCCCAGCGGTTGTGGTCACGTAAACCAGAGTTTGACTCAGTAGTTTTCTCTTCCTTTTCTTTCTCCTAAAAATTGAAAGGGCTATGTAGCAAATACTATAATCTATTACATACCGTAAAATCCTGAATAAAAACCCTAGGCTTATAGAGGTTCGTTAGCATTTCTTGGTGGGCCTAAGTAAACATATGCTCTGTACATGTTCATTCATTATCCTAACTATACACATAGAATCCCAAATGTAAGCCCTGGGCTTATGTTCTGGGAGCTTATATTAGGAAGGATATTTGGGTTAGCTTACAGGGGGGCCTATATTCAGGGGGGCTTATATTTAGAATTCTACGATACTGAAAATTATCACATACAAACGTGAATTTTCTTTAAACTGTTACTCTAGTTCTCCACCACGTACATAGTACCAAACCAGCAATACTAGAAAGTTTTGAAGAGCCTCTCGTTTGGGAGCACCAACTCAAGAAGTTAAAACCATTAAACCGCAAGGTGACTGCAGCACAAAATTAAAAAACTGTGACTAAACGCTACATAAACTTAAAAAGTACATCCTACGTTCTGTTGTTGGATTTAACATCAACAAATAGTTGAGAGCCCTCTATCTTTTTCGAAACACTCTACCTTATATAATCGATAAAAATGTATATATCTACTACTTCAATATTTTCATGAAAGAATTTGATCAAGGCAAAAAGATGAACCGTAGAAACTATGCTATGTGAATCAATAGCGTACACTTACCAACGTAACAGGGACAAGCTTGAATCCTTTATGATAACCAGTGTAAAATGGTACTCTCACTGCGCTGCCATGATAATAATATATCCCAGTAATGCGAAGGAACATTGGGAATACCGTCCTAGTAATTGTCTTGAAAATCAGGCGACACAACAAAACAAGAGAACCACCTGAAGAGCAAAAATAGTGAGCCTTTAGGAGACAGGTGCAACTGGAGCACGGAGATATTTCATGGAAGAATTTATTTGGGAATTAAAGGGTAGCATCAAAGAGGGTTATATGCTCGCCTTATCTTAGCCCCTGTAGGAAAATTCTTGGAACCACCTCTGCCTTCGTTCACTAAAATACGTTTCAAAAAGATTGCCTAGAATGATAAATTATTTTTGGAGACATATATTAGAGCTCATCTCGTCAGTAATTCCTGATTCAAATGAGCTTCTACAAATGGCGCCATTTCGATTCAAGATGACATGGGAAATATAGCAAAAATATCGTTGAATGGCCGTAGGAAATTGCTAAGGCAATACAGCAGTTACTCAGTGTAAAGCGAATGAATTGAGCACTAGTGTTCTTTAAATTAATTGTGCATACTAACTCCTGAAGAATACTACTCCAACGCATTCGCTCAGTAATAAAGAAAAATATAGAAAAAGTGCTTTCTGATGTATCTAGTCTGGATTGTTTGATGACATAAGTGAATAACTCATCTCTGCACACGAAGTATTCGCTACAGTTTAGTAGCAAAATGATTAATCCTTCTCTGCTTGAATTGCTTGAAATGTTTTGGAAAAAACGACATTCTCAGAATTGCTAAGATCTAATAGCAACTGGAAACAGAATTTGCATGAGCCATAAATAGTCAGAATATAAGCTACACACGATCGAAATCAGTCAACTAAACTGAAGCAAGTTTTCAACTCGTATTTCAGGAAAAAATTCCCTTATTGTCCCTGATATCTTCAAACAAATTCTAATCATCATTTCTTGACTTTCCTTAATATTCTTGCAGCCCTCAATTAGGACTCAATTTCTTTTGACTAATATGGGATGGGGTTGGGAGAGCCTTGATTCAATTTTTGGTCATTGGTTTCATGAAACACAACTGTGCCTCATAAGGACTGAACATATAAAAAAGGATAAACTTTGGAGATAGTCACACTCAACTGAATGTGTGATGAAGCGAATGTTGTTGCTCTGAAATGCAACAATACGAAACTTAAAACTTCCCAGATTTGATACTGATTTTTAACAAAATTGTCTTTTTGCCTTGATTTTTAGCTGATTGAAGACAAAATTCCCTGATTTTTCATGAATTCCCACATTTGGCGGTAACCCTGTGAAGCTGATGCATACATTTGATAAAAGCTAACAATTACAAAAGGTTTCCACATAATTAAGTGGATTGCAATTAAACATGTTTTCGCCAAACAGGGGCAGAACAGTTTGGGCTTGTCGGCAAATATACTTAAAAATCTCACCTAAGATAAATCTTGTTATTGCAAACAGGATAATGACAAGCCACGAGCGAGAACCTACGATGAAGGCAATATGTTCAAAACAAGAATACATACTTAATAAAATCACTAAAAATAATCAACGAAGATTTCATTTATTTTAGAATGACATTCTTATAAGGACACGAGAAAAAAAATAGGAATGAATAGGAATGAATCAATGGGATTATAGATTTAATTGGAAAAGGATTATGATATAAAGATGTTTGAGTTCAAATAACAGTTTCTGAAATTACAATTCTCTAGAAAAGTCCCCTCATGGTTTACAATTAGAACAAATAATGGCGGTACTTCACTCACATTTACCTCAATTTTTCCTAAGTCTTAGTTCAACTGTAAGCTACCTCTTTGCGCAAGAAATAGTCACATTATTCTCGTTAACACGAGGGTTAGCGTTAGATAAAACGAGATAAATGCATAGTAGCAAAAGTTTTGATTTGCAAAATCATTTAGGAGATAAAAGTAGATAAAATCATTTAAGGTCTACGGTTCGAGCCCGACTCGATGCCCTGACTGAACGCTCGCTCACTGTTCACCTAGCAGCAAATGGGTACCCAGTGGGAACACTGGGGAGATAAAGGCGGCGAGGAAAGGAACTGGCCACCCTACCTCATATGCCGATGGCTCAGCATAAGTGTCCTCTCTAACAGACACTCCCCTACGTACGAAAGTATAGGGGACTACGTTTACTTTTTTACTTTTACTGTACAAACCAAAAAAGCAAAAAGACGTAAAAGCATGAAAAATCCTATAAGTGTGGGAGCACATGTTTGTGGGGCACCCTCAAATGCAATAACAGGATGATTCAGCAAGCTGCGAAGGAGCGATAAGCCCAAACTGTTTGAAATGGGGGAGGGGCACGTGCCCTCTGAGCTTCCCGTTTCAAGCGTCTAGAGCAAGTAGCTCATCTCAAACTTTATCTCACTTAATTACAAGTGGACTTTTAATCAAACATAAATTTAAAAACTCATTTATATTTGAAAACTAATTAATATGCAAAAACTATAAATTTAATTAATTAAAATGTATGAACAAACAAGCTGAAATGTGGTAGCTCGTGTATAACGAGATACTAAGATGGGATCCATGTACGGATGAGATGCTTATGTCGCAGAATAACTACTCTAAAGTGCCTAATGACCGGAGGTTTCGGAATAGGCGGGGGGTTGGAAACATTAGAAGAAATTAATAAGAGGGGGGTCCGAATAAGCGGGGGTTAGCAAGATTGCTTGAAAAATCTAAGATAGTACTGCTATGAGGCACTCTATGTTCATAAATTTGGCGTCTATGGTCGTGAGAACGTAAGCAGCACAAAAGCATTGCTAACAGTCGAGAAGATTTGCTCAAAACATCTATTTGGAACACGATTTGAAAAATGTCTGTGTAAAAGCTGATAAGCGAGGGGTGGGTTCTAATAAGAGCGGGGGAGGGAGTGGAAATGTAGAAATATTTTCAAAATTAATTAGCGGGGGGGGGAAGAGCGAGGGGGAACTTAAGAGTATAAGAAAACGCTCTCTGATTCTCCTAAAATAAAGTTGTCAATATTGTAAATATGAAGCAAAAAGATCCAAAAAATTCTGCAATACATCAATAAGGCATCAAGATGTATTTATCTACCATAATCTACCACATTCCTCCAATTCATTCAAGTTTTCTATCTTCTAAGTTTTTCTGAACATTGAATTTAACCTACTCCTCTGTACTGAGAAGCCAATAAGATCTTGGTGTAGTCCTTGGCATCTGTATTGTTTTTTTGTTAAAAGGCCATAGGGTAGTTATGCCTATCATGCTCGCAATGGCATAGTCTACTGTAAAATTTTTGTCATGGCTTTTGTTTACGGTTTAAAAAAGAAAAAAAGCATTATTTATATCATGCGACATACTTTGTGAAATGGAATCAAGAATTCCTTTAAATGGCGGGTGAGATCCGAAAACCATGGTACGTGACAAAACAAAACCCACAGCCACACCAGACATGCAAACCTAAAAAAAGGAATTCACTATTTTAACAGTCTTTCTAAAACACAAAGCTGGCATATGCAAGCAATAAATTTCATCAAAACATTGGCTTGTGTCCCCCGATGTAGGCAGTAAGAGATCTTTATGCATTCAACGCATTTAAGATAACATTCATCCAAATAATATACAGGGAAAACGAAAGAATCCTATTTGTACCAATCTAAAAAAATTATCAATCTCTAGCAATGAAGGTCCATCTTCTCAGTGGCATCCGAAAGGACTTTGAGTGGGGGGAGGAGTAGCAAAAGAAATTTCTTGACAGGCTACTAAATCTCCCAGAATTACCGAAAAGCAATGATCACAATGCCAGCTTTTACCTACAAGCCAAAGAATTACCGACAAGCCAAATGATTACTGACAGCGTCGGTAAAGTGGGAGAGGGGAGTGTGACACTCCCACACACCTTCCTTTGATACACCCTGCTTCTTCAACCTAGAGTACGTAAGGACATTGCAAGAAGGGCTCCTATATAACCTTCCATAAATACATTTGTCTTTGACGAACTATGAAGAAAAAAAGATTATAGA
Source organism: Cassiopea andromeda (assembly GCA_018155075.1). NCBI lineage: Eukaryota > Metazoa > Cnidaria > Scyphozoa > Rhizostomeae > Cassiopeidae > Cassiopea > Cassiopea andromeda. Next base: position 177,015 of record WIPJ01001602.1, read on the forward strand.
GATTGTAATCATCCCTTCAACGCGTTGTAAATTTAAATATCCAACAGTTTTCGTATAATACTACTTTGCATGAAATTCTGTAATTAAAGAAGAACCCAATATTTCATATCAGAACTTTCCTAGGCAGCCAGGTATGAATGGAAAATGTACACGCTTATAGAATGAACTCATGTGTGGAAGCCTTAGCCTAACATAATCATAAACCCAGTATGACTGTCCTACTCAACAACACTGAAACAACCCTATTACAGGTTACTATTCTACCATACAATTTGAAAACCATAAAACCCAGTAATATTTCAAGATAGATGACAACTGTTTAATTGCGGTTCGTACTGGTTCTCAAAAGAACTCCACGCTGACTAATAAGCCACCATCTTTCATTACGTTTCTGACAAGTAATGGATTAAACATAGTCTAATTTTCCATTGATCGTTATTAAACACAGGTCCATCCTAGTAGAGTGGTAGCCAACCCCCGGCTCCCAAGCCACATGTGGCTCTTCGCCTGGTATTACGCGGCTCTTAAATTCGTATTTACCGCAAAGCTCAATTAAGCTCAGGGATGTGCCGATTGGGGGCATGGGGGCGTTGCGTCCCCTCAATATCTTCAAATTTGCAAGAAAATTGGTCAGAAGGCAGCCATGCTGGAAGAGATTTGGCAACAGTATTTTCTGGGACCTTTTGTTTTTTTTAGTAACAATAGTTGGTCAATTGGTCAAAACGCCCTCCCCCCCCAACAAAAGGTGTGTCGGCACATCACTGATTAAGCCAGCCCCCTCTCATTAAGTAAATGATTGATTGGGCTTTTGAGATATGGAAAACATTGCCAGATGAGATCAGGTGTGTAAAATATGGCCCACATACAGAACCGCGGGTTTTGGTGGGCAAAACAAGCGCATTGACCAATTGTGATAATGATATAATGGTTTGTCACATGTTCTAGAGTCTTACTACCTGTGCGTCTTAAAAACCGAGAGACCACTGATTCTGTCAAAAGAATCCCAGCGGAAAACGTTTTTATAGAAGATATTCCGTGACTATCCATTGACCCTGATGATTCAGACGAAGACAGTATAGTTGACTGATGTGAATAACCTTTCGAATTAAAAGGAGGTAATGCAGATGGACTGCAAAAGAATCTGTATGAAACTTTTACTTTGAGTTAGTAATAAGCCCCCCTTTCTATTACGTCTCCCCTATAAGACCCCAAAAATAAATAAGGCCCCCCGAGGCCTAATAGCGCTTCTACGTTAATTGTGTGTTTCTTATATAAGCTTACTTTGCTTGAGTTCAAAATAGTATTTTAGTGTTTGAGGAATGGATAGGCGTGAAATGCACGCATATCCATGCTTATAACAGGGAGCTGAAGCAGCACATCCGCTAAAGTTAACGTTAGCTTTTCAGACATGAGATGACAGACGCCTCCGCGTCACAATCGTAGAAAATCCAAGGTTAAGGAAGTCCCCTTCGAAACTTGGCTGCTCACATGATTCTATAGGTGTTTATATCATTGAAATGCCATGACAATAGATAATGAAGCATTGTAGCTAACGGTACTGTTAGCGCATGTGCTGCTTAAGCTACCTTATGTGGAGCTATGTGGTCACACAGTATGCAATGTGGCTCTTATTCTCTTACTGGTTGGTCACCCCTGTCATAGTGTAAAAGAATGCAAGAGCTAGGCATGTACCTGCAAGGGGCACGGGAGAAATACCCCCAAACGAACAATTTTGCCAGGTATTTTCCCTCAACAGAAGTATTAACCTGGAGATTTACATAACAAGATAAGATTTTTGCTCCTCCAACTTTATTTTAAAGGCAGGCTTTGTCCCACCCCAGAGCATTTCCTCCAGTTACGTGCATGGCAAGAGCAAACGCAGTGGTCTGGATGCCAGCTAATTAGAATATAATACCAAATCATAAGATTTCAACACAAAATGAGCTTTCATTAAAAAAATATTTCTTACTGATTCAGTGAAAGAAAGAGTTTCAAGTTCTGGTCTTGGATGAATGAAGAGCATGACTGTGACGTAGAGTGGCACAAGCATAGCTATAACAAAAAACATAGGTGCAATTTCTTCAAGAGATACTGTGATTTGTGGAGGAAACATCGAATAGAAAATGAACCTTTGAAAAATAAAACTTAAATCAATTATACACTAAAGATAATGGTGGTAGCTAAGATGTGAGCTTGGGATTCAAAATAAACTGTGAGAAAACCAACTTAAGGCCCTGATACACGCTCAACATTTGCGTGAAATCCAAGCTAATAATGAAGATCTGCCCATTATCGGATCTTATTACAGCTGAATATCTAGCGTGTAACAGGACCTTTATCCAAAATAGAACAAACACACGAAGACATTACGGACTCTTGAGGGAATCGAGGAACACCACAAAAAGCCGACGCCATTTTGCTCTTAAAATGCTACTATTCCTAAATCTGCAGCCAATTATACGTGAAAGCTGCAGCATCCGCTGCCAATGGAAATAGTATAATCGAGGGTCAAAGTTGATGTGGAAGAGAGTTCTATCTATTGCATGGCTACATGTCTAGGAAACCGCAGCTGTATTATAAACCTTGGAAGAAGGGCCACGACGAAAAACGTTGTACACATTTTCAGATCGACATACCAGAAATTAAGACATATCCATACCATCATACTGTTTTAATTCGACACTTTCATATTAGACGTAAATTTGAGAACGTTTCGAGAAAACACGCCTCATCATCACAACCAAAACATTTTGCAAAAAGCACATGTATTTTTATATTGTCCGCCAAAGTGTTCTTGTTTTTTCGACAAAACAAAAGGAATCTCTTCACCTCCTCATAAGCTACCTCCTTTGAATAACTTACATTGAAATACTTCAAAGATAGCAGGTAAAAGAGGCAACATTGTTCTACTCTCCCCATGGTTTCATTAAAAGGCAATTGCCAGGGGAACCGCAACAAAATTTATACCTAGTAATGTAGAGATCTCTTTGAATTTTGCATAGAAGCGAAGATAAAAAGCAGCAACATAAGAGAGGTCTATTCCATATTTGGCCATCAATTAATGATGATCATTATTATTAACAATGTCTCCCCAATATGCTCAAGAACAAAGAAACAAACCTTGACCATTGATAGCCGAGGCTCTGTCAAGAAAATCATCGTAATGCAGCCATGCTGATAGTGTAATGCATCCAAGTAAACTACCAGTTACAACATCAGCTGGGCTGTGGACACCAAGGTAAATCCTGCTGAACATCACTGAAAATGACCCTGTGAAGAAAAACAAAGAACTTATGTCATGCACCTTGTGGAGGCAAGACTACATCTCACTCTTACAGGTAAACAGCTGATAGGGTTAAAGTGCTCTTCACTGTGAACTCGGTAATGAAAAGAAACGACCGTCTAGGGACAGATAGTCTATTATGCCGCACGGGGAGGGCGGTGTTTCTTCATGGGGGTAAAACTTTAACTGCCTCTTTCAAAGAGGAGTATATTTTTTCAGACATGTTTTACGTGGGGCTTATAAATTACTTAGCATATCACTCACAGAGCATGGCATTCATAACGCAGAAAAATAAATCATGGGCTACCTTTAAATTGTTTTGGCGTTAGCTGTCTTCACTACATACAAGGAATTATTAATATTCCAAGATGAAAGAGATAGGAGATACAAGCTCCATGATGGGGATACAGGTTTTAAACGTAATTCAACTTTGGGGGGGGGGTACGTTTCAGAGCAGGCACATCTGCTGAAAAGAACACCGCCAGCCATCGCAGACAGGGGGAGAGGGGACTTTAGGGGGCTAGGTCATTTGATAACCAATTCTACTTTGCAAGGAAGTGACTTTCCTATTATTTCTTCACAACAGTGAGCAATAACGGAAGTGATGAAGACGTGATGCAAAGGAACGGCAAGCATAGAACAGATTGATACCGTGCTAGGTGCTCCTCACCCTACTCTTAACATTTTCTCCTCGAAATTGGATGAATAAGGAAAACGATCCTGGAGAGAGCTAGGGAGGATATGTCACTCTCAGTCAGGCGTGTCGTGAAAGCAGGGCTCACGGGGATTCAGTCCCCCTTCTTAACATTTTGAACATTTCAGAGGGGCTCAGCCCCCCTTAAGAACAATCTGTCTTTCTCTTACCTCTTATTATAAGACCAGACAGCACTCCCATACATAGCATATCCTTTACATTATACCATGTATTAACTTAATCTTATCTAACCAAATTTCCTGCCCTTACTGAAGGTACAATAATCTTATAACCAGGTCACCTCTATGATTTTAGATTTGCATACCAATTTTTAAAACATTAGATTTTGAAAACATTAGATATGCAACCAGTAGCATTCATACTCACATAAAGCACTGACGGGTATGAAGAGAGTGTGGTCAATAATAGTGGCAAAAATTAAGGGTGTGGTCGAATATTTCTTCATGAACAGCCCCCCTTCCTACGATTCTAGGACGAAACCACTGTTCCCAGTCCCCCTCGCGGCGTCGTCACTGTTTATATGGAGTTGTTCGCATATGAATTGGCAGCATAATATCTATACTATATATATATATATACTATGTATATATATATATATATCATTAATGAATATAGCACACTGCAGGCATCTAGTTCTCCAAAGTAAACATTCTTTGTCTGGTCAAAGTACCGCTTGGTGGGTTCATACAAGATACCTTTAAAATACTTCCAAAACGTTTCCAACACTTTTCCAAAGCCAAGTTACCAAATTTCCAGATCCACAAAACACATTTTCGCTCGCATTTTGAAACCAAATAAAAACATAAAACTGCTATTTTTAATGCAATATCTTATGATTGTTTTGGTGGCTTATATTTTATATTACAAATAGTAAAATGAACAAACATAACATATACGGTTTTTAATACGACACTAAGTTAAATCCATTTTAGGATATTTTATCTTTTTCCTAAACAAAAATCCAAAACTTTTCCAAAGCCATTTTGAGAAAACGTTCTTTTCCAAAACTTCCCTGGTCCTGGAAAATGGCATAATTAATTTCCACAACTTTCGAAAACTTTAAAAAGCCCGTAAGAGCCCTGAGCTTGTGAACCAGCAGAACCGACACATAACATAAACTGTAAAAGTAATCGTGCTACTTACATGTGACGATGAAGCAAAATAAGGCAAAGTACTGAACGGTAGACAAATTGTAATGGAGGTAGGAGTAGAACCAGATGTACCTTAGAAAAATGATTTGGGCGTTAAAACGCATGACTATGGTACAGGTAATCATTTCATTGTTGGTAAAGAAACCACACAGGTTTAAACCTGCTTATTTCAACTTCCTACCTCAGATAACTCTCGCAACGAAATAGTGCGACTTCATATCTACGTGCACTTTCCTCACCATACAAAAAAACATACTAGAGGGCACTAAGTGATTCACTGCCTCTCACATAATAAAGTAATCTCTCAATTCCTTAATGATTTGATGCAGATTTCTCCACTATGGTAGTCTATAGGTCATTCCATTTTTTGCATATCCATAAATCAGTTAAGTACAAATACCCTATTGGTCCCTTTTGATGTCATAGCAGGGCAGCGTATTCTCAATGTAGAGAAAAGAAACAATTCTTACCACGGGACAACGACTGCCAAGACAGCATGATGGCTTGGAAGTGCCCTACAATACAAAATAATACAATATAATGCAATACAATACTATTAAATACATTATAATACCATACAATGCAAAATAATACAATAAAATACAATACAATACAATGCCATACAACACAATAAAATGTAATGCAATACAGTGGAAAATAATACAATAAAATACAATAAGATACAATACCACACAATACTGTATAATACAATAAAATATAATGCAATACAATACAATAAAATACAATACGATACGATGCTATACAATACAATAAAATATAATGCAATACAATGCAATATAATACAATAAAATACAATACGATGCAATGCTATACAATACAATAAAATATAACGCAATACAATACAATATAATACAATACAAACCATATAATGCTCTAATAGTAATACAATCTATAAAAGCTAAATGCAACAGAAATGCGAAACACTATCCTGCAACCCTCTTCATTGCAATAAAGTGTGATAAACGCGAGAGGCGCCTAAATCAACACCAGTATACAGGCATATTCAAGCATTTCAACTGGAGTACAATAAACAACGGCATGAATGCATACTCAAACAGTACTTATTCTTTCATTTTAGAATTCTTTAATCAGGCCTACAATTAAATTGGAGTTACTGCTCTAAAATGTGCCCTGCACAAGATTAACTTCAGCCAAATGACCAACACCAGTATTATGGCACATTCAAATAATTTGACTGGAGTCCAATTACCAACTTCAGTATGCATGTATGTTTAACATTTCATAAATTATCCTAATTATTCGATTCTCAAAGCATAAATAAAAGTCACTTACCAAGTGTTAAAAGCAGCTTCAATTGGCTGAACTGGAGGGGACGGAGGCCTTGGGAGACATAGACTATTCTTGAAATAGAAACGAAAACAATCAAAATTAACAACACTTAAGCCCGAACACAAAAAATTTAAAGTAAGAAATTGAAGTTTCCAGGAAACAGAGTCGATGATTTCCTACTGGCTTTCCATATTTGCTACATTCATTGATCTTTTTGCCAAAATTTAAATATTTAACAAACTACTTAAAAGACCAAACATGTCCGATTATACTTCTTGAAGAAAACAGCAGACTATTTTATCAATGCATGTTATCGACTACTTCTCTGGTGTTACACTATCACCTCCTTCTTGCTTTCATTCGTACTTACTTGCTATCATCTAGCTTTTGTGTTATTGCAAAAAGAATGCTCTGAGTTACAACGTCAGCTGCTTGAAGGAAAGATCAATGGCAAACACAGAAGAGGAAGACCAAGAATTACATGGATGGCCAGCCTAAAGAAGTGGACTGGAAAATCATATGGAAATTTGATACGAATAGCAGAAGACCGTGAAAAGTTTAGATTCATGACAGTCAACGTGCTAAAAGCGTTGGACACACTATGATGATGATGTAACAACTATGACATATTTCACTCCACAGATATAGAATATATACTATGACTCTACAACGAAACCATTACATTTAGCCATGGCTGTAAACACCACCTATGTGAGAATTAAAAACGCTGGGAACGGAGTGTAAGAGAACCTTAGGTGTGAGAGATACGACGTGGTATGTTAAACGAAAAAAAACATTCAAATCGAAGGAAAAATGAAATTTATAAAAGTGAAGCATAAAGAAGAAAAATTACCTTAAGAAAATTGGCTGCATAAAATCCAACGGCCATGAGAAAACAACACAACCTTGCTAATCTGATATCAACGATCCTGCAAATGGACCAACAAAATGTGAAATACTCCAAAAAAATTTATGAAAAAAGATATCGACATAAGACAGCATGAAACAGCAACATACAGCAACACACAGCAACATACAAAAACACACAGCAACATACAAAAACACACAGCATCAAACAGCAACATACAGCAATACACAGCAACACAAAGCATCAAACAGCAACATACAGCAATACACAGCAACACACAGCATCAAACAGCAACATACAGCAACACACAGCATCAAACAGCAACATACAGCAATACACAGCACC